>SJYX01009454.1:7479-24862 GCA_006410675.1 Oreotragus oreotragus
CACAAAATTTAGCTGGAGTGCTGTAGGCAGGTTTGGGAAGTGTGGAATGTGGTGGCTCTGGCAGACCTTTAAGTCTTGAGCATCTGCAGGAGTGCAGGGCATTGCAGAGGAAAGCAATGAGATGGGGAAATGGTCTGAAGAGATTTTACATTATTTAAGAGCAATCACGGTAAGAGCTATAAAGCATATGAAACTGGCTTGCCCTCAGCTGTCTGGTGCTCCTGGGCAGTCCACTTAGAGGGTCCCAGTCTAACTACCAAACGGTCTCCACGCGCAGGGTCTCTGGGGGGTTCAGTTCTGGCATAATGTGATCTGGTGCTCACTTCCTTCACGCACAGGTTTTGTTGAATCTGCGTGTTTTGACGGTAAACTGGAGGCCATGCAATGCTCACCCCGTCAGCCATGACCCCTACCCTCGCCTGTGCCAGCCATCATCTTCTATTTGGGAGAGGGGCCCCCAGATTATCAACGCTGAGTCAAGCTGGAGCAGCTATACCTTATGAACAACAGATCAGTGTCCTGTGTCCCCCCATTAGCCTTGAGGAGAGTCCCTCACCTTGTCCTTGCTTCCTCCCTCTTCCAGCACCTAGCAATGGAATTTCAGCTGCTCTGTGGCACAACTCCTCCATATGAGAGGTCTTCCGCTCTGAGTTAACCAGCAGCCGTGGCTGTTAAGACGGGATGTGGCTCTTATCAGTGTTCCGCAGGCACTGCCAGTCACCCGGGCGGCCACCAGTGCTTCCTGCCTCTTCTCACTAGACACTAGCTTTCCTCCCCTCCCTCTTCTGTCACCCTTTCATCAGCCAAACACCACCATCTCCATCCCTGACAGCCAGACAGCGTTTTGGGTCACCGCCTGGGAAGTGACTCAGTGTTGGATGGGAGGACTTGGGAGGACAGCTTCCTCAGAGACTGGCGATGATCTTCATGCTATTAAACACAGTCTAACACTGTGTCTTTTCCTTCCCTGCCCTCTCGCTCTTCTATCATCTGCCACATAATTATTCCCTTCATTCACTCATTCATTTCGTTGCAGTGAGAACTATGTGGGATCTTAGTTTCCTGAACAGGGATGGAACCCACACCCCCTGCACTGGAAGGCAGAAGTCTTAAACCACTGGACCACCGAGGAAGTCCCTGTTCCCTCCATCTGTTTGGGGAAACACACTGACTGAAACTGCCCACCCTGGCCAGGCAGCAAAGTAACTATTTGCATGAGTTATTTCACAACAGGTCTTAGTAAGGAATACGAAACTAACCAGCCACCACCAACCAGAAGAGTCCGGGAAAGGCCAAAAGGAGATGCCACTGGTCCTACTGCCCCCCAGAATCCTTCCTGCTGGCTTCTGTCATGGCTGAGCAACGCATGCGCCACCAGGAAGGACCTCAAGTCAAGAGAGGTTGGCCAAAGAAATTCCATCACCATCAAACCTGAGACTGCGAGCCCCGCTGCAGAACAGTTCCCCTGGATTCCCTTACGCTCCTGCTCTCCGCTCGGGAGCCCACTTCCAGTGAAGTCTCTTGCTCTGTAGCTCGTATGTCTCTTTGGACAATTCATTTCGGAGTGTTAGACAAAAGCCCACTCTTGAACCCTGGAAGGGGTTCCCTTCCTGAAATGAAGGTGACTCTGGCAGACTGTTCTTTGCTGCGACTGACATCCTAACCATTCAGCGTAGAGGGACCAACCCACTTCCTCACCGATGGACCAGACCCAGTGGCCGCAACTCGGACCCTTCTGTCTCTGGTCTTCTCCCAACATGGACAACTGGCTGGAGTGCCCTGACCCGGGAGGCAACAAGCGACTTCACTGACCTCTTTCCCCTCCCCTCTCTCTTTCCTCTCCTTAACCCTTCCTACCCTACCCTTTTTTTTAAGTCCCCCAGTCCTGGATGCAGGAGTCTGGTCAAAGGGCCTCAGTCTGAGCTGACGGTTGGAGCTTGATCGTCTCTGGTTAGCAGAGAGAGAACTGGAATTCTGGCTCTGTTCTGGTCTGGTTTCTGGCAGGGCCGAGTTCCAGTCCTCCCTTCCCTGGAAGCTCAGGGTGCAGTCCGTGATGCCTGGGTGTCTGCAGGTGGCAAGAGGCATCGGTATCAGTCCCCCTTCCCCCACCTCCTTCCCGTTCTTCTTTCAACCTGGCCTCCTTTCCTCCCTTTGAAATCTTTGAAGACCTGAGATACTTCCATTTACTCTGTTCGTACTTGTCTCTATAGGAGGTTTTCTGACAGACTGTAATCTTGTATTTAAGGGACTGTCTGACTAGGACTACCGGGCCCGTGTGTGTTTTATACTTTGTGTTCTGGGTTGTGATTTGTGAGAGCCATTTTGTTTAGACCTCAGAGAAAGTTGGTTTAGGTAAAAGTGTGAGAAACTGGTTCCACAGTTGGTTTGTTTCACATAAACAGTAAGAGCAAGCTGAGTTAAAAGGCCTTTCAGAATTCTGACCCTGAGGGGAACAAGCTCTAGCAGAGCCTGACTGTCTCGCCCTGAGCCTTGGAACCAGGCTCTCAGGAACGCTGACCTAGATGATGTCTAACTCCTGAGGCTGCGGGGGACAGGAGAAGCCTTAAAAAGTCTGATCTCTAACTCCTGAGGCTGCGGGGGACAGAAGAAGCCTTAAAAAGTTTGATCTCTAACTCCTCAGGCTGCGGGGGGGACAGGAGAAGCCTTAAAAAGCCTATTTATCCCAACTGTCATTTATAAACTAGTGAATCCGATATAACAACATCTGACTCATAACTAAGCTTAGAAAATGAAGTTAGATTTCACGCTGTGTCTGTCTAGATACGTGTATGTCTCTCTATGTGTCTTTGGTTAATATTGTCGAGATTAATTTGTAAATGAGCTCTGCCTAATTGGTTTAAGGAAAACTAAGCACTTACAAGTCAAACAATTCTAAAGTAAGCTAAACAAACTTCAGGTCCTGGTGAACTGGGAAATAGCCAGTATTAAGTTCATACCTGGTAATACAGACATGTCTTTAGACCCTTCAATAAGTAAAACACTTCTGCTGTAACTAGCTTTACTAGAGGTCAAACACGACCGTACTCTATCTCTTACACATCTGTCAACAACAAAGGGAACTTAATGTGGAAAAACTTCTAAGAAAAATAAATGTGTTTTCAGTAAAAGAAGGTGTGAGAAATGCATAAGTACTGAAATGAGTAAGTTATGCATGATCAGGATTTTCTAAAATTGAATTACAATTAGTTGGGTAAACGATTTTGTTAGGAATGACACTGTCATAGAACCAACTAGGTCCAAGATGGCAGAGCCAACTTTTACTAGACCTTGAGCCTCAGTATACATCCACTGTGACAGATCAGTAATAAGCTAAGTGACACATCCACCAGCACTGGCTAAATCTGAGTGCTCTAAACTCTCTTGGTTTTTTTGACAAAACATCCTAAATCAAATTCTACTGAAGTTCTCTTGACCTTTGTTACCTTCAAGATGCTTCAAACGGGCCCCGAAACATCCCAAAGAGAGATATTAAACTAATTATGTTCATTTGGTTGGTTACATTGTATGGAAATATTATCAAATGAGTAATAAATACTCTCAGGTTATATTGTATGATATTACTAATACAGATATTCTAGAGGTTATATGGAGTTCTTAAAAATCTGATATATCCTGGTAAAATGTTATCAGTCATAATTCTTTGAAGCGCTATCTCCAACCCGGATGAAAGGACCCTTGTCAGGGCCCCTGCAATGGACTGGTCCATAGTGAAGATGGCTGACCTCAAAATCATCTTAAAATGACTCTCAAAGGCAAAACTATACTCACACCAGGATGAGAAGACGACATCACAGAGAAACAGCTTGCCCAAGGTCCTCGATGTGACTCATATGATCTATGTTTTCCTGATGTCTTGGACCTTTGTGTGTGAATCAAATTTTTTTTTTCTATTGTAGGCATGATCCAATGCTACTTTTAGAAATCAATCCAATTGCTGGGTTTATGGCCAATTACCTGTATCTAGTAGTTCTGGGTTACCTTGGTGGATCTCTCCCCTCCAACCTCTAACTGGATGACCTTTAGCAAAGTTCAGCTCTGTTCTGTCTGCTCCTGACATTACTAGATGGGATCCCCTCATCTGGCCAATTAACAATGCCTGCTCTGATCCTGCCCATAAATATGAGTTTTCTTCTATTACTCAAGTTTAATAAGTTTCAGTCAAGCAATAAAATCTCCCACAATTATGGGATGGATTAATGAAGATAACACCAGGCTATGGTAATTTAAGTTTAAAGTCTCCTCTATGTTGGGAGCAATTAAATCATACTAAGGAATCAGTATAGTAACACCAGGAAACTGGGCTATGTGCCTTATAGACAGTGAAGTGAAAGGAAAAGGAGAAAAGGAAAGATACACCCTGTGAATGCAGAGTTCCAAGAATAGCAAGGAGAGATAAGAAAGCCTTCCTCAGTGATCAGTGCAAAGAAACAGAAGAAAACAACAGAATGGGAAAGACTAGAGATCTCTTCAAGAAAATCAGAGATACCAAGGGAACATTTCATGCAAAATGGGAACAATAAAGGACAGATATGGTATGGACCCAACAGAAGTAGAAGAGATTAAGAAAAGGTGGCAAGAATACACAGAAGAACTGTACAAAAAAGATTATCATGACCCAGATAACAACGGCACCCCACCCCAGTACTCTTGCCTGGAAAATCCAATGGACAGAGTAGCCTGGTGGGCTGCAGCCCATGGGGTCGCTAACAGTGGGACAGACTGAGTGACTTCACTTTCACTTTTCTCTTTCATGCATTGGAGAAGGAAATGGCAACCCACTCCAGTGTTCTTGCCTGGAGAATCCCAGGGATGGGGGAGCCTGGTGGGCTGCCGTCTATGGGGTCATATAGAGTCGGTCACGACTGGGGTGACTTAGCAGCAGCAGCAGATAACCATGATGGTGCGATCACTCATCTAGAGCCAGACATCCTGGAATGTGAAGTCAAGTGGGCCTTAGGAAGCATCACTACGAATAAAGTTAGTGGAGGGGATAGAATTCCAGCTGAGCTATTTCAAATCCTAAAAGATGATGCTGTAAGAGTGCTGCACTCAACATGTCAGCAAATTTGGAAAACTCAGCAGTGGCCACAGAACTAGAAAAGGTCAGAAGGTCAGTTTTCAATCCAATCCCAAAGAAGGGCAATGCCAAAGAATGTTCAAACTACTGCACAATTGCACTCACCTCACACGCTAGCAAAGTAATGCTCAGAATTCTCCTAGCCAGGCTTCAACAGTGCGTGAATTGTGAACTTCTAGATGTTCAAGCTGGATTTACAGCAAGCAGAGGAACCGGAGATCAAACTGCCAACATCCATGGATCATCAAAAAAGCAAGAGTTCCAGAAAAACATCTACTTCTGCTTTATTGACTGTGTCAAAGCCTTTGTGTGGATCACAACAAACTGTGGAAAATTCTGAAAGAGATGGGAATACCAGGCCATCTCACCTGCCTCCTGAGAAATCTGTATGCAGGTCAAGAGGTAACAGTTTGAACTGGACATGGAACAACATACTGGTTCCAAATAGGGAAAGGAGTACGTCAAGGCTGTATATTGTCACCCTGCTTATTTAACTTATATGCAGAGTACATCATGAGAAACGTTGGGCTGGATGAACCACAAGCTGGAATCAAGATTGCTGGGAGAAATATCAATAACCTCAGATACACATATAACCCCACCCTTAAGGCAGAAAGTGAAGAAGAACTAAAGAGCCTCATGATAAAAGTGAAAGAGAAGTATGAAATAGTTGGCTTAAAACTCAAAATTCAAAAAACAAAGATCATGGAATCTGTTCCCATCACTTCATGGCAAATAGATGGGGAAACAGTGGAAACAGTGACAGACTTTATTTTGGGGGGCTCCAAAATCACAGCAGATGGTGACTGCAGCCATGAAGTTAAAAGATACTTGCTCCTTCAAAGAAAAGCTATGACCAACCTAGACAGCATATTAAAAAGCAGAGACATTACTTTGCCAACAAAGGTCCATCTAGTCAAAGCTACGGTTTTTCCAGTAGTCATGTATAGATGTGAGAGTTGGACTATAATGAAAGCTGAGTGCCGAAGAATTGATGCTTTTGAAGTGTGGTTTCGAGAGGACTCCTGAGAGTCCCTTGGACTGCAAGAAGATCCAATTAGTCAATCCTAAAGGAAATCAGTCCTGAATATTCATTGGAATGACAGAGGCTGAAGCTGAAGCTCCAATACTTTGGCCACCTGATGCAAAGAACTGACTCAGTGGAAAAGACCCTGATGCTGGGAAAGACTGGAAGCAGGAGAAGGGGACGACAGAGGCTGAGATGGCTGGATGGCATCACTGACTCGATGGACACGAGTCTAAGCAGGCTTCACGAGTGGGTGATAGACAGGGAAGCCTGGAGTGCTGCAGTCCATGGGGTCACAAAGGGTCAGACACGACTGAGCAAATGAACTGAAGTTCAGGAGGAACCAGGTGTTATCACGACAACAGAGGGAGACACCCGCGTGGGTTCATTTACCAAGATCCTACCATGTGCCACATAATGCCCTATACAGGCTGTGGACAAAATTATGGTGAATCCAGATATTTGGGAGGTTTTTACTCTATTCCAGGCAGAGCACTAGGCACTGCAGATAAACAGATAAACAAGACATGAGACCTCCTAGGCAGCCCGGTGCTTAAGACTCCAAGCTTCCACTGCAGGGGGTGCAAGTTCCAACCCAGTTGAGGAAATTTAAGTTTTTGCACAGTGCGGTCAAAAATTAAATAATTAAAAATAAATGGAGGAGACGAGAGAACAGTGTGGGAATGGCATGGTAGACTTCTCAGAGAAAGGGATGGTGGAGGTAGGTATTAAATAAGCAGAGAAGTCATCCAGAAGAGGGGGGAAGGCACTTCGGCTGAGAAACAAAGGCAAAAACATACAAATAAGCATGGAATGGTGGCGGACCGAGGGAAGCAAGCAGAAGAAATGAGCAGTTAGTTCAGCGCTGATGGAGTGTAAACAGCACCACAGGGAGTGCTGCAAGGCTGGATGGACTATGACTGTCCCAAAACGTGATTTAGCAGAAAACGTTAAAAAAAAAAAACACACAGAACTAGAGAGAACAGTACAAGGAATCCCAATATGCCTGTCCCTCACCTTAGTTATTAGGATTTGGTCCTTTTGTTTCAATTCTATCTCCTTATCCTCCCCCTTCTACCCCTTCCCCCAACTAGATAATTTAAAAAACAAATCCTAGACATAACATCATTTAATCCACAAATACTTCAGTATGTATCTTTAAAAAGTAACAACTCTTAAACATATAAGCATGTGTATAACATCACAATACCATTATCACAACTAAAACATTAATTTTTTAAAATTTATTAGTTTTTACTTTTTATTTAACGGACACTAAATGATTTTAAACAGCCAAAACATTTTAACAATCATTTGGGACTTTTAAAATCTTATTCTGCTAAAAAAAACTTTTTCAAATTGTATTTTACAACTTCTTTTTTCTTCCTTGAGGTGAGCAGACATCTACTTTATTAAGTCTCTGCCTTATCCTAAATAATTGCTTATCATCACCACCTTAAACTCATGAGGATGTCTACTATCAAAAGTAACAAGTATTGGCAAGAATATAGAGAATCTGGAAGCCCTGTGTACATAAAACGGGGGGATATACAGACGGTGTACCACTATGAACAAGATGGGGCCCCTACAACGCAAGCTTCCTGTGCTGGTGAGCAACCTCTCATCTAGAGTGACTCCATTCCCAAAAGAACTGAAGCCAAGGGTGGGTATACCCATGCTCATAGCAGCAGTATCCACAACAGCCAAAAGGTGGAAGCAACCCAAGCGTCCACCAATGGATGAATGGATAAAACAAAACATGG
Organism: Oreotragus oreotragus; assembly: GCA_006410675.1. Classification (NCBI taxonomy): domain Eukaryota; kingdom Metazoa; phylum Chordata; class Mammalia; order Artiodactyla; family Bovidae; genus Oreotragus; species Oreotragus oreotragus. Next base: position 15,368 of record SJYX01009454.1, read on the forward strand.
CATACCCACACAAGCCTTAAAAAGGAAGGAAATCTGGACACATGCTACAACACGGATGAACCCCAAACGCGCTATAAGTGAAATAAGCCAGTCACAAGAGGACAAAACACTCTATGATTCTCCTCACGCAAGATACCTGAAGCAGTCAAATTCATTAAAGACGGAAAGTAGAATGGCGCTTGCCAGAAGCTGGAGAGAGGAAGAAATGCGAGGTATTGTTTAATGGGTATAGTGTTTTCAGTTTTGTAAGATGAAAAAGTTCTGAAGATGGAGGGTGGTGTGGCTGTGAATGTGAACTCCATGCCACTGAACTGTACACTTAAAAATGGTTAGGACGGTAAATTTTTGCGTCATGTGTTTTTTACCACAATTTAAAATTAACTCTTATTATTATCCTATATCCCATCAGTGTTCACATTTTCCTGTCTCATCAATACCTTTTGCAAACAAAACCAAACCAAAATTAAGCATAATAAATTATGGAAAATTTCAAATACACACCACAGGAGAAAGATACAATGACCTCTACGTACCTACGGCTTAAGTGAAACAACACATAGCCCACCTTCTCTTATTCATATCCTACCCATGCTCCTTGGGCTAACCGAGGAATCACATAATTTCTCCTTAAATACTTCAGCATGTATCGAAAAAATATAAATGCTCTTTAAAAGACAGTCACGGGGACTTGCCTAGTGGTACAGTGGCTAAGACTCCAAGCTCCCAATGAAGGGGGCCCAAGTTCCATCCCTGATCAGGGAACCAGATCCCACACACCGCAACTATCAAAGATCCTAGATGCTGCAACCAAGATCTGGCACAGCCAAAAAAATAAATAAATCTAGGGCGAGCCTTCAGGTCTTAAAAGAAAACAAAAGACAATCACCAAAGAAGTGCTTTAAAAATGTGAACTAAAAACGTTAGTAGTGATCACAGGGGGTTCCCTGGTGGCCCAGTGGTTAAGAATCCGCCTTGCAATGCAAGGGACACTGATCTGATCCCTGGTCTGGGAAGAGCCCACGTCTCGAAGCAACTGAACCCCTAAGCTACAACTACTGAGCCTGTGCCCTGGAGCCCTTGAGCTGCAACTGCTGAGCCCACGCAGCCGAGTCTGTGCTCTGCAACCGCAGAAGCCACGCGCTGAGAAACCCTGTGCAGCAAGGAAGGCCCAGCACAGGCGAGAATAAACAAGCATTAAGAAGAAACATTACAGAAACATTACAGAAACGTGACGAGGGATAATCGAGTTCACAGACGGAGAAACAGAGACAGAGCAGGTTAGTGGCCACCTAGGGGTGGAAGCCGAGAAGGCAATGGCGCCCCACGCCAGCGCTCTTGCCTGGAAAACCGCATGGACGGAGGAGCCTGGTGGGCTGCAGGCCATGGGGTCGCCCAGAGTTGGACTTCACTTTCACGCATTGGAGAAGGCAAAGGCGCCTCACTCCAGTGTTCTTGCCTGGAGAATCCCAGGGACAGAGGAGCCTGGTAGGAGGCCGTCCCTGGGGTCGCAGAGAGTGGGACACGACTGAAACGACTTAGCAGCAGCAGGGGTGGAAAGGGGGTGGGGGATGCAATGGCTGAGGGTGCAGGCTTCTGTCTGCAGGGATAACATTCTCAAGTTGACTGTGCCGATGATCACACTTAGGCACAATTCGTTACTGTGAAGATACTAAAAATTACTGAATTGTACACTTTAAATGGATGCTATGTAAATTATGTCTCAATAAATCTGTTTTTAAAAAGCGGAGGGAAGAAACTGCTTGATAGCCAGAGAGGGTCAAAGGAGGGTTATTTTAGAGTAATACTTGAGGTCACTTAAAGAACAGCAGATAATCAATCACTTATTGATTAGACTAGATCTGATAGCCTCTGAACCCTATTCTAAGAATTCAATCAGGCATAGGAATATGAATATGAAAAAATGCATCATGATATCCTTTTCTTTCCTCAGTTTTTTGTGAAGCCTCCTCTCAGACAACCACTTTGCCTTCTTGCATTTCTTTTTCTTTGGGATGATTTTGGTCACTGCCTCCTGCATAATGTTACTAATCTCCCTCCATAGTTTTTTGGGCATTCTTTCTCTACCAGATCTCATCCCTTGAATCTATTCATCACTTTCACTGTATAATCATAAGGGTCATACCTGAATGGCCTACTGGTTTCCCCTGCTTTCTTCAATTTAAGCCTGGGTTTTGCAATAAGCAGTTGATGATCTTAGCCATCAGATCCAGGTTTTGTTTTTGCTGACTGTATAGCGCTTCTCCATCTTTGACCGCAAAAAATGTAATCAATCTGATTTTGGTGTTGACCATATGGTGACATCCATGTGTAGAGCCGTCTCTTGTGTTGTTGAAAAAGGGGTTTGCTGTGACCAGTGTGTTCCCTTAACAGAATTCTGTTTGCATTTGCCCTGCTGCATTTTGCACTCCAGGGCAAAATGAGAGAAGCAAAAGGCAAAATGAGGAGAAAAGAAGCAAAAGGGAAGGGTGAAAGGGAAAGATATACCGAACTGAATACAGAGTTCCAGAGAATAGAAAGGAGAGATAAGAGAGCCTTCTAAAATGAACAACGCAAAGAAATAAGAGGAAAACAACTGAAAGGGAAAGACTAGAGATCGCTGCAAGAAAACTAGAACTATCAAGTGACCATTTTATGCAAGGATGGGCACGATAAAGGACAGAAATAGTAAGGACCTAACAGAATCAGAAGAGATTAAGAAGAGGTGGGAAGAATACACAGGAGAACTATACTAAAAAGGTCCCAACAACTGGGATAACCACAATGGTGTCATCACTCACCTAGAGCCAGACATCCTGGAGTGCGAAGTCAAGCAGGCCTTAGGAAGAAGCATCACTATGAACAAAGTTAGTGGAGGTGATGGAATTCCAGCTAAGCTACTTCAAATCCTAAAAAATGATGCTGTGAAAGTGCTGCACTCAATATGCCAACAAATATGGAAAACTCAGCAGTGGCCCCAGAACTAGAAAAGGTCAGAAGATCAGTTTTCATTTCAATCCCAAAGTATGTCAAGGTTGTATATTATCACCTTGATTATTTAACGTATGCAGAGCACATCGTGCAAAATGCTGGGCTGGATGAAGCACAAGCTGGAATCAAGATTGCAGGAGAAATATTAACAACCTCAGATACGCAGATGATACCACTCTAATGGCAGAAAGCACAGAGGAACTACAGAACCTCTTGATGAAGGTGAAAGAGGAGAGTGAAAAAGCTGGCTTAAAGCTCAGCATTAAAAAAACCAAGACCACGGCATCCGGTCCCATCACCTCATGGCAAATAAAGAAAAAGAAGACGCAGTGCCAGACTTTATTTCTTGGCTCCAAAACCACTGCAGACAGTGACTGCAGCACTGAAATTAAAAGACACTTCCTCCTTGGAAGGAAAGCTATGACAAACCTAGAGAGAACATTAAAAAGCAAAGACATCATCACTCTGCTGACCAAGGTCCGTCTAGTTAAAGCTACGGTTTTTCCAGTGGTCATGTACGGATGTGAGTGTTGAACCACAGAGAAGGCTGAGCACCAAAGAATTGATGCTTCTGACTGTGGTGTTGGAGAAGACTCTTGAGAGTCCCTTGGACAGCAAAGGGATCAGACCAGTCCATCCTAAAGTAATCGACCCTGACTATTCATTGGAGGACTGATGCTGAAGCTCCAATACTTTGGCCACCTGATGCAAGAGCCAACTCATTGGAAAAGACCATGAAGCGGGGAAAGATTGAAGGCAAAAGGGAAAGGGAGTGGCGCAAGTTGAGGTTAGACTGCATCACCAACTCAAAGGACACGAATCTGAGGCAACTCCAAGAGACAGCGAAGGACAGGGAGCCCGGCGTGCTGCAGGACATGGGACAGCAAAGAGCTGGACTCAACGCAGTGACCGACCAACAATCGTGACGGCTGCTAAAAGTATGAGCGCCACGATCGCTCCGTGTGTGGGGAAACTCTGTAGGAGCGCAGGACTTCCCTGGTGGTCTGGTGGCTGGGAACCTGCCTGCCAATGCAGGGGACCTGGGTTCCAACCCCAGTCCGGGAAGATTTGGCATGCCCAAGAGCCACTAAGCCTGCACACCACAGCTATGAGCCCAAGCTGCAGAGCCCGCGTCTGCAACAGGAGAAGGCACCGCAGTGAAGAGCCTGGTCACCACAGCCAGACAGCAGCTGCGCAAGGCAGCAAAGACCCAGACGAGCCAACGGTAAATAACTTAGAAAGATTAAAAAAATAAACCGATGCTATGACCTTGGCCAAGCTCTCCACCTGGATTCTTACCCTATCTGGCCCTTCAGTGAGATCCTGGCTCATTCAATTACCGTCTTATTCTCTACTTGCTATTCATTTCCCTCCTTATCAGTTCCTTCCTCCCCTAAACACTGACAAACGCTCAGCACCTCCAATCTTTTAAACTCCATCCCACTCTACACACCCCTGAGCACAGTGTTAAGCGCACAGGGACACTGAGTTTGAAGCCCGGTTCGGCTGCTTAACTGCTGTATGCCCACAGGCAAGTTACCAAACATCCAGAGGAGTTTTGGTTCCTCGTGTGAAAAACAAGGGCAGGGGGGCAAGTACTGAGAAGGGCCACTTCTGGAGGGTAGGAGGAGGAGCTGTGAGGAGCACACTACCTTTCATTGAGCTTCTTCAAAGACCAGACTCTATTTTGTCATACTCACCACGGTGACCTCCTGGTTCTTAAATCCAAGCAACACTTTTCAAACTGTATTTGCTTGACCTGTTTGAGGCAATGAGCTCCGAGCGTCACTAAACTGCTTCCTCCCTTAAGGCCCATGCAACCAACCGCTCTGGACCTGCTCCTGTCCCCAAGGCCACTCTCTGCAGGCGGCTCCAGCTCACGCCTGCTCCTTCAGTGAGGACAGCCGCAGGACGTGCGTCCCTCTTCACTGTTCTCATCTCCCCAGGCAAGCCCATCCACAGCCTGAAACCTGGCACAGAGCAGGCACTCAAATATTTACCGAGTGAACATTTCCCAACCCATCATCTTTGCGACCAGCCCTCTGTCCTGTGCCCCGCATAACTGGAAACTGGTAATGTCCACATGGAAATTAGATAGGCCATCCTCCAAGTTCAACTCTTTGCCTTCTCCCCAACTCAGCCCCTTCCCTTCTTGCCCCCTGACTCGGTGCATGACTGAAATCTTGACCTATCAGATGATTAGGGCTTGATTTCTGTTGACTGTATCTTTTTAATCTCTCTAGTGAGATTCCTCCATGCCACCTCCATTGTAGTTCTTTTACTTCTCCCCCTAGACTACTGAAGTAACTTCATGCTCATCTGTTTCTGTTCTCCTTCTGTTCTAACCCACTCTTTATACGTTCAACATGATCTCTAAAAAACACATATTTTAACCATTTAAAATTAGCTACTTCCCTATCACTTACACTTGAAGTTCCAATTCCTTACGCTAGCATGTACAGGCCTGTTTGATCTGATGGCAATCACCTTCTCTGTTTAATCTCCTGCTAGTACTTTGAAGCTTGGAATTAAACTGAACTCCTTTCAGGACTGAGAATGTATCTCTGGCCTGGGAACCTCCTGCTATTAACATTTAGCTCAGACATCAACTCCTGCAGTACTTTTTCTCTGGCCACTTCCCCCAGACTTGGCCAAGTTCCTAGGCTGCCTCCTAGCGCCCTAACAAAACTCTGTACTTACACTCCACGACCAGTCACACTGTAAACACTGATCTACGTCTCTGCATCTCCCTCCACCCACGGAGGGCAAGAGCCCTGCCCCTTTCATCTCCAGGACCAGACCCAACACTCAGCAAGTGACAGGTACCCAGTGAACACTTCCAGAAGGAACCCGCCCACCTTCTCCATCACTTCCGTTCAGTCTTACTCTGCTGTTCTTTAGCCCCATGGATATCTGCCCTTGTTTCGTGGGCTCTCTGCCCAGTAACGGACAGTATTAGTTCTGCAACGAGTTCACTTAATCTCCACAGCTACCTATGTCATGGACTTAGTGCGAATGGAAACTGAGCGCTGAACCAGGATGTAAACACAGATCNGCAGGACTTCCCTGGTGGTCTGGTGGCTGGGAACCTGCCTGCCAATGCAGGGGACCTGGGTTCCAACCCCAGTCCGGGAAGATTTGGCATGCCCAAGAGCCACTAAGCCTGCACACCACAGCTATGAGCCCAAGCTGCAGAGCCCGCGTCTGCAACAGGAGAAGGCACCGCAGTGAAGAGCCTGGTCACCACAGCCAGACAGCAGCTGCGCAAGGCAGCAAAGACCCAGACGAGCCAACGGTAAATAACTTAGAAAGATTAAAAAAATAAACCGATGCTATGACCTTGGCCAAGCTCTCCACCTGGATTCTTACCCTATCTGGCCCTTCAGTGAGATCCTGGCTCATTCAATTACCGTCTTATTCTCTACTTGCTATTCATTTCCCTCCTTATCAGTTCCTTCCTCCCCTAAACACTGACAAACGCTCAGCACCTCCAATCTTTTAAACTCCATCCCACTCTACACACCCCTGAGCACAGTGTTAAGCGCACAGGGACACTGAGTTTGAAGCCCGGTTCGGCTGCTTAACTGCTGTATGCCCACAGGCAAGTTACCAAACATCCAGAGGAGTTTTGGTTCCTCGTGTGAAAAACAAGGGCAGGGGGGCAAGTACTGAGAAGGGCCACTTCTGGAGGGTAGGAGGAGGAGCTGTGAGGAGCACACTACCTTTCATTGAGCTTCTTCAAAGACCAGACTCTATTTTGTCATACTCACCACGGTGACCTCCTGGTTCTTAAATCCAAGCAACACTTTTCAAACTGTATTTGCTTGACCTGTTTGAGGCAATGAGCTCCGAGCGTCACTAAACTGCTTCCTCCCTTAAGGCCCATGCAACCAACCGCTCTGGACCTGCTCCTGTCCCCAAGGCCACTCTCTGCAGGCGGCTCCAGCTCACGCCTGCTCCTTCAGTGAGGACAGCCGCAGGACGTGCGTCCCTCTTCACTGTTCTCATCTCCCCAGGCAAGCCCATCCACAGCCTGAAACCTGGCACAGAGCAGGCACTCAAATATTTACCGAGTGAACATTTCCCAACCCATCATCTTTGCGACCAGCCCTCTGTCCTGTGCCCCGCATAACTGGAAACTGGTAATGTCCACATGGAAATTAGATAGGCCATCCTCCAAGTTCAACTCTTTGCCTTCTCCCCAACTCAGCCCCTTCCCTTCTTGCCCCCTGACTCGGTGCATGACTGAAATCTTGACCTATCAGATGATTAGGGCTTGATTTCTGTTGACTGTATCTTTTTAATCTCTCTAGTGAGATTCCTCCATGCCACCTCCATTGTAGTTCTTTTACTTCTCCCCCTAGACTACTGAAGTAACTTCATGCTCATCTGTTTCTGTTCTCCTTCTGTTCTAACCCACTCTTTATACGTTCAACATGATCTCTAAAAAACACATATTTTAACCATTTAAAATTAGCTACTTCCCTATCACTTACACTTGAAGTTCCAATTCCTTACGCTAGCATGTACAGGCCTGTTTGATCTGATGGCAATCACCTTCTCTGTTTAATCTCCTGCTAGTACTTTGAAGCTTGGAATTAAACTGAACTCCTTTCAGGACTGAGAATGTATCTCTGGCCTGGGAACCTCCTGCTATTAACATTTAGCTCAGACATCAACTCCTGCAGTACTTTTTCTCTGGCCACTTCCCCCAGACTTGGCCAAGTTCCTAGGCTGCCTCCTAGCGCCCTAACAAAACTCTGTACTTACACTCCACGACCAGTCACACTGTAAACACTGATCTACGTCTCTGCATCTCCCTCCACCCACGGAGGGCAAGAGCCCTGCCCCTTTCATCTCCAGGACCAGACCCAACACTCAGCAAGTGACAGGTACCCAGTGAACACTTCCAGAAGGAACCCGCCCACCTTCTCCATCACTTCCGTTCAGTCTTACTCTGCTGTTCTTTAGCCCCATGGATATCTGCCCTTGTTTCGTGGGCTCTCTGCCCAGTAACGGACAGTATTAGTTCTGCAACGAGTTCACTTAATCTCCACAGCTACCTATGTCATGGACTTAGTGCGAATGGAAACTGAGCGCTGAACCAGGATGTAAACACAGATCTATCCGATTTAAAACTTAACCTCAAAACTTAATGTACACCCATGGCTGATTCATGTCAATGTGTGCCAAAAGAACTGCAATACTGTGAAGTAATTAGCCTCCAATTAAAAAAAAAAGTCTTTACTTATGAATACTCTGCTTTCTTGCTCCTCTTAGAGGGAAACATCTCACCTTGCAAAGATTAACTTCCTTCAGCTGCACCGTCTTATTTTCTCTGAACCTGCCTCGTCTGAGACTTTCTCCCTTCAAATTCTTCCCTTTTCCATCTCAGGAAAAATTTAATGTTGCTGGTTAGCTGCTAAGTCTTGTCTGATTCTTTTGCAACCCTGTGGACTATGCTATGCAGCCTCTGTCCCTGGGATTTCTCAGGCAAGAATACAGAGCGGGTTGCCAGTTCCTTCTCCAGGGCATCTTTCCAACCCAGGGATCAAGCCCGGGTCTCCTGCATTGTCAGGCGGGTCTTTACCACTAAGCCTAGAGCAGCGGGTCTCAGTGTAGTCCCAGACCAGTAGTGTCGCCCCGGAACCTACCAGAGACGCAAACTCTGAGGCACTGACCTGGGTTAATGAGACCCACTGAATGAGAAGTGTGGGCGTGGGCTCAGGAAACAGGTCCAACAAGGCCGCCAGGTGTAAGCACATGAAAACAAGCAGGTGAAACTAATTTTAACATCTTATGTAACCCACTATATTGCTATTTCAAGTGTAATATTTAAAAGATTTTGCAGAGAACAAGATGGCGGAGGAGCAGGTGGGCGTGGAACACACCTCTCTCCACAGATACATCAGGAATACACTTCAGACACAGAAGTGCATGCAGATCACCAGCTGAGAGAGGACAGGCGCGCCTGACCAGTGGAAAAGAATATATAGAACCACGCAAAAGTCGGCAGGATAAAGACTAGGGGGAAACACAGGGGTGTTAATAGGACTGGACCTGCCCTCGGCAGGTGGGGGAACTGAAGCAGGGGTCCAATCCCCACCTGGGGCAAATGTCTGAGTCAGAGGAGAAACATTAAAGGCTGGGAGTGAAACAGCTCATCTGTGGCAGCCTAAATGGGATGAGAATCAGAACTTGCTGCAGCCATACATACCCCGGACAGGGACGCAGGTCCCCTGGAAGTCTCAGTGGCTGGGAGTTGGAATTTAGGGATTATGCAGCAACCCCAGGGGGAGGGAGATGTGAGGGATGAGATTATGGTGGGAAATGCCTGTGGAGGAAAGCCAGGCAGCCCTGGAAGCAAGGTGACACCGCTGAGTCATGTGTAAGGGGTGGAGCCATCACCAAAGTCTCTCTTCCCCTACAGGCAAGCACTGGCAGCTGAACAATAGAGAGGCTGGCCCATCAAATGCCTGATGCACTGAACTACAGAGTAGGACCCCA
>SJYX01009456.1:0-77223 GCA_006410675.1 Oreotragus oreotragus
GTGATGCCATCCAACCGTCTCATCCTCTGTCGTCCCCTGCTCCTCCCACCATCAATCTTTCCCAGCATTGGGGTCTTTTTCAACGAATTGGCTCCTCACATCAGGTAACCAAAGTACTGGAGTTTCAGCTTCAGCATCAGTCCTTCCAGTGAACATTCAGGGCTGATTTCCTTGAGGATGGACTGGTTGGACCTCCTTGCTGCCCAAGGGCTTCATGAGTTACCGTGTTCAGTCCTCCCAGTATCACTCTGCAGCAGGTGCTGCTATCGCTCTCACTTTGTAGATGAGGAAGCCGGAAGCTCAGAGAGGTTCAGCAGCTTGCCCCCTAATCACACAGCTTGCTCCCCAGGAGCCAGAGCCAGTCCCGGGACACGCTGGCAGTGGGGTCTGCTCTCAGCCTCCTGGCAGAGCCAGCAGCGGCATCAGAACTTCCCAGGCAGACTTGCCACTACCCTTGGCAAACAGCCCCAAGGGTCACATTGAAGGCTGGTGAGCGCCCCTTCTCCCAGCTCCCTGCTCGACGGAGCAGTCTGGTGCCTGCCCACAAGCCTGGCGCCCTGCCTGCCTCTGAAGATGTCCTCAGTGGGAATCACAGCCAACGAATGTACCAGCAGGACAAGACGAGCTAAACGCTCGAGCAGTTCCCGGGGAACAATGCGGCTCTGTGAGCGGCCCGGCCCAGAGCTCAGCCCTGGAGAGCTGACAGGAGCTAGCCCCAGTGACGAAGTTGTCCTAAGCACTCCTCCAAAACCGTCTGTGCTGCGGCCTGCTCCCTGCACTCTGGAGTTAGGACACGTGCTTCTGGAGCCTCGGACCTCAGAGCCTCGCTGCCAGCCTCCGTCATACCCGCCTCTGCCTGCTGTGCTGGGAGACCCAGAGAAGCGGCCCCAGCTGAGGTCCCAGCACACTGGCCTAGGCCCCCTCCTGCACCGTCCGTCAAGCTGGGACCGCATTCTCCCACAGTCTCAGGGAATTCCACGCATATCTTACGCCCCCATCCCCTGACTCCCAGAGGGAGAATGGTGTTCAGACTGCTCAGGACTGAGGAGCTCTGAGCATGTCCCGGGCTGAAGCCTTGAGCCAGCCCCAGGCCCCTACCAAGAGTGGACAACCTCTTCTCTGGGGCTGAAAACCTACCCCAGCATTCTCCCTCCTCTGCCTGAGCCTGTGATGGCTGGTTCTGGGCAAGAAGAGGGCGGAATCAGGTTGCTAGGTGGCCTGACCTTGGAGGGCTGAGAAAACACAACAAGGAAGGCTTATTTGGGGAGCAACTTTCTGGACATATCGCCCAAACACAGCCCCTGGGGGAAAACTCGGGGACACACCTTCCCCTCCACCGTCCCTCTCTCCAACATGAACTGAGGGGAGTTCCAGCTGCAAGGCTCTGTTCCTGCAAGGGCTGCCCACACCTAGTGTGGGTTCAGCTCTCGAGAGCCTGGCATATTCCTCAGGTAGGAGGGCACCAGGACTCAGAGGGTGAGGGGACTCACCCCAGCCCACCAGCCCACGGGCTGCAGGGTGAGGCGAAGACCACAGGCAGAAAGTAACTGGGGAGCTTGTGAGGTCGGGGGGGGCAAAAGTAGGGGTGCATACATGCCCCGAGCCCCACTCCCTTTCAGAAAAGCAACTTGTTCAGCGCCCACATCGTGCACACGCACACCAACGTTCACGCTCACACCCTCTCTGCTTGGCACCTCCCAGAGGCAGGAGGAGAAGGGGGGTAGGCACCCAAGGCCCAGGTGTGACTAATGCCCTGATGTTCTGTTGCAGCAACTCGGGAGGAGAGCCTTCTTGAACCCAGTCTGCCACTTGGCTGCATCCCTGGGAGGCCAGGAGGGCAAGGCCTGCAAGTGGGAGCCCAACTCTCCTGCCTCCTGAGACGAGGGAGCAGGGTCATTGAGGTGCAGGGTGGCAAAGGGTGTCACTGGCTGGGGTGGGGCCAAAGGGCTGAGGGTAGCAGGTATTGGAGAGGTAATGGGTATGGGCAAAAGGCCAGGTGGTCATGCCCCAAGGGAAGGAACTTGCCTTACAAAAGCATTTCCTTTTCGTCATGTGTACCCTTTTACAGGTGGACAAACTGAGCCTCAAAAACGAACAAACTGGCCCAAGATCACATGACCCAGAGCCAGAATCTCAGCCTGAAGTCTTTGTTCTTCCCACTACATCCTGATGCCTCTCACGCACCTGTGACATAGTCACTGACTTCAAAGAGCTGTTGGGGAGACAGTAACTAGAAGACCAGACTGCCTCACCTTTGGCCAGTCGGGGTTCAGGGAGCACAGCTGTCAGCACGCAGAGGAGAGAGGCCTGTGTGGTCAGCAGTGATGGGAGGAAGAGCTGGGAAGACTGGACTGGCTGGTGAGTGATAGGCACCTTCCCGTTTTATTCTTTCCAGGAAAATGTGGGATAAGAAAGGGGAGATGCGGAGGCATCATTTCCAATCTCTTTGCGAGGTCAAGTCCCTCTTCTCTCGCTGCCCAAACTAGACCCTGGAGCTAGGGCGAGACCCTGGAACCAAAGTTGTCAATGCCTTCTTTCTCCAGCTATCTCAGTTCTCCTAGAATTGGGAGGGGGTCTAGGTCCTCTTATACCCCAACCTCTATACCCCTCTTGGAGGCAGCCCCTATACCAGGCTAATCCAACTTGGCTTAAGGGCCCAAAGCCAGAATTGCGGTCAACGTGACTAGACTTGGAACTCACCTCTGCCTCACCTCCAGCCTCATTTGCGGGGCTCCCAGGGCAGTGTGAAGTGCCTTGGACACCTTCACCCAGCCCACCAATGTCTCGTCCTGAGCAGTCTTCTCTGTCTGGCAGCTGCATTACCAGCACACCGGGGCTCCCAGGCCTGACGCTGTGGACCTGCTTGTCCCAAACCTCAGGGCGAAGTGCTCGGGCCCCACGAGCAGGGAAGCCCTCTGCAGGCAGCACTCTGGGCACCCAGTGTCTCTGGGGAGCCCCTGGGTGACACAGACGAGGGAGGGAGGGTCACAAAGCCACCTCCCACCCGCTGTGCGGAGAGAGGCCGGGCTGGAGAGCCAGGTTGGAGTCCTGGGTGGCGCCCAGCCTGGGCTCTGACACGGCCTCCCTGGGTGACCTCAGGCAGGTCCCTCCCATCTCTCTCTCACCTGTAAACTGAGAGGACTCAGAACCCTGAGACCCCTTCTTCCGCTCCTCATCCGAGGGTTCAGCAACGTTCCCCTTCCTCTCGTCCCAGATGCTGGGGGGTCCTGGCCAGCGCTGATCCAACTCTCTCCAGATGGATCCTGTCCTCACTCTACAGCCTTCAGAGCCCCTCTTAGCTTCCTTCCGACTTACTGCCCACCAGCCCTGTGGCCGTGTGCTCTCGGAAGCCTCCCTCTGCCTGCTCTTCAGGATCATGGCCTCATGGGGCCTGGCAGTCTTCAGCCTCGGTTGCCAGCACCTAGCACAGTGCCAAGCGCACGGCAGAAGCTCCGGTTCCCTAAGTTAAGACTGGACACAGCTTGGCGTCCCTGGCGCTTGCCTTGCCTCTCTTGTCCCCTGACCCATCTCAGATGCTCACCACTCTGTGCTCTGGCTTCCCTGAGGAGAGAGGTGCGAGCTGGCATCTCCGTGGGCACCTCTGCAGCCCTGCCAGCTCCCGGGAACTCAGGAAACTGGCACCCGCAGGGCCAGGTCAGATCCTGCCACCGCAGGGCAAGGTGCTGAAGAGTTTTCTGACTCCAGCCTTGAGGTGTTTGCTTAAGTTGCTGGGCTGCCCTGCCCAAGACGTGATCCTGCCCGCACACTTGGCCCAGGCCCCACGCAGGGCACAGGTACAAGAGGCCAGCAGGTGCAGATAAGGCTAGAGGTGGCAGGATTCGTCTCCTTCTTGCGGTCTAGCCTCCGTTTACTAGTGTGGAAACTAGCTGCTCCTTAGCTGGACCAGCTCCAAGGTGACATAGGCAGAAGGGTACTTTGTGACTACTTTGGGTTTACCTGCATAACTCAGTAAATCCCCCAAATTTGTTTGGTATGAGCTTATGTGCGTCTGTACACGCACCGCTCTAAGATCTGCTGAAGAAAAAGGGTGGAGCTCTGGTCAGATGGAAACTCAGGGATAGGCTTTAAAGGGAGAACTTGGGATGGAATCAGGGGTCAGAGGCTTGGAGACACGCTGGGACCCCTCCTCTATAAAAACAGCGCTTCCAGGACAGTCCCCGTCCCCCTTCCTCCTGGGAGTGGCCACCTGGGGTTTAAACCTCAAGTCCCAGGCTCTGCCCACGATGGGCCCTTCTGTGTCCTCTCCTGGGGAAAGCCCTTCCCGACCACCCGCCACCATCCCCAAAGCCTCTCCTCCACGTGGCCGTGGTACTGTGATTGCATGTGATGAGGGTCTCTTCAGCTCGCTGTCTTCCCCCCAGAGTGAGACCTTCTCAGGGCAGGGGGTGGGCCTTGTGGATCTCAGTATCCCCCGTGCAGCATCCTGGCATTGGGCAATGGTTAAGTTAAGTGAATGAATGGATAGATGGATGGATGGATGAATATAGTCTTCAACTCTAGGGGTAAAGTTGTTACCAAAGGAGAATCTGTATGCTCCAGGAAAGTACAGGGTTGATGCTGAAATGTTTTTACCATAAAAAATAGACAATGATTTAACAAAAGTCAGGACTGTGAGCTGCTGGGATGTTGATGTGCTTGCTCTTTGCCCCTTGCTCTTGGTTCCTGAGTCTGCCTCTTCTCTGTGTTGTCATTTCTGCCATCTGTCTCTCCCCACCTTTGTTTTCTCCCCACCTACCCTCTGTTCCATAATTTAACTCTATCCGAGATACCCCTAAGATGTCCTTTTGAGCCATCTGCCTCCCCCTCCTGTCCTCTGCTTCTCTAGCTTCTGGTCTGGCTTTCCCCAGATTCTGAGGGCTCCGTCTAGCTCCCTTGGTGACTTCAGAGAACCCTCTAGACTCTATGCTTCCTGTCACTATTATAAAAGATCAACCTTCTCAGAATTTTGCTAAGACGGTTGGAGAAGGATTAGGGAGGAGCCTTAACAAGTTGCCAGCCCCATTCTATAGGCCTCAGCCATGTTTATCCAAGTTATCTTGGAAGATATACCTGATGCTGCTGCTGCTGCTAAGTCACTTCAGTCGTGTCCGACTCTGTGTGACCCCATAGACGGCAGCCCACCAGGCTCCCCCGTCCCTGGGATTCTCCAATCAAAAATACTGGAGTGGGTTGCCATTTCCTTCTTCAATGCATGAAAGAGAAAAGTGAAAGTGAAGTCGCTCAGTCTGTCTGACTGTTAGCGACCCCATGGACTGCAGCCCACCAGGCTACTCCGTCCATTGGATTTTCCAGGCAAGAGTACTGGGGTGGGGTGCTATTGCCTTCCCCGATATACCTGATGGGGAGGCTGAAAGTATATAAAAGGTGGAGTCTTAAAAGGTGGATGTCATCCTTTGCTTTGTAGGTCAAAGGTTAAAGTGATAAAATGGACTAAGCATAGAATTTGAAGCCATAATGTCCAAGCTGGATTTCTGCCTCTTAAATCCAGGCCTTTGTGACTTTGAGCAAGTTATTTCACTTTAGTCAACTTCAGTTTACTCCTCCTAAAAATGACAGTAACATGACTACATCACATGGTTGCTATGAGAATTAAACCAGATAACCTGTCTGAAAGCCCAGTGTCACTATCGAAAGTCAATCAGATTCAGAAGAGACTGACTCACATTAACAAAACTCACACTAGATCAGTCGATACACCAAAATGTCCATGGGTCATTTAAAAGAGAGAAATGTACCTGCAGGCAGTCCTAGATGCTCCAGACAATTGGACAGGACATTCTCTGCACTAAAAAACCAAAGTACAACCGACAGATTTCCCTTGCCGGCGTGGTATCCCAGCAAGGGAACTTAGCTGTTCGTTCTTGGTACTCATGGTCACCTGGCTATAGGGAGAGTCTGATAAGGTAGCTCAGACTGTAAAGAATCCGCCTGCAGTGCAGGAGACCTGAGCACAATCTGGGCCGAGAAAATCCCAAGGGAACGGCTACCCACTTCAGTATTCTTGCCTGGAGGATGCCATGGAGAGAGGAGCCTGGTAGGTTATAGTCCATGGGGTCTTAGTTGGACCCAACTGAGTGACTACCCCTGATAACTCATCTGTGCAAAGTTTAGACCAGGTCACTCTGCCCATGCCTCTGGGCAATACTGGAGATGGATGTGCCAGTTCTGGACTTCTGGCTCTACTTTGTTTGAAGATTTCATCACACAGTCATTCACCCATTGCACAAATCTATACTGAACTTTTACTAAGTGGCAGGCACTGCGTCACATGATAGGGATGCAGGAGTGAATGAAACAGGCACTGCCCTCCCCTCCTCGTGGAGGTCACAGTCCTTGGAGAAAGTCAGGAACTGAACACACAATTTCCATCCACTGTGACCTGTACTATGATGAAGCAGAGGGAGCCGTGGAGCAAAACAGCTAGG
Source organism: Oreotragus oreotragus (assembly GCA_006410675.1). Classification (NCBI taxonomy): domain Eukaryota; kingdom Metazoa; phylum Chordata; class Mammalia; order Artiodactyla; family Bovidae; genus Oreotragus; species Oreotragus oreotragus. The sequence goes on from SJYX01009456.1 coordinate 6,447, forward strand.
CCTGTGCGGGGCCTGGGGAAGGGCTGCTGGAGGAAGCATCCACGCACACACCCTGCCTTCGGCAAGTGGCAGGGCATTCTCAGGCCAGCTTCGTTCAGGCCCCTGGCTACACCCTGACAACTCTGAGTGACCTTCGGTGTTACCCTCGGCCCCAGGAGCAATGCGTCTGCAAACTCTCCCTTGGGCTGGGCTTGCAGGCAATTCATTCTTTCATTCATTCAACAAATATCTGTTGTGGGACTTCCGTGGCGGTCCAGTGGTTAAGACTCTGTGCTTCCAATGCAGGGGGCATGGGTTCGATCCCCAGTCAAGGAATTAAGATCCCATATGCTGCACAGCAAAAAAAATAAATAAATAAACCCACGTTTTTTAATTGAATCCTTATTATGTGCTGAAGCTAGCTCATTTCACCTTCTCAGTGGGACTTTCTCCTTAGCTTCCAGGGGGACTTGCTGAAACCCTCTGTACTGATTCCAACCCATCTCAGAGCCTCTGTTGTCTTCTAGAGAGATGAGAGGACAATTCAGACTAACAGAGTACAGCGCCAGATATGAGAAGGAAGGGGCTTCTGGCACCAGCTGGGGACTCCCTCTCTCAGGAAATATGTCAAGAAACTCCCCTAACCCACCCCTCTGCCCTGTCTGAGGTTCTCAACAATGCTCAATTGGCATGGAGCTGGTGGGCAGCTCTAACCCATAAGGCACGTTGCAACATGAGCCGAGCCACGACCGATGGGCGTTCACTCATTGATTGAAGTGACAGAGATGTGCAAGCCTTCAGGCCACCTTACAGTTAACTGCTGGCACTCCAGTTTCTTGAGTGCCTTTACCATATCCCAAACCCCCATGCACCCTGCACACCCTACCTGGGAAGTTAGGAGGGCATCAGTCCAGACACAGAACTTATGAGTGACTTAAGGTTGGGGATGGACCTGGGAGCCAGGTCTCCGCCACTACCCCAAACCCCTCAAGGGCCCTCAGGCCTCCCCAAAAGTGGGCCTGCAGCCTTCCTTGGGGGTTTTCCGAGCTCTACTGTCCCCCTGTAACACCCCAAGTCTCCAACCTTCAAAGCAAGAAGCCCCAGGCCCCCTCCCCTTGGGTGGCCTCAATGCGTCCCCTTGTCCAAGAGGCCATGTGGCTTGACCCCAGAAGCAGCAGGACAGCAAGCTCGGAGAGGGGTCTGCTTCGATCCCTCTTCAGCCACGGCTGGCTGGCCAGGGGGAGCCCATGGGGCTGGGGCCTCTGAATGTGACCTATTGTCTCCGGGGTGGATTTAGGAAGTGCCAAGCTCCCATCAAACAGCCCTGCTCCTTGGGCAAAACAAAAAAAGGGCTGTTCATTTGGGACCTTTCTTCCCTTATCTCCTTTTCCTATCTCCCCAGGCTTAGCTATGGTGTAGTGTTCAAAACCACTTCCCCTCCGAGCCAATCGGAAGCCGGGGCTCACCCCGTGGCCCTGAGGTAAAGTTATTTATAAACGCCTCCCTGGATTATTTGAGCAGAGCCCTTTCGCACACCTCTCACACACCTTTCGGCTGCCCGCTCCCCAGACACGCCTGCAGCCCTGCCCAGACGGCCCTGCTCACCCACCGGTAAGCACCAGCCAGGTGCCCCTTGGACTGGGGTCATCCCTGGAGGAGGGCGGGGGCGGGGATCTGTGAGGGGAGGGATGACAGGAACCAGCTGGCCACGGCGGCAGCTGTTTGCCAACCTGAGCACCAGTGGGGAGCAGGCTCCGGCCCCCCAGGGTCTGAGAACAGCGCCCAGCCCTTCAGCCCTGAGAAGCCCCTGGGGCCCTCACTTTCATGTGAAGGTCTCAGCTGCAGGGCCAGAGGCCAAGGGAGCGTGCAGGACAGAAGCTCCAGCGGAGAGACCCACCAGACCCCCAGGGCTTCTTCCCTTTGCAGAGGAAAGAACAAAAATATTGGACCTTCCCTGGGGCGCCAGCCTTCTAGGCTGCTGGCTGCACCTCTCCTTCTTTGCGAGTCTTGGAAGCAGCAGGTTCTTAATGCTTGGCTCTCCAGTCTGTGCACCCGTCTCCCTGTCTTCTGCGCCAAGGTGTTCTGTATCACTTGTTTGCTTCTCCACCTGCTCAAGGCACCTGCCCCCTGTCTGCTGTGCCACCTGAGTCCTGAGAAGTTGGAGGAGGTTGAAGGGCAAAGGGAGGCTTAGAGACAGCAAGCAGGGCTCCATCAGGCAGGCCAGCAGCCGCAGGACCCGGCAACCTGACTCCCTGGTGAATGCTTCACTCAGGAGGGTTGGGCCAGCTCCTAACTCCTCATCTGACAGCTCGGAGGGGGCCCAAATCACCCTCAGGCAGGACGCCCACTCCTCCCAATGAGCCCACAGGGTCCCCAGGCTCGGCCAAGCCAATCTGTCATTCGAGCACAAGCTCCCCCACTTACACTTGACCGCACTGAGCCTGAGGACCAGAGAAAGACCAGCTCTAAGGTCATGCCCCTTGGGGAGGCACAACATGCCAAGTAGGGCAAACCAAGAGAGGCCTTCCTCCCAGCGGCATCACTCCCACTGACACCCCTCCGGCACAGCCCTCCCAGCCTCCCTCGACCCTGGCATTCAGGGTCCAGCAAGACCCTCCCTGGGCAACACCAAGACCGGCACACACAGCTCCTTCAGCACCAGGATGGTCTCTGTGGGCGCCTCCCAGAGCCTGGTCGACTAACCTGAAGGCTCATTTGTATGAAAGCTTGGGGGACAGAGGAGGATTCATTTTTATCTCTTGGTGTCCAGTCTTTCAAGGGATGGTCACAAAGCAGGTATTTAGTGAATGTGTGTTGAGCTAAATCAACCAACCCACATCTGATCCCAGGGAAGTCCCTGAGGGGATGAGTGGCCAGGTCAGCACTGAGGAAGCTCCAGATTTCTTAAAGCAGAGCAGCGGGCCCCTCACTGCAGTCCTTGGACACCCAGCTGCTTCCAAGAGGTACACAAGATGAACCCTAGTCTCCATACAGACCTTCAGGAGCCTGACCTGAAGTATTTCAGGCACCCATGACCTTGGCCTGGTCTCACTGCTGGGAAGTGCCTTCCTGCTGGAGCTGATTCCTCAGCCCAGCAGCGATCTCCGGCAGAGAAAGCAGAGAGGGGGCTCGCAGGCTTAGAGACGAACAGTGGGATGGGATGGGTGGCAGGGATTCCCCCCAGCGGGGATGCCAGGCCCTAGAACAGCCAGAGAGCAAGAAGGCTATGCAGGGAGATTTCACGCTCTCCCCTGGCATTACCGGTAAGGGAATTGGCCTGGGGTTTGGGGGTGGGAAATTTGCCCAAGAAACATGGAGGCAGTAGAGATAAAAGGAATGTTGATAAAAGGTCTTGTAAACTCATAGGCCTCTCCAGCCCACACTCCTTCATGCCAGAGACGTGGTCGCCAGCTGAGACCCCAGCCCTCCTCTCCCATCACCAGCTCCCACCCCACACACCCCAGCACCCACCCTTTCCCTCTGGCTCCCACCCTGGATGAGACGGGGAGGAACCAGCAGCTAGAGCAAAGGGGAAGCCTGAAAGTGACCTTTCCTCTGCCCAGGACACAGTGATTGCCCGAGTAGGGACCAGTGATAAGAAGACCAAGGTGGGTTGGCCGAGCTGGGGTTGATCCTGTGCCTGGCACGTGTGCACATCAAAGAACTCCCCTCCAATCACACACACACACACCCCACAGGGCTGAGGAGGAAGTCAGCCTGGGCCACAATGACGGGATCACCCCCAGGCCACCGACACCCCCCAGACGGGCTCTGCAGCTCTCCGCTTCCCAGGTGTCCTGCCCCTTCTGAAATGACTTCTCGGTCCTCCTCTCACCAGTCCTGGAAATTTTCAGAGGAACAAGGGCATGGGGAAGGGCGGGTGGGAGGCAAGTAAGAGCAGAGTGGAAAAAGAAGCCCAAGAAAAGCAGAATGACCTGCCTGAGGTTACAGAGGCACGATGAAGAGACCCCTCCAGGGTAATCGGAGTAATAATAATCACAGTGCAAATTTGTTGCTCACATACCGTGGCCGGGCACCGTTCCAAGCCTTTCTATGCATTCACTCGGGCACGATGCCCAAGCCCATCTTTGCCCACAGTATTCTCATGGGCATTGTAGACAGACCTTGTCAGAAATACAACTGGGAGGAGATTGCAGTGGGCTTCCTTTCGAATGAGCTCACTGCAGGGGGATTAAGATTCTGAGGAAGAACCCAAGAGGAGTGTCTGCTTTGTCTGTGCCCTCCCGACAGAGTCCATTTCCCCCGTCCCCACCCCCAGCTCCCTAGCTCTGCAAAGCCCCCCATCCCCCTTGCCCCAGATGTGACCCCAGTCCCCTGCCGAGCCTTGGGGACTGTCCAGACACCCACCTCTCCTGCCCTCTCTCTTCTCTTCTCACCTTCTGCTGCCCTTAAGCCCCACGCCCCTCTCCAGGTCTCTCCGGTGACTCAGGACCTGCTCTCCTTGCCTCCACACTGGGGAGGGGCGGGGCACCCTTTTGTTCCTCCATATTGTCACATGGCACCTGTTTGTCCCCGATCCAGTGGGGGATGGGGGGCTCTAGAGGGGCCCACACCGTTTGATGGGAGGCAGGCTGGGTGATGATACACGCCTATGGCAATGGAGCACTTGACTTTTTTCAGCCATGCTGACATCATTTGGCAGGGCTGTGTGTTTGTTTAACCAGGAATCAAGTCTTCGTGTTCTCTACACCCCCTCCCTTCTTGCTCCCTCTTTCACCTTCGTGCCCCTAGCCGGGCATTGTAGGAGCCCTTTCTGGGGGACTGGGAGGCCCTGGACTCTCTGAGAACCCCTGGAGCCACCTAGGAGAGGTGCCTCCCACCACGCTGCCAGCTCACCATTTTCCACCTCTCCCTCCCATCCCCCTCTCCTCCAGGCCAGAAGGACTGGCTGGGGATGAAGTAACCTCCCCTCTGAAGCCCCACCCAGCCTCAACCCCTAGTCTTGGAATTAGGAAGTATGACCGGGGCACCTCCTCACCAGGAGCTGGGGCAGCTCGGGGGGTTGCAGGTTTGCCGCTCTGTCTGTCCCTGTCCTGGGAAAGTCCAGGCCCGGGGAGGAGCCGGAACCTCCCACAGAGCCCTCAGGAGGAAAAGCAGAACCTGGACATCCTGTATCACTGGCTGGGGCGGAAGGTCACAGGGTGTCCGATACCACTCAGGGATGCCACAGAGCAGAAACAGGCTCATCTCTGGAAAGTCTGGGGCCTTTTCAACAGGAGCACTTGAGTTGGAGTCAAAAGCCTGGCTCAAAGTCTCACCTCTGAGACTCAGTTTCCTCGTCCACAAAATGAGAGATTTGGACCTGCCTGGTCCTCAGGTCCCCTTCTGAACAAAGCTTTCTGAGGCTGCTGGGCTGCTGGGTTCTCATTTTTATACATAGTGCACACTCAGGATTGGGAACGTTCCCAGGGCCTTCTTCCCTTCAGCACCCATGTCTAGATGAAGACAAGCAACATATGGGGAGAGAGACAGATTTTACATTCCAGAGAAGGGAGGGATCTTTTCTCCTCTGTCAGTGGGAACTCCCCCAACATCTAAGCCCCATCTGTATAAAGCCTGCCCACAAGGGCGGAAACAGTCCCATGTCATCCAAATCCATCTGTGCTCTCGAAAGGATTTCCAGCACCAATGCCCTCTTTCCTGCCTCCCTTTGCCGGAAGCCAATAGTAGTGTGCAGGCTGGAGGGGTCCAAAGAAAGGAGTTTTGAGGAGAAAGAGATCCCAGGTGAGGGTGTTCAGGAAAGGCATCAGAGAAAGGGAGGAGGAGGGCAAGCAGAAGGAAGAGAGGGAGGAGGAGGAACCTAGCAGGTCTTAAGACTGGGCAGGGCTGAGTGAGGGCAGAATGAGTCAGGGCATCTCAGGTAAGGTGGAAAGTATGGAGGGAGCCCCAGAGGGAAAACTGAGGAAGCTTGCTTAGGCGGGGTGAGTGGACAGCCCAGATACAGGGGGCAGATGCAACCTACAGATCTACTGAGTCCAGAACAGGGTCAGTTGATGCGTGGACAAACATGCCAAAACAAGGAGTCTGGACTTGATCCCCTCCTGGACACGAGGCAGCTGAGAGTTTCTGAGCTGGGGGTGTGGGCTGGGGAATTGGTCAGAAGGCTAATGCAATAGACCAGGTGTGAGATAAGACCTGGGAGTGACACCGGAAGGAAACAGCAATGGGATTTGATGGGCTGCTGAATGTGGAGGCGGCAGGAGGGAAAGGGCAGGGACAGGTATGCCGGGTAGCGAAAGGTGCCACTGAGGACAGGAGGGAGCCAAGCAGGGGAGCCGGGTGAGTGGGTTCTGTAGGATCAGACACTGACCACCCTCTCCCCCGACACACGCACAGCCCTAGAACGCAGAGCCCCTGGTATCGCTGCATGCTGCTTGGCATGGAAACAAGATCTTCCGTTGCCTTCTCTTCCCTCTCCTGGTGCAGCCCCCTTGAAAAGTCTGGCTATTCTTTTATAAGTGGTCCATTTGGTGGCCAGGCATAGACTCCCCAAGTCTGTGAGTCTTCCTCTGAAGCCAGGCTGGAGCTCGGGGTCCCTCCAGAAGGTCGAGATCCCCACTCATTTCTCCCACAGAGCCCACCAGGCAAAGCACTGGGATGGTCGGACCCTTCCAGACCCAATGAGAGGGTGGGGCGGGAAAGGGGGAGCGAGGCCAGCCTGCCTCATTGGAGGTGAAGGGCTGGAAGCCTCTGAACAGTCTCTCCCAAGAGGAAGGAAGCATCCTCCCATCTTAATCACAGTAATCATCGCCGTTACCATTCACTCGGTGCCCTTGGAAGAACAGACTTCACACTCATGATCTCATTTAGTCCTCATGGCAAATGCCTGGGACTGTTATTATCCCCATTTACAAATGAAGAAACCGACTCTTTGAACCCAGGTCGTCCTGGCTCCAAAACCTGTGCTGTCTTCCTTATGCCACTCAGTCTCTCTACTTGTCCCACTGAAATGTCTTACAGGCCTTTGCTTTATTCAGTTCAACCCATGTGTTCTCCAAAAAGAACATTTACTGAGTCACTCAACAAGCAATTGTTGGGTGCACACTAAGCACCAGGCAAAGGGCTGGGCGGGCCCAGGCGCTGTGGGCAGATTCACCCACAACTGCCCTGCCAGTTGAGTAGCATCTGGGGGGCTCTGCAGGGCACCGTGCTTATAGGTCCTGGTGGAACTCAGGGTCCTGTGACCCAGTGAATGGGATGCACCAGCCTGACCTTCATCTACCTGGACACAGTCTTATCCACAATAGCAACTTACATTTATATCACTCTTACATTTTACACAAGCCTTTCTTGTCCATTTACTCATCTGATCCTCAAACAACCTTGTGAGGTTATGGTCCCGCAGTTTTGCTGATGAGGAATCTGAGGTTGAGAAAGGAATGCTGCTCTTTCCACTTCACCCATAAAGCCAGCACTAGAACCCAAGTCTCTGGGCCCTTAGTTAATGCATTTCCCTCCTCTCCCCCAGGGTGCTCGTCCACAAAAAGCATCAACCAGCCTGCTCCCCTTTGACAACCTGTCACTCGCCCAGCTTCTCCCCTGGGAAGTCTGCAGAGGAGCATCTTGAATCCCCCATGTGGTTTCTCACTTTTAACTCTCTCTCAAACCTTTTGCCAAACTGGTTACAGCCATTCCGCACTCTCCCCCTGGGAGACATCGTCTCCTTCTAAGCTTATGCCATCTCTTTTCCTCTCCCTCCTTCTTCCTCTGAGGTCGTCCAGGCAGGCTTCTCCCAGCGCTGGGGGGCAGGGGACAGGAGAGGGGGCCAGCAGTTGGAGGATGGAGGAGGGAAGATCTCTACCGGGAGCTCCTCTGGGCCTCGGGGGCCTGGCACTTAGCTCTGCCCTGCTCAGCTCCTGGAATGTCAGCAAGGTTGCGCAAAAAGCAAGGAGAGAGACATCAGTATACAGGGTGGGGGAAATGTTAGACACAGGAAGCCGTGGGAGAGCCAGCCAGCGCAGACCATCTTGATTTCCCCAAACACCACTGTCCCCCTGGGAAAACCTGTTGGTGAAGTCCTACGCAGCTCCTTTAAGAAGGGTCCTCCCAAGGTCACCCTGGCCATCCCCCTGCCTCCAGGCAGCCTGCTTTCTTTCTTCCAAGCTGACTGACAGGAAGGTATGAGCCTTTCTGCCCGGGAAACTGAGGTGGGAGGGCGGGGCAAAGGGGCTTGGGAGGATACCAGGCGCCAGCATGGGCTGCGGGGAGGATGACAAGGGAAGGAGGGAGAGGATCAACCAGCTGAATCCCAGCCGTGACTCCTGCCCTTGCACTACCGCCTCCTTGTTGCCTGGTGTTCAGCGGGGGTGACAGTGATATCATGGATGTGGAGTGCCAGCCACGTGCTGGGTGCCAAGCAAAACAGCCAGAGCAAGTGTATGCATCACCTGTGCCTGGGAAGGAAGGCCACCAGAAGAAGTGAGTCTGGTGGAAAGACTTGAAAGTGGGAAGGGAGGCACCTTGCTGGCTGGGGGCGGGGAAGACAACATAAAACCCTGCTGAGCTAGGACCAGAGAGAGATGGCCCAGGCCGGCGCTGAGAAGGGATGCCCCTCATCCTCCCTACTCTGTTTCTCCCAAAGCTTGTAAATGCCCCAGACATGAGCCAGCCCAGGCCCCGCTACGTGGTAGACAGAGCCGCATACTCTCTCACCCTCTTTGATGACGAGTTTGAGAAGAAGGACCGGACGTACCCACTGGGAGAAAAACTTTGCAACACTTTCAGGTAACATGTCTGGAAGCCCAGACTCCTCTCCCCTCTGCCCCCCTACCAAACCCTCCCTGCACCAGGGCATGGTTCCTATACCGCTGTCCCTCAGACGGCACTTGGGAACCCTGAATTTGAGATCCTACACCTCATCTTTACTGAGACCCTCGAGGAAATGGGGAACAGGGACAAGGACCACTCACAGGCCCAGAGGGGCTGGCAGGTGTCCCGACCCCTGCATGGAGTCTCACCGTGCTCTCAGCCCACGCGAGTCCCTCCTGGTTCCCAAGGATGCTGGGAAAGGGTGTGTCGCCACAGCAGGTCAGAGCCCTTACTTCTGCTGTGCCTTCTCCTGTCCTTTCCTCACCAAGGAAAATCTGAAGCCTCTCCCACCCCCATGGACTTTGTCCTCTTTCTCGCCTGGATGCTCTTTTCCTTCCGAGGTCCAGACAATGCTCAAAGGTAGCGCCTAAATTCCTGGGCTCCTCTAAAGGATACTTACCAGGATGTGGTCTCACCAGCTTGTTCCACTCTCAGATCCCTGGAACTGTGCTGGTGGGTAGTGAAACCACACCCATAAGGAGGGGACTCTGCGAGGTGACCAATACCTGCACTCCAGGAACCTGAGGCTATGAACTTTACCTTCCCCCCCGCTTCGCAGACAGCTGGTCAACCTCCCTCAGGCCTCACTGTGGTCTGTGGTAGAAGTCACTTCCCCACTCCCCTGGGGAAAGAGCTGATTCACTTACCTGAATTGAGGTCACTGTCAGTGGCTGAAGTGGAGATGCAGGTGGAACTGGTTCAGGCTGGGGGATCACCCACTTGAGTCTTCACTAAAAGCACCAGCCCAGCCCTATCTCTCCTGGGAGGTGCTGTCTCTGCCTGGTTATATAAAGACCTTGTCAGCATTTGTGCCCAGGAGTTTAAGTCTGGGTTGTTTCTGTACTAGAGATGAGGATATCTGCTGTTGTCCTAAAAGAGGATGATGGAAACCATAAAAAGATGTAGGGAGCTAACAATTCCCATGTGGCTGGCAGGAGAGCCTTGAACAGTGCCTGGTACATAGAAGGTACTCCAATAAATTTTTGTTTAATGAATGAATGAATGTCTAGAAAACTAATCCACTTCCCACTGTCCTCTTCCCACTTGGCTTCTGGAATCTCTCTATAGGTGTTTAGCATCTGTTTCCAGATCTTCTCTCAGACTTCAGAGAAGTCAGATTGCTTTTGCTCAACTATGGCAGGCTTGCAAGTAAGGCTGGACATGTACAAGGCCTTGAGTGGGTTGTTTTACTCCCCCAGCCAGCTCTCCATTCATGAGTCCAGTTTTCCCTGACATGAACGAACCTGAGAGAGTTCCTGGGGGCCTGGTTCTCTCTTAGGACAAGCCTATAAAAATGCTTTAAGCTACTTACTACCAGTCCAACTCCCTGTCCATCATCCCGGGGATGGGAGAGTCACTACCCACTGCAGAGGGCACTGGGGAGTCCACAGGCGATGGTGATGCTCTTCCATGAAGTGCTACCCAGATTTTAAAGGGTACAAAGCATTGTCTGTGCTGCTTTCAGTTTGGGGTGACATTTAGGGGACCCAGTGTCAGGGAAACTATGGTTGAGCAACAGTAAAGAGCAGGAATCGGTGCTGGGCAGGAAAGGAGGCCTAATCACAGCAAGCCAGTGAGTCATCAGGTGGGCCCTGAGCATTTGAATTCCCTCAGCTGGGAGAAGAAAAGCGAAGGCCTCCCCACCTCTTCCGGGCATCAATCCACCAGCTGTCATCCTTGAGATTGAAGGCGCTTGTTTTTACCGCTTCTGAGTTTCTGATGAAAGGACCTCAAGGTGTTCAGCAAACAGGGGAGGGATCAATGCTCCCCACCCTGTGCTGACCAACAAATAGTTTCCCCATTCTTCCCTCTTTTGATGAATTAGCAGGGGAAAGAACTCCAGCATTGGAATCATCACACACAAAGGATGGTGGGTCAGCAGAGGCGTAACCTACGGGGACAAAGAAGCCTTCCTGTAGGGGGAGGTTCCAAAAAATACAGCAGCCGCCCCCATTCAGACCGAGTTCTGATTCAGGCCCACTCACTTATTCATTCACTCATTTTTTCAACAGATATTCACTAAGCATCCCAGTGTGATACATGAGGTATACAAAGCTGGACAAGAGACCAGACTTCTTTCCATGCTAGTTTTACTGTGTAGTGGGGGAGAGAGATGAAAAGCAAGAAATTACAGCCCGAGGTATTGCTACAGGAGCCCAGGCGAGGGTGACCGGGCCTGTTTTCAGTCAGATCAGAGAACAGCGGTCTTAGCTGGACTTGACACCTCGGAATGCTAGGCATCCACAAAATCCATGCCTTTAAGAGAAGTCTTGTAGACTTCCCAGGTTAGCAGAAGGCAATCAGAAGACCTCCAAGCAGTGTCCAGAGCAAGGTGATGGCTCTCAAGAGAAAAGTCTCTGCCATATAGTGTGCATGCTCACTGAATTTTGCAAGAATGCATGAATGCATGACCAAGAACAGGATGTTATAACAATTCCCAACTCTGACTGCAGTGCTACCTGAAAACCTGCCCTCTTTCCCTCCAGATGTTCCTCAGCCAAGATCAAAACCACAGTGTTCGGGCTGCTCCCCATTCTCTCTTGGCTCCCCAAGTACAAGATCAAAGACTACATCGTCCCCGACATTCTTGGTGGCCTCAGCGGTGGATGCATCCAGGTCCCACAAGGTCAGGGGGTCCCCTAAGCCAAGCCTCTTCCCCTTCCCTCTCCACCTTCTGTGACCTGCATCACCCACCTGTGCCCAGGGCCTTGACTCTCTGTGTCCTGTGCAGGCATGGCATTCGCTCTGCTGGCCAACCTTCCTGCAGTCAACGGCCTCTACTCCTCTTTCTTCCCTCTCCTGACCTACTTCTTCCTGGGGGGTATCCACCAGATGGTGCCAGGTAAGGCCCCTCCCCTCTTAGCACCCACCGTGAGGATGGGTGGTGGGTGGCAAAGGGAATTCGGGCGCTTTCCCATCTGCATTCTCCTCCTGCTGGCGCTGCTTGGTCCCAGAGGGACCGCCACCACGAGTGACAATCCCAGGTCTTCTGTGACCTTGGAGAAGCCACACAGCTTCCATGAGCTCAGTTAGCATGACCCGTTGAGTCTCCCTCCCTGGAACGTGGGGAAGACTTGGCAGACCAAGAAAGGCCATAAAGGGCTGAACAGGTGGGAGAAATGGCCATCCGACAGCCATCATCCATCAGGCCACTTCAGGGACATTCGCAGTTCTCTGGGGTGGAGTGAGACAGAGGAAAAAGGCGCGGTCACAAAGCCTGTTTCCGACGCAGGCTCTGCTTATATTTCCAAGCCTGTTTCCTCTAGTTTCCAATAAAGTAATATTAACAGTTGGGGTGAAAGCACCTGGAAGAGTGTAGATCATGATCAGATACGAATGGTTACTGTGATGCCGGAGAGGACCCTGGAGGCCTGGAGCGCCATCCCTGTCGGGGCTAGGGAGCGTTCCGGGCCCCCTTCTGATTTCCATGGGTACCGTCCAAACCTCTGACTTTTGCTGGCTGGATGGGGCACCACAGGTACCTTTGCCGTTATCAGCATCCTGGTGGGTAACATCTGTCTGCAGCTGGCCCCAGAGTCGAAATTCCGGGTCTTCAACAATGCCACCAACGAAAGCTACGTGGACATGGGGGCCATGGAGGCCGACAGGCTGCACGTGTCGGCAACGCTAGCCTGCCTGACGGCTGTCATCCAGGTGAGGAGCTCGGCTTCTGTCTCTGCCAGGGCCCCCCCTTAGTACAGCATCAGCTCACATCGCCCCTTCCACAGAGGCCCAGCCTTGACCTTAAAGCTGATTTAGGCCTCTCCATCCTCCCTCTTCCCCATTTGGAGGCCACAAATGACCTTAAAAATGCAGAGTATCTCATCTGTCCTCAGCAGATGCCTAAGACCAGCATCCACACTTAATAAAACTGTCCTGAGCTAATGACTGTCTAAAGGACTCATGGCCTCTCTCCAATATCCTTCCCAGTGCCCAGCTCTCTGCCAGCAGTTTTTCATTTCTGTAACATTCCTTATCCCCCTCCAGCCGCCTCTGCTCCAAGCCACAGCACCTCCTGCATGAGATAAATTGCATTTCCACCACATGCAAAGGACTCTGCTAGATTTTATACAGGCAAATACAGCAGGACAGAATGTAAGAGCAGGAAGGGGCCTCAGAAGTTTCATTCATTGATTCATTCAGTTAAGGTTTTTTTGGTTGTTTCACCATGCCAGGAACTGGGCTAGGCTCCGGGGAGAAAAGATAAGTAAGAAAGAGGCCCCGTTCTCCAGAAGCTCACAGCCCAGCGGAGGAAGTAGCCATATCAACAAATAAATGTGTAGGCAGTAAGATAAGCAGCAGAATCGAGCTATGTATGAGTAGCTTTGGGAACATCAGAGAGAAAGTCAGGGAAGGCCTCTCCGCAAAGAGAGGAAGTGACATTTGACCTCAGTCTAAAAGGATGAGGACAAGCGGACCGGCAACCGCAGAAAAGAGGCACAGAAGGACAGTCCAGTCAGGGGAACAGCACCCCGAAGCACTGAGGCCTAACAGAGCAGAACCGGCCAGGGAATGGAAAGACGAGGCATTTGGTGTGGCTGGAGGGCAGGAGGCCTTGGGAGAACGAGCCGGAGAAGCAGGCAGGGCCAGTGAGTGAAGTCTGAGGTCTGTCCCCTAAGCAGCAAATTCGGTTCCTATTTGGCAGTCAGATTGGATCAGTCAGACTCTGGAGAAGATGATGGATGGAAAGTAGATTAGAATCAAAGCACAGGACCAGTTGGGAGACTATGAAGAGGCCCACGCAAGAACGATAAGGGCCTAGACCAGAGTGGCGGGCAAGGAGACGGGGGGTAGACTGGAAGAAGGCTTTGCCAGGATAAACAGGGCTTGGGATGTTAGAAATGAAGGGTGAGGGGGGATGACTTCCAAGTTCTGGGTTGGCCAACTGGGTGGACGGGGGTGTCAATTACTGAGAGAGCAAACACTGGTGAGTACTAGGTTCATTCCACAGTGGAGGAAACTGGAGCCAATGAGGTCAAGTGTCAGAGGCCTGTGCCCCGAGGGACGAACTTTCTCTGTCAGCACAAGGCAGGACGAGGTCACAAGGGACTCGTTTTCCTAGAGCTACGACTATCTCAGGGCTGCATGAACTCCAGTCCTGTGTTTGGGCCAGGCAGGCGTGAGGGCGGCTGGCCCATCGCGGTCTGACCCCATCACCCCTCTGCTCTCAGATGGGCCTGGGCTTCATGCAGTTTGGCTTTGTGGCCATCTACCTCTCTGAGTCCTTCATCCGGGGCTTCATGACGGCCGCTGGCCTGCAGATCCTGATCTCCGTGCTCAAGTATATCTTCGGACTGACCGTCCCCTCCTACGCAGGCCCGGGGTCCATCGTGTTTGTGAGTCTATGAGTGCACCCCTGAGAGAGGGTCTTGAGCAGACACGTGAGCCAAGTTCACTGTCTTCAGAAGTTGTGAGCACCTCATTATGAGATGTTCTCAAGCAAAGGCTGTCTGATCCATTGTTCAGAGTGGATTTCAAGAGGTTCCCACTTGGGGAGGGAGGGTCAAACACACGACCTTGAAGGCTGGCTGAGGTTCTCTGTGGTTGTGGTTCAGTTGCTCAGTCGTGTCTGACTCTTTGCAACCCCATGGACTGCAGCACGCCAGGCCTCCCTGTCCATCACCAACTCCCGGAGCTTGCTCAAACTCATGTCCACTGAGCCAGTGATGTCATCCAATCATCTCATCCTCTGTCACCCCTTTCTCTTCCTGCCTTCAGTCTTTCCCTGCATCAGGATCTTTTTCCTTGAGTCAGCGCTTCGTATAAGGCAGCCGAAGTATGTTTAAATCTCTGCGGTTAATTCCTGCAGAAAAGGAGAGGTACACTCTCCATCAGGCCCCCATTCCAGGGCCTCAACCCCTCCCTACCTGGAAAGTCTTTCCTTATGTCTAATCTCCATCCCTCCTCCATTAGTTTGAACTCTTCCTAGAGGAAAAGGAAGGGAATCAGTCTTCCCGTCCCAGCATAGAGACAGGGGTGGGAAGTGGGACTGTGAGTAGGGTCCAGATTCTGCTTTGCTGTGCCTCTCAGAGCACTGACGACACCCCTCCACTGGCTCAGATGCGGGGTGGTGGTGGTACAGGAGGAAAGGGTTGGAGCCCACAGGCATGATGCTCTCTCCCCCAGACCTTCATTGACATTTGCAAAAACCTCGCTCACACCAACATCGCCTCGCTCATCTTCGCTCTCATCAGCGGTGTGGTCCTAGTGCTGGTAAAGGAGCTCAATGCCCGCTACATGCACAAGATCCGCTTCCCCATCCCAACAGAGATGATTGTGGTAAGGGCCTTGCCCAGGGCTGGGGTGTTGGGGCCCAGGCAAGAGGCTGTTGAAAAGGAATCCAGCTCCAGCCGGAACCAGGAGAGCCCCTCTCTCCATCCCTCCCCCACCCACTTGCCCTCTGTGAGCTGGTAGGACAGAAGGTCTGGGGTGAATCCACTCCGTCCCCCTGTGTGTGGCTCCCACTCTTCCTGATCCTCAGGTTGTTCCCTCTCAAGGAGTCAGGGGAGTGGGATTTGGGGTTCCCAGACAAAAGGGAGACTTGAGAGGGACCCTTACCCTGGCCCCAGTTTAGAGCTAATTCCTCTTCTCCATTCTGGCTTTTGCAGGTAGTGGTGGCAACAGCTATCTCCGGGAGCTACAAGATGCCCAAAAAGTACCACATGCAGATCGTGGGAGAGATCCAACCTGGGTGAGTCCAGGGGGCTGGGAAGCCTGGCCCCACTCCCACTCTCCTCCCCACCTAGGTTCAGGGTCAGACATGAGATGAACTCTATAAAGTATGTTATAAATTCTTTGACACTGACCAGCTATGAATTATTACTATCACTTATTATTGAGAAGAGCCACACAATACTAGCTGTTTCATGAACAGTGAGTCTTGACGGCGATGTGTGTGCATGCTAAATCACTTTAGTCATGTCCAACTCTGTGCGACCCCATGGACTGTAGCCCACCAGGCTCCTCTGCCCATGGGATTCTCCAGGCAAGAATACTGGAGTGGGTTGCCATGGCCTCCTCCAGGGGCGCTTCCTAACCCAGGAATCGAACCCGCGTCGCATGTCTTCTGCATTGGCAGGCTGGCTCTTTGCCACTAGCACCACCTGGGAAGCCCCCTTAACTGCCACACTTCCCCCAGAAGTTTCATCTGATGGGTGAAGCCTCTCTGATCAGCCCTTCTCTGGTTCTTTGCCTTGCTTTAAGGCACTGCCTCTTCTATCCACATGGGGAAAAAGCTATTAGGATCAAAAGAATTCACCGACTATCTGCTCTGTGCCAGGGACTGTGCTGGGCCCTAGCAGGAGAGGACCAGTGTTTACACGGCAGAGCTGGAGCAGACCTCAGAGCACTGGGGAAAAGGCCTCAGAGCACTGGGGGCTGTGGCTCTGGGACCAGGGAGAGTAAGGAGTCCAAAGTCTGGACGTGAACGAGTGAGGCCCTACCACTTACTAGCGTGGTGACCTCAGACAAGCTGTGTTCTCTAAGCCTCGAATTTTTGCGGTTTCAAGGGGAGTGGTGGTAGCTGCCCTGCAGCGTGACACTGAGCATCCAGGTTGGCAGTGGTAGTTCGCACAGAGGCCCTGGCACTGCACGGGGCCCTGGCCCCCTGTGGGTGCTGAAGGACTCGAGGTGCCCTCCTCACACCCTTGAGCCCTGCCCCCTTTCTGGCTCCTTGACAGTTTCCCCACTCCCGTGTCGCCCGTGGTTTCGCAGTGGAAGGACATGCTTGGCACGGCCTTCTCCTTGGCCATCGTGGGCTATGTCATCAACCTGGCTATGGGCCGGACCCTGGCCAACAAGCACGGCTATGATGTGGATGCTAACCAGGTAGGTCCAGCCACCCCCAGCAGGGCTGAGCAGGATGGACCAGGGCCCACAGAGGGGGATGTCAGGGGCTCTTTGGCTGACTTCTACTTGGTTGGGAGTGTATGGCTTTATAGCAGCTGGGTCATCCTCGAGTGCAGGATCCAGCTAGCGTGAATGACTATGTTTGGTCTGTACCATGTGCCCCACCCCCACCTCCCAGCTTCCAACCCTGCCCCTGTGCCCGTAGGAGATGATTGCCCTGGGCTGCAGCAACTTCTTTGGCTCCTTCTTTAAGATCCATGTCATTTGCTGTGCTCTCTCTGTCACTCTGGCCGTGGACGGAGCTGGAGGAAAATCCCAGGTGAGCACTACGTCAGGGCAGTGGGAAAGGGTTTGGCCGTAGCAGAACGGCTGCCCCAGAGAGGCCAGGTCAGCTGGTCTCCAGCCTCCCTCTCCCCTCCTCGGTCTCCACTCCGCCAAAGGCATTTATTGGGGAAAAAAATCAAGAGCAAGAATTTCACACCTACGCCCTGTTTCCACCTCTTCCTCTGGATAGGTGTCAAGCCTGTGTGTGTCCCTGGTGGTGATGATCACCATGCTGGTCCTGGGGTCCTATCTCTACGCTCTCCCCAAGGTAAGAACACAGCGTGAGAGCAGAAGCCAGCGAGAGACTCCGGGAAGAGCAGGCCTTAGGAGCTGTGTGATGCCTCACAGGCTGCAAAGTACCATCACTGTTACTTACCCTCTGTCCTAGCCACGACCTGCGAAGTAAACGTAGGTTTTACTCTCGCCATTTTACAGGTGAGGGAAAGTGAGGCTGAGAAGCAGTGACAAGGCTCACAAGCACAGGGCTGGTCTCAAACTCCGGCCTTCTGACCTCAGGGTCCACACCCGAGTCAGTGTTTACAGCGTCTGTGGGCCCCTGGCTCAGAGGGCCCTAGACACAGGCTGTCTGGGGATGAAGGAAGAGGGAGGATGGCAAAATTCAGGCCCCAGGGCCCTCTGGCTCCAGCACCTGCGCTTCCCAACCCTAAGGTTGAGTGCAAAGGTTTGGGGGCTCTGCCAGTTCCAGAACTGCAACTCAGTCCTGCCAGGCTCCAGCGCCAGGTGTCTGTAGGAAGGGCAGGGAGGAGGGGCCACACCGCAGGTGACGGGAATAGCGTTCTGCCTCCCCAGTCTGTGCTAGGAGCCCTGATTGCTGTCAACCTCAAGAATTCGCTCAAGCAACTCGCTGACCCCTACTACCTGTGGAAGAAGAGCAAGCTGGACTGTGTGAGTAGCAGGCGGCCCCGGGTGCCTGTCATGCCTGGTACCCCAGGCACTGCAGCCCCCCAGGCCTTGCACTTCTGTCAGTGGCTCCCTGATTAGCATGCACTCAGTCGCTAAGCTGTATCAGACTCTTTGTGCCCCATGGACAGTAGCTTAACAGGCTCCTCTGTCCATGGGACTCTCCAGGCAAGAATACCGGAGTGGGTTGCCATTTCCTCCTCCAGGGGATCTTCCCGACTCAGGGATTGAACCGGCATCTCCTGTGTCTCCTGCATTGGCAGGCAGATTCTTTACCACTGGGCCACCTGGGAAGCCCTAATTAGCATAACCGAGCGTTAACAGCTCAGCTTTTGGAGTGAGACAGCTTATGTTCAAATCCTAACTCAACTGTTCACTGGCTCTGTGACCAATGGCAAGTCCCTTAACCTCTCTGAGTCTCGGCTTCCTCATCTGTGATCACAGGTATTTTATACTCTCCAACCCCCCACCCCCACCCCCAGGGATGCTTATGAAATGAGATAAAGTAAGTAAGGAATGCATTGTCTGAATAGTATCTTGTGTTCAATAAAACTTAGCTATTATTATTTTTATAGTTCCGAAAAGCAAAATGAAGTCATTTTAAAAAACAAAAAACCTAGAACGTAAAGCCAGCGGACCAGGATCTTGGGCAGGTTGAGACTTCCGTGGAATTCTATCTCCCCACCTGTGCACAATGGGGATGATACTCATGGCTGCACCATACACTGGTTCTGAGAGTTAAAGAGATCAGAATTGGAAAGCAGCATGTAACCGTGAACACTTAGCAAACATGACTTATTGCTTTGATAGTCGCATTCCCAACACATCTCCCACTGGGCAGTAGAAATGAGGCTACTGTGTACCGACCACAGTGCTTACCCCACTTGAGGCCGGCATAAGCTGTGAGAGATTTCCTAACCTCCTTTCAAGATGAGGACACCAAGCCTCAGAGAGGTTAAGTAGCTCATCAAAGACCACAGAACTGGTTAGTGGCAGAGGCGGGACTGGAGCCTCAAGTCTTAGCCTCCAAACCTCTGAGCTGTACTGTCTTCTGGGGAAAGAGGCACATTTACATGGTAAGGAAGGAAATCCTTAAAGTCTGAGAAGTGAGTGGTCCATCTGGGGTCCCCCTCGAGTGAAGGAAAGTAGCTCATCAAAGACCACAGAACTGGTTAGTGGCAGAGGCGGGACTGGAGCCTCAAGTCTTAGCCTCCAAACCTCTGAGCTATACTGTCTTCTGGGGAAAGAGGCACATTTACATGGTAAGGAAGGAAATCCTTAAAGTCTGAGAAGTGAGTGGTCCATCTGGGGTCCCCCTCGAGTGAAGGACGAGGATGGGAAGAAAATGAGGCCCCAGTATCCACCCCAAAGGTCTGCTTTGCCGCATCCCAACCATCATCCCACAACAGCAATAGTCCTGGTATTCACATTGTGCTTTGGGTTCACATCTTACCCTCCCTCCCTCTACCCTGCACCTTCCCTCTCTCCATCCCCCACCCTCCTGGCTTGCACACACAACCCAGCCCCAGGCCATCAGGTCAGGAAGCTGAGCGCCGGTGGAGTGCACATTTTCTATCAGATGGAGGAATGGAACTCACGTTGTTGCACCCATCACTAGGCTTGGCAGGACCCTATCTTCATTAATTCTTCAGTCCTTTCATGAAGCTGGTATTATTATTCACATAGCTGTGTGCACGCTAACTCACTTCAGTCGTGTCTGACTCTGCAACCCCATGGACTGTAGCCCACCAGGCTCCTCTGTCCATGGGATTCTCCAGGCAAGAATCCTGGAGTGGGCTGCCATGACCTTCTCCAGGATTCACATAGCTAGTAAGTGAATATTCACAAGTAGGACAATGAAACTTGGAGCCCAGGCGTATCTGTCCCAAGACTCAGAGTCTTTGTGCCACACAAGCTACCAGTGGGCGCGGGAGTTGACTACTAATAGCCAGACAAGACCAGGGAGCCACCCTCAGTCCATTGGAAATGGGCAGGTGTCACCGAAGCTCGCCTACGTGAAATGCTGAAAAACTGCCATGAAGAGGGAAGGCTGGTCTGAGGTTGGGCTAGCAGAGAAGGGCCTTGGCTGATCCCGGAAGACTTCCCCAGAGGGGAAGTCCCCCTAGGCCTACTCTGACGTCTCTCTCCTCACAGTGCGTCTGGGTGGTGAGCTTCCTCTCTGCCTTCTTCCTGAGCCTGCCCTACGGTGTGGCGGTGGGGGTCGCCTTCTCCGCCCTGGTTGTGGTCTTCCAAACCCAGTTGTAAGTAATAGCCCCTCCCTCAGGGCATGGCCGTCAGGCCCCGGCCGGTCCTCAGGGACTGCCACGGGGGGCCTGGCGCAGCTCCTGGGCCCCGCTGCCCATGGGGTCTGGCTCTGGAGGGGCTGCCAGACCCAAGGAGAGCCTGGCCCAGCTGGGACTGCTGGCACAGGCCGGGCTGTCTGACTCCCATGTCCTGAAAACCCAGGGGAACCCATCACGGTTGTAGAGGGCTGGGGGCCCAGAGGAAGTGGGGTCGGGCAGGCGGGTGAGACTCGGTGTCCTTCCAAAAATGTGCCAGACCCCAGATCAGATGGGATCCCACCCCAAGGGAGCCGTGGGACAGCTAAGTCTCTCCCATAAAACATTAAGTGAAGCAGACAGGGAGTCCAGTCCAGGGCAGGGAGGATCCTGAATGTCAGGGATCTGTATTCTCCTCTTGAGAATTCAGAACCAAGAATCGGTGACTTTGAGGCCACTTAACGCTGGTGTTCGCCACCTTCCTGCCCACTGAGCCCCCGCATGGGAGCTATGTCAGAGAGCTGCCTGCCATCTCTCTAATTATAGCCCAGCCACAGGCCACCAGGCGTGTGTCTCCAGCGCAGAAAGACAAACAGAAAAAGCCCAGGGTCAGGATGGGACCCTCTCCTCCCCTACCTCTGCCCAGCCCCCAGCCCAAGCGTCCCTCCAGGCCTGTCCGCTAATAACATTCTCTTGTGTTTGTCTTTTCCTTCTTTATCCAGTCGTAATGGCTATGCTTTGGCCCAAGTCATGGACACTGACATTTACGTGAATCCCAAGACCTACAATAGGGTGGGTAATCCAAGCTCGTGACTGCCCTCTTTCACCCTACATCACGCCACACAAAAGGGTTTTGTGAAAAACCAATAAAAGATATTGCTGCTGACAGAGCTGACTCTCCCTGCCACAGGTCCAAGAAATCCAAGGTATAAAGATCGTCACTTACTGCTCTCCTCTCTACTTCGCCAACTCAGAGATCTTCAGGCAAAAAGTCATTGCCAAGGTAAGGCTCAGTCCCCTGGTGACCAGAGGGAGTGGACGGAGTATGCCTGGCAGAGACAAGAAAGGGAGCTGGGAGCCAAGATCCGGCCACCTCCAGAGAGGGCAGAGGTGAACACTGCTCTCGGCCCTCTTCCTCCAGACAGGTGTGGACCCCCAGAAAGTGTTGCTGGCCAAGCAAAAGCACCTCAAGAAGCAGGAGAAGGGGAGAACAATGCCCATGCAACAGAGGAAGTCTCTGTTCATGAAAACCAAGGTGAACTGAGGCTAGAAACAGCTCACACCCTCTCCCTTGCCCTCTCTGACCTTGCCACCTGGTGCCCTACCTCCCAGCACCCTCGGAGGCAAGGACAGCAAGCCTCTGTGGCCACTGTCTGGTGAACGCTGTCTGGTGGGCATCTTCTCCTTGGATGAGGAGCCATCAGCTCCCAGGGTAACCACTTAGCTCCCATGGCCCCCACATTTTCTGGCTAAGATGGGATACATCCATGGACTTATGAGCAACCCCAGATCGAGAGTTGCAGTGAATTTCCTGGGGTCCCCAGCCAACCTAGAACTAGCAAGGTGGGTGTGGATGTGGGAATTCTGCAGATAAAAAGGTAAAAACAGGTAAATGCAAAAAGGGTCTCAGTTGTTTCCAAAAGGGCTTCCTCCCAGAGCAGAGTGGGCTGAAGCTTCAGTGCCTCTTTTAGAAGGGTCCTCTAACTTTGCCTGCATTACGGAGACCTGCTCAAGGAGGAGGCTTTGGGAGGCGCCAGTCCTCAGGGATTACAGGGGCTTGGATTCCCCACCATGAAGTCCGGTTATTCACCTCCACCTGCATGCGCCTCGCCCCAGCTTCAGCCACAGCGAAGTCTGATTGAGCCTGCTGACCCTAACTGCGCCCTCCCACCCCGCCTCCAGACTGTTTCCCTGCAGGAGCTCCAGCAGGACTTTGAGAACGGCTCCCCAACCGACCCCAACAACAACCAGACGCCTGCTAACGGCGCCAGCGTGTCCTACATCACCTTCAGCCCTGACCACCCCACCTCTGCCCACTGCGAGCCCCCAGCCTCTGCTAAGCCCAGTGACACGCTGGCCAGCGTCCCACCCTTTGTCACCTTCCACACCCTCATCCTCGACATGAGTGGGGTCAGCTTTGTGGATCTGATGGGCATCAAAGCTCTGGCCAAGGTGAGGGAGTCCCAAGGCGAAGGAAGCCCCAGCCCACCCCACCCCGACTCCCTCACCCCTACCCTCCCACACTCCCTTTCCCTGGCGCCTTCGATTCAAACGACTGAGTGAGGAAGCTCACCAGGGAGCCTACCATCTCCAAAAGCCCCTTTTCCCAGATGCCACCAGGACAGGATGCTGCCTGCAGAGCAGGCCCAGACAGCACAGAACAATGCGTGTCCAGGCCCTGCTGGTCCACCCCGTCCTAGCACCCCTCTCTAGCAGATGCGGGAACCCGGCCCAGGGTCCTCTGAGTAGAGCTGGTTTTGGCCCAGGTTCGTGATCTACTGCTCCTTCCCACACTCACCCAGACACTCTAGCAGCTGCCAGGTCTGGCCAACGGAGGGAAGAATAAGAAATAATATCAGCGGCCCTCACCTTCAGGCCAAACAGACGGTTCACAGGGCCGCTTGAATAAATGCATCCGTCTGATAGCTTTTCAGCAGCCACTTCTGATGGCAGTGTCATCTCAGACTGGCCCAGAGAGGGGTGGCACAGTGGAACCAAGGAAGAGAGAGAACACACAGGCTGATGGCCTCGTCAACCGGCGCACAGCCAGCTCCATCCCCAGACAAAGGCTCGGCCTGCTCCTGCAGCCTAGGTCTACTAGGATCCAGGTGGCTGAGGCATTAGCCATTCCAGGCCATGGTCCCCCCGCCCCCTAAGCCTCAAAGGCAGACACGAGGTGGGGTCTGGGATTCTAAGCTCTCAAGAGAAAAGATCTGGCCCCATAAGAATGGGCCACGGGGATACCAAGTGGCTGCCTTGTTGGCAAAGCCCCACGTCTGCCCCACTTTCCAGAGGAGCGGTCAGCCAACACTCCAGGGAGGAGTGGTGTGCTTTGCTGCTATTTTTATCTTGGGCTTCCAAGGCTCTCCTGGTTGCTTAAAGTGCGTTTTGTGAATCACTTTGGAGGCCCACTCAGAACATTCCTTTCCTTCTGTCTCCCTACCCAACTCGCTCCTGGCTCCTCCAGCTGAGCTCCACCTATGAGAAGATCGGGGTGACGGTCTTCTTGGCGAACATTCACGGTAAGAGAAGAAGGATGTTTCAGGGACTGGAAGGCTGACGAGGGGCTGGGGTGGGACTAGGCGGGTGGGAGGCCGAATAGTGAGGGGGTAGAGACTAGAACAGCATCTGTTCCCCTAAACTACTGCCCGCTCACAAGAACTCAGGCACCCGTCAGAAGAGACTGCAGCTGGGTTACGTAACATCCTATACGCTGTGCTATGCTGGGTCGCTTCAGACATGTCTGACTCTGTGTGACCCAATGGACTGTAGTCTGCCAGGCTCCTCTGACCATGGGATTCTCCATGGGATTCTCTCTAGGCAAGAATACTGGAATAGGTTGCCATGCCCTCCTCCAACGTATCTTTCCAACCCAGGGATCAAACCCACGTCTACTGCACTGGCAAGAAGGTTCTTTACCACTAGGGGTCCCAATAAGAGTTGGAGGTGGGGATTGTGAAGTTAAGGAGAGGCAACCTGGATTCTGATTTGCCCACCACTAATTTGCCATGTTTAGCTCAGTTGGTGAAGAATCTGCCTGCAGTGCAGGAGACACCTGTTCGATTCCTGGGTCAGGCAGATCTCCTGGAGAACGGATAGCCTACCCACCCCAGCATTCTTGGGCTTCCCTTGTGGCTCAGCTGGTAAAGAATCTGCCCGCAATGCAGGAGGACTGGGTTCGATCCCTGGGTTGGGAAGATCCCCTGAAGAAGGGAAAGACCACCGACTCCAGTATTCTGGCCTGGAGAATTGCAGAGTCGGACATAACTGAGCGACTTTCACTTTCAATTTGCCACATCACTTCATCTGCCTGGGGCTTGATCACCACCTACATAACATGAAGAGGTTGACTAGATGAACTGGGGAATCTTCTCCAAATCCAAAAGTCCATAAACAGGCAGAAAGCACAGATATGCCGTAACTCCCCAGACGCACAGGAGAGAGGGAAAGGCACACGTCTGCGCACCCCACTCCCTCGGAGGGTCAGCGCCCTCCAGCAGGACCAGTCAGCCTGGGCGCCGGCCTGAGCGTGGCACAGACTCTGTGCCAGCTCCGCCCGGGGAGAGTCTGCACTGGCTCTTCTCTTGCGCGTGTGCGTGTGCACCTTCTCTGTGTGTGCTCCAGAGCTGGACTCAGAGGCTCCCTGCCCACCCTCACTGGACACGCCTCAGGAAATCATCCCCAGGGCTGGGGAGGAGTAAGGGCTCTGCCACACACCGGACTCTGCAGGAAAGGTCTGGGCGAACAGGAGGAAGAACGGACCTTCAAGGGACAGAACTGGCCCATGATTTCGGCTTTCCCTCACCACCAAGTACCAACACCCTGAATCAAGCTATTTCCTTCTGCCCGGGGTTGAAGGTTCAGCATCCTCAAGCTCACGTTGCCCTCTGCTGTCCAGAACTGATACTGCAAGGCCAAGGCCCAGGCCCTGGGACGCAGCAAGGGCACGACCCCCAGGCCTCTCTCTCTCCATCTCCCCCGCCCCCAGCTCCAGGCCACAGTGGCGTCAACTTTTGAAGGTGACCTTTCCCTCCTTGCAGCCCAGGTGTACAATGACATCAGCCACGGAGGCCTCTTTGAAGACGGGTGTCTAGAGTGCAGTCACATCTTTCCCAGCATACACGATGCGGTCCTCTTTGCTCAGGCACAGGCCAGGGAAGTGGCCCCAGGACCCGACTTCCAAGGGGTAAGCTCTCTGTGCCTGGGGAATCCTAGGCCCCAGGGCATTGAAATAACAGACCATCAATCAACTTTCCTTAATCTCTGTTTCCTTATGTGTGGAATGGGTGCCTTAAGGTAACATTCTCTCTCCCATGGGATCTTTCTTTTGTTTTGGTTTTAGGATTAACTGATAATTATATCTTTTGTGTCACTTGGAAGAGCTTTGTATATTACAAATTCTTTATTAGTATCAGTTTTGAGATCAGACAAACACCCAAACCATCCTGTTCCTTCCCTCTTTCTACAAGACGTTTTGGAGAAGGGAGGGGAGTAGGCCTGCCTGTTTTAGTTTAACCGAGCTTAGAGATTTCAGGCTGGTGATGGATGAAGAGTGTGGATCAGAGTTTTGTCTCATTTTCTTGACATTTAATTTACTAGCTTAGTCAGTGGTATGCCAGTGAGCTACAAATAACAGTGTCTACAAACAACACTCCAGAAAGCTGGGGAGGCAGAAAAAGCCCATCCAGTCGGGGTCCCTGCCCAGGCCTCCCCAGACAGCTCCATCTTCCAAGCCGCCCTGCCAGGTCATCTTCGGCCCTCGGCCTGCCAAGCCTCTGTGCCCTAGTCCATGATGCAAACCCCTTCTACCCTCTGGGGATCGTAAGAAAGGCTTCTCTGGCCCTAGAGCAACCATTTGCTCTTTGCTTTTTGAGACTCATGAAGCTGGAGCCATCTGTTCTGGGTTCAGAAAGCCTGTCCAGGGAAACACAGGGCCGGGCACCCGCCCACCACACACAGAGGCAAACCGTGAGAGCAGTGGCCTTCTTGGCCTCATGCCCTTTGCCAGCAGACCAAAGAGAGGGAGATTCTGGGGAAAACCTCATCATCATAACTGCACAAACAATGCCCAGTTTTTACAGTTTAAATTTTTAAAGATGTATATTATACCAATTGTATATTTACATATTACAGAATATATTCATATCTGTAAATTATACACACATACACTGTTTTCAACAGCGTGGTAAGGCAGAGAGTCAGCAAAGGATGTAGGATGAGTGTGATCATCCTACTTTTACAGAGAAGGGAGATGGATTCCCCAGGTCGGGCAGCTGGGTAAGCTAGGTAAACCTTTCCTGCTTCTGAAGTGCCCGCCAAGGGAACCAACTCTGATGCACACCAGTCTACAGGGAAGAGGGAAACTGCGGCTGTGCTGTATTTTGAGAGGCAAACGAGGGAGGGGAGGGAAAGGACAAGAAGCCAAGTTATGCATCAGAACACGATGCCGTCCCCCACCCCGCCATTTGTGCCAGACCATCATTCAGTCGCTGCAGCTCACGCACTGGTTTCCCCCGCCCAGGCGCCCGTGGACCCTGAGCTTTCTCTGTACGAG
Source organism: Oreotragus oreotragus (assembly GCA_006410675.1). Taxonomy (NCBI): domain Eukaryota; kingdom Metazoa; phylum Chordata; class Mammalia; order Artiodactyla; family Bovidae; genus Oreotragus; species Oreotragus oreotragus. The sequence continues at coordinate 32,901 of SJYX01009456.1, forward strand.
CCGGAGGAGGACAGCCCCAGCTACTGGGATTTAGAGCAGGTAAGCTGACTAGCGGGGGTCAGAAGGGGAAGGAAGGAGACCCTCTCCCACCCAAACTGTTGGCTAGGCTCTTCCACCAGAAGCCAGAGCAGTCACCTTGAAGGCAATAATGTTTCTTTCTCGCCTTTCTTTTAATAGCAGATCTTAATTCTTCTCACTCCCTGAAAGGCATCATGGGGGACGGGAGAGTCACTGGATCAAGTCCTAGAGAAACAACATCTATTCTTAAGTTTCCCACGCACTGGCCACATGATCTTGGGCAAGCCACATGACACCACCAGGCCCCCAGTGTTTATCATTGTAAAATAAGGGAAATACAAGGAATACGTGTCCCATCTACCTAACAAGATTAGTGAGGGATGCTTTTGTTCTTTTTTTAATTCAACCGGTATTAATGGTGTGCCTACTACCTGCCTGACACTGTCCCAGGGTAAGCACGCATCCGATCAGATGAATTCCAGGGGTACAAATACTACTGCAGGTGGGCAGCCCTTCCGAGCCATGCAGATGTGACGTGTACTTCATGTAGAACTCTGTGGTCCCGACATGAAAAGTAGCCCCACCCCAATGCCCTGAATCAAAGAAACCAAAGCTTTAGAGAAATCCAGCTCTGGGTCTGTTAGAAAGAACAGCTCACTCTGTGCCTCTTCCCTTTCTTTTTGGGCATGAGTTCTCATGGTGCTCTGAGCCCATTGCTGGGAGTGCTGGTGGCATGCAGCAGGCATCAGGGAATAGAGCCAGGCCGCAAAGGCTTGGCACACTGATTTCTGGGCCCCCACAGAATCTCCAGCACATTCCAAACACCTGGCTAGGACAAAATAGCTTGTCGGAAAAAGAAACAACTTTAGAGCTTGTCTGATCTCAATCCTCAACTGACCTAATAGAAAAAGGAGAGCAAAAAAAGGAGGGAGGGACCTGTGATGGTCACACAGCACAGCAGGGGTGATTCAAAACTAGATTTCAAGCTTCTTCTCCCGTCACCTCTATACCAGTTCACCTCTTGGGCTGACCCTGCCCCTCCACTGTTCACACACACACATGCACACACTCACCCTCACTTCCTCATAACGCCTCTTACTGGCCAGGGTGTCGTAGGGTCACCTGGCAGTTGTGACTACTCAGATCTAATCTCTCTCCCCCACCCCCCTTCCTGTGGCCGCTGCAGGAGATGTTCGGAAGCATGTTTCACGCAGAGACCCTGACTGCCCTGTGAGGGCCCAGGCCGCCTCCAGAGCACCTCGGATGCCCGTGAAGCATGAGCCTGGGACCACAGAGAGTGGAGGGTCGAGGAGAACACCTCCACCGGAACCCCGGCGCCTCTCCGTCCTCCTCGTCTCTCACTCTTAGTCCCCCCAGGCACCTCTAGAGCTAGCCGATCTCAGCAGCAGGAAGAGACACCTCTACGCCCTCCTACTGACCCACGGAGCCCCAACCCACAATGAGCACGCCTCCTGCTGGCTGCTCTGCACCTGCCCACACCCTGCCTGTGGCCGCTGAGGGGACCCTTGACTGCCAGGCTTCAAGAGTGACTCAGGAATGGAGGGAAAGCTCGTGCTGACATAGCGTGCAAGCTCCGAGAGTGCCCTGAGACCCGCACGCCTCCGCTTCAGGCAGTGTCACGCTGTCACAGGACACAGGAACAAACCGGCCCATGACTGTGGCTCATCCCCTCCCGCTGCCCCAAGTCCGTCCCCGGCAGCTCTGTACCCCCGGGGCCCATGGGCTCCAACCACCCAGGAATCTCCGTCTTGGCGACTGTGCCCCCTCCCTCCTCCTCTCAAGGCTACTGAGACCCCCACTGCTATTTGGAACATCAGACTCTAGCCTGGGGAGCAGCCACCAGAACTACCTTCCCAGGGGCAGCCTCCTGAAATGTTATCACTCCCCCTGCCCTCGAGGGCTGCTCCCCTCTACTTGAGACCAGGTAGAAACCCAGGAGGAACAGGGGTAGCTGGCAGAATGCTCTGGCAGCCTAGCAACAGATACCAGTTATTCCGCCCAAAAACTGTGGGCGGTCCCTGTACTGGAGACATGGAGGTGAAGGGACGTTCCATCAGTCCAGGGCCAACTGGTGGGGCGCGGGCCCTGACAGCCCCCCTGACCTTGGAGAGACCTCCCCCACTGGAGAAGTCTGCCTTGTCCTCTTCTCTGGCAAAGAGCCAATGGTTTTAACTCTCCCTTATCAACTCGGGCCTGAGTGGTTCAGGCAGGTGAGGGAAGATGCCTCCCAGGGCATATCCCAGCTGGGTGCCTGGCATGGAGAAGGGCTGATACAGACTGAGTCTTCCTCCACAGGGATCCCATAACAAATTCAGGATCTGAGGCCATCTCCTTCTAGGAAAGAAGAGAAGAGGGTTAAATTCTCCATATTTATAGAAAAACGTAGAAGAAACCCACTATTGACTTGAAAATAAATGGGTTCCATGTGCAGGTGTTTGGGGAAATTTTCCACGGAAGTGCACAGAAAACACTCTGGCCTCTCCGCACTGCGTCTCCTGAGCTCCTTCGGTGAGTGATCCCTGCCCAAAGGGTTGGGCTGGCCCAGCCTGGAAAAACGCCGGTGTTCCTACTCTCAGCCTGATCTGCATTGTGTGTCTGTTTAGCATGAGCTGGTCAGCTAGCAAGTCTTCACAGAGTTAAAGGGCGGGGAGGTGCTGGTGAAGAGCCAACAGATTCTTGGCCTGCAAGCATCGCTCCTCTGTGAATTCATTATGCCATCTGGCTGCCAGTGGAACTCAAAACTTGGAAGGCAGAGGACAGTGTTATCGGGGATTCACCGTGCCCAGCGCCCGAAGTGCCAAATTTCGGGAGGACAAGAACTCGTAGCCAATGAAAACTCAGCCTCCCCTGCTCCACCTCCTGCAAAGTCCAGCTCAGGCCCAAGAGGTGGGGGAAAGATCACAGACTCTCAGAATATCCCAAGTCACAAGTGCTTTGGGAACCAAGTGTCTAGAACCCTTGAGGACTTGCTGAAGTGACCCCAGGCCAGCCCCAGACCTAAAAGGGATTGTTGGCACACAGGGGCCTCGAGTGGGGGCTCAGGGAGGGGTCCAGCGCCCCTTCCAAGAGTGTAAGTCCTACCAGAGTCCACGGCGGAGGTAAGGTGGGAAACACCCGGGGTTGAGAGAGACAATTGGAAGAAAACTTACTGCTGGAATGCCTTAGCGAGAACACAAGCTCACACGGACCACTTACCGAACGTGACTGAGGCAGGGAAGGCGGGAAGGTAGAGAAAGCATCCACGATTTCAAAACTTCTGAATGTTCTTAGTGATACTGATGTGGTTCCCGGGAACCAGGACTCTTGAGATATTTGTGTAATTTATTTAATTTAAACGCCATCCTCCTTTTGTTCATTTTGCTAATAAAGTGGTTTTGAAATGTGAACGAATGCATGTGTTCAGGTGGTTTTACTTTGCCAGGAAGAGGTGGCCTTGCTTTGCCCAGTCCCTGGGGGGAAAGAAACAGAAAGCTAAGACTTCTCCTTGAGTCTCCCAGCTCTTCTCTGGGGTCTGGTTTTCCACTCCTGGGAATGAATAAACTCCCATGATACAGCTGAAGAACAGTAATAGGGTGAAACACCTGGTCCAAGGGATCCTCCAACTCAAGACCAGTTCCCAGAGCCAAATTTGTGATTTCTGTGGCTATCAGGGAAGTCAAACTTCCACCGTTCCATGTGCTAGTACTTCAGCACTCATGAGATGTCTCCCGAACAAGCCAATCCTACCAATACTCAGCAAAGCTTTCAGAATCCCCAGTTCGGGGGAGCACACAGCCTATTCCCACGTTCCCTTCCCCTGTTTGTGAGACAATGCAGGGAGCAAAAGGCCAAAGGACTCGAGTGTCCAACAGGCTTGGCTGATCCAGAATTTTGTTTGCTAACTGTAGGAAATAAGAGGAATCACAGAAAAAGAGCAAAGACTCCTTCTGTCTGAAGGAGGCAGAAATAGGATAAAGTGGCGAGAGATGGAGGACTAGAGACAAGACAAAGCAAATAAGATCAGCAGGATAGACGGATGAAAACAAAGACACCAAAAAGGGAGAAACAGGTGAAGGAGGAAGAAAATAGGTTGCAGAGGCAGAGAAGCTACTGAGGTCCAAAACAACAATGTATCTAAAATAATCTTGCCTCACCATGCTATTTAAATGCCCTTCAACATCTGAGTAAGCTGGCAATGGGCATCCCTCCCTTTTTTTTTTTTTAATTTTTTTAAAATTTAAATTTATTTATTTTAATTGGAGGCTAATTAACCCCCCCCTCCCTCCCTCCCTTTTGAGTTTTATATGAATTTTTAATGATACTATCTTAGCCTGACCACTAAAAGCAGAACATGAGACAAAAGCTTCCACACAGGTATTTGAGAGGTGACCTCAGGGAGCAGGCGTGAAAGGCAGAAGGAGTGAAACAGGCAGGGAGGGAAACCAACAAAAGAATGGGTTACTGTGGCAGCCCCTTCAGAGGGCAACTGGGGCGCCAGCCTCCTGGAGGCTGCGAAGTGCACCTCCAAACTGACCTGGACAAACGTTTAACCATCTTTCCCAGCTTCTCTTGGTCAAGGGTGACCTATATGGGTTGCAAGGACGTGAGCACAAAGTAGTTCCCGAGGGGCACTTTGCTATGGCATCAGGGAACCCCCCCCCCCCCAGGGCAGGAAGGAAGAGATGTGTTTGGCTCCAGGAAAGGCCCGCAGGTAAGACTGCTCAGAACTATTACTTCTCAAGAGGGTTCAGAGGAGAGTTTTGAGTGGCATATAAGCAGCATCTAAATCAGACGCGTTTCTTTAACCTATCTTTAAACCCATTTTTACCATTAGTTGTAAAACTACAACGTGGCTTTAGCAGTCTTTAGGGAAGAAGTGTCAAAACTTTTGTTAGCTAGACTTATTGTGGTTATCATTTCACAATATAAACAAATATCAAATCATTATATTGTATACTTTCAACTAATAAATTATTATATGTCAATTATATCTCAATTTTTAAATTCTATAAGATGATCTCCCCATTCTACCATGGAATGGATTATTTTAAGACTATGCATTCCCAAACATGGTCTCTAATACAATTCATTATTAAGAGGTACCAGGGCCCCTCAGAACAATGACTGGTTACAGGGCCAGGGCAGGGTAGGGAAGAAATGAATCTGAAACAACTTCTTATGCCAGAAGGGAATAAATTGTCCCCCAAAAATGATGGAGGCATATTACAATGTCACAGGAATCAGATTCAAGCACCTTTTACTAACCAAATGTAGGGTAATTGGGGCACCAAAATAAACACAATGATGGATTTTAAACCACTAAAAACAATAATTGTGACTATACCAATACTAGATAGATAGATCTCAGGTGCTCTTGCCAGTGATTCAGTCATGTCCAACTCTCTGTGATCCTGTGGACTGTATGTAGCCTGCCAGGCTCCTTTGTTTAAGGGATTTTCCAGGAAAGAATCCTGGAGTGGGTTGCCATTTCCTAGAGATAGGTAGATAGAAGATAATTACAGAGTATTTGCAGTATTTTTTTAACATCTGGAAAGGTTAGTCCCCACCTACAACATTTTTATGATATAGTTTTCTTAATTAAGGATGTAATATTCTTTCTATTTAGATCTCCTTTTGATAATTTAAGTAGTGTTTTCTCATATAGATATTACACATTTCTCAAGTTTATTTCTAGTTTTCTTTTTTTACCTTTTTGTTATATAACGTAATCTTGTATTTTCTAACTGGTTGATGTTTGCTATTGATTTCTGTATATTAACTTTGTACCCAGAGTACCTGCTGAATTCTTACAATATTAATAGTTCTGTGATAGTTTGGCTACTGAATATCTCAAGTTTGTCAGCGATACAGACTATGTCTACAAATAATCATAATTTTTTCTCCTTTTCAAATCTTTATACCTCTAATCTCTTTCTCTTATTTATTTGTCTTGACTAGTTCCTGCAAAAATGATATTAAATAATGCTGGTGAAAGTAGACATCCTTCTCTTATTCTCTGACTTTAATGCTAAAGTTTCTACTTTTTATCATTAGACATAATTCTGACTTTAGTATTGGAAAATATACTTTATAAATTTTTTCACATTTTTATCACAAAAGGATTGAGAAAAATCAATGTCTTTCATGACAGTGTGAGACACTACATTGACCAGCTCCCCAGTGAAACTGGTAACAAACTTAAGAACACTAAAAACAAAGAGAAGTCCTTAAAAGGAGCCAGAGAGAAATCAGTTCACTACAAAACATCAATAATTACATTATTAGCCAACTTCTCAACAGAAAAAAATGGAAGCCAGAAAACAGTAAATTAATGTCTTCAAAGTGCTAAAACAACCATCAATTTAAAATTGTATACTCAAGAAAATTATCTTCCAAGGATGAGTATAAAATAAAGATATTTTCGAACAGACAACAATTGAGAGAGTTAACTGTCATGACTTTCAATAAAGTAACTTCAAAAAGATGAATATTGGGAAGAATAAAAATTATTCCAGAAGTAAGGTTTGAGATTCAAGAAGAAAGATTAAACAAGGAAACTGGTAAACATATTGGTAAATATAAAGAAATGTCTATATAATAATAATAACAATAACTATGTTATTTTTAAAATAAATTTAAAAATTAAAATAACGAACTTCAAGAGTATATAAAGAGAAGGCAACCAGAGTTAAAGTGTTCACATGTCTTCTTATTTTTCAGAGGAAAAGAGTTACAGTATTAAATTCAAATTTATTAAGTATGAATATAAAATTTCAATAGTAAATCATAAGATAGCAAAGAATATAATTTCCAAACCAGTGAGGCAGAGGAGAATAGGATAATAAAAAACCCACATGATGAAAATGTAATAAGCTGTTTAAAAAGCCAGTACATGGGGGGGAAAAAAGCATAGAAAGTGTAGTGCTAATAAAAAGAAGATAGAAATAAGCCCAAATACACAAATCACAAAAAATATAACTAATCTCACTAGTAAAAGAAATTGTCTGATTAGATTAAAATTAAATTCAGAGACCCTGTAAAACATGGGGACACAAAAATGGAAGAAAACATATACAAGACAAATATTAACCAAAAGAGTGAGGTAGCTATATTAATTGCAAAAAAATTGGCTTTAAGACAAGAAGGCCATGAAGCATAAAGAAGACTACTATGTCATGATAAAATTTTCAACAGTTCTAAATTTGAATGTACCCAATAAAAGTCTTAAAATAAATAGAACAAAACTGATATTTTAAAAACTGGAAAAAATGGCAAATCCAGCAACATAATGGAAGATTTCAATATACTGTTGGTAACTCATACAGATTTTTTAAAAGTTAGGTATGAAAAAAAAAAAAAAGTTAGGTATGAAAGAGTTAAGCAATAAAATAAACAATCTTGATTTACTGAACATACACAGAATTCTGCACACAACTAAAATGTACACTTCTTAAGTACATATGAAATATTTACAAAAATTGTTCATATACTAGGCCTTACAGCAATTCTCAACAAATTTCAAACACAGGTATCATGCCATGTTTTGTGACCCTGCACTGTGTAAAAAATCAGTTACAAAAAGGGAATAAAAAGGTATGCATTTTAAAAAATTTTAAAAACACTTCTGAACAACTCACCGGGAAGAGTGCATCAAAGTAAATTTATAGCTCTAAATGCTTTTATCAAAAAAGAAAAAAGGCAAAAACTAATGAACCAAATATTCAACTATGGCAGCTGGAAAACAAACAAACGTAAAGAAAACAAAAGAAAGGAGACAGTAAGAACTGCTAACATCCATTCAACGATTACTATATGCCATGTGCTCTTCGAAGTCCCTCATGTACAGAAACTAATTTAATCTGCTCAACAACTCTAAGAGGTACATACTGTTAGTAACTCCATTTTACAGATGAGGAAACTGAGGCTCAGAAAAGTTAAGTGAATTTCCCAAGATCATTCAGCACAGCTCAATGAATGTAGAAGGCCTAGGAATTTAGCTCAGACAATCTGGCTCCAGAGTTTAAACTCTTAGCTAATATAAAGTTGAAAACTTAAATGAAATGAATAAATTGCTAGTAAATATAATGTACCAAAAATGGAATCAAGAAAACAGTAGAAATCTGAAAGTCCTGTAACTATTAAGTGAAATCATCAGTTTAAAATCTTCCCACAGAGAAAACATAAGGTTCAAATTATTCTATTTTTTTAGAATTATGAGAAAAATATCTTAGATATTTGATCCTACTTTATATACACTCTTCCAGAAAATGCAAAAAACAAACAAATAAAACAAGCGGAAGGAAAGTCAAGCTCAGATTTCCCTTTCTTTCCCCTTCCCTCCCCTTCTCCTCCTTCTTTCTCTCCGCCACCTCCCCCCACAACCAACTCTCTCTATATATACTTCCTTCAGTTCAGTTCAGTCGCTCAGTCGAGTCAGACTCTTTGCGACCCCATGAATCGCAGCACGCCAGGCCTCCCTGTCCATCACCATCTCCCGGAGTTCACTCAGACTCACCTCCATTGAGTCCGTGATGCCATCCAGCCATCTCCTCCTCTGTCGTCCCCTTCTCCTCCTGCCCCCAATCCCTCCCAGCATCAGAGTCTTTTCCAGTGAGTCAATTCTTCACATGAGGTGGCCAAAGTACTGGAGTTTCAGCTTTAGCATCATTCCTTCCAAAGAAATCCCAGGGTTGATCTCCTTCAGAATGGACTGGTTGGATCTCTGCCTCCTTCCCTCCCCATAAAAGCAGATCCTCATGGTTCAGCATGCCTGCCAGAGCTGCCAGCCATCACATGTGAAACTGGAAAAGTGACTTAAGCAGAGAATATCTACTTATCCTTCATTCTCCAAATTTAGTCACATGGCAAACCTAGCTAAAAGGGTGGGTCTGGGAAATTTGGTTTTTTATCTGGATGTCAATGTGTTGAGTTCTTCGGGGTTCTTATTACTTAGAAAGAAGGAGAAATGAATATAGGGGCAGCTAGAAATCACTACAGTATCCTCTAACTAGATTTCTACTATACACTTGATACCAAATCCCAAAAGGAAAAATTACAGACCAATCACACTTAAAAACAGAACTGCAAAAACCTTAAAAGAAGACCCAGCAATGGGTTCATCCAAGTTGGGTTTATCCTAGGAATGTCAGGGTGGTTTACATTTTTTCAACTCATTAATATAATTCATTCCATTAACAGGCTAAAGGAGAAACATACTCCACAAGATGTTGAGACATATTTTAAAGTTATAGTAATTAAGACAGTCATATTAGCATAGGAATAAACAAAGCCAATGGAACAATATAGAAAGCCCAGTAATGGGCTCATTCAACTGAAAACTTAGTAAATAGGAAAGTTGCCCTTATAGATCACTGAGGAAAGGATAGACTGTTTAATGAAAGGTCCTGGGAAAACTGCTCTCTAGCTGGAGAAAAATAAATCTGGATCTGACCTCACACCATTTATAGAAAAGCAGTTCCAGATGGATTAAGATCTTTGATGTAAAAGGCAAAAGTTTAAAAAGATAGCATATCAAAATATATTTATAACCTTAAATAGGAAATGACATTAAACAAAAAAACAAAAGATTGATAAATTCATCTACATTAAAATTAGACTTCAGTTCATCGAAAGAACATGAAGTGAAAATACAAAACACAAATGGACATAAATATTTGCAACATAAATATAACCAACAGAATATTACTATCCACAATATTTAGATACTCTGAAGAGTCAACAAGAAGGAAAACAACTCAAAACAAAAATGGGCAAAAGAAGTAAATAGCCATTTTGTTGGGAAAACACAAATAGCAAATAAACATATGAACAGATACTTAAACTCCTAATAAACTGGGAAGTACAAATTAACACCACAATGAGATATCGTTTTCCAGCCACAAAATAAGCCAAATTATTCATCTGAAGTGTCTAGTGCTGGCGAGAAAGTGAAGCAACAGGAACTTACATGCTATGCGGAGCCCCAATGATGGGAATATAAACTGATTCAGTAGCCTTGGAAAATGATTCAGAATTTCAAGTTGAATACTCTCATGCAGTACAACCCAGCATTTCCACTCTGGGATATACACCAGAGAATCTCTTTCACCTGTAGCCCAAGAGACAAGTACAATAGATGTTTATATATTCACAGAATGCAATATCATACATAGTGGAATTGAATAGACCACAGCTAGATATAACAGTATAAATAAATACCACAAACAAAATTTTGAGTGAAAAAACTTTTCATAGGACTATGGATTGCATGCTATCATTTTTATGAAAGCAAGCAAAACCAAACTCTCCTCACACATATACATATATGTCAGGGCTTACACATATGTGGTGGAACTATTTAAAGCACACACATAGACACACATGATTTCAGATAGTGGTTACTTGGGCAGGAATTGAGGGATAGAGGCAATGAGTCACATACACATCTTCAGTGTTATTGATCACTGGGGAGAGGTCATAGTGGGGGGTTTACATTATTACTTGCTTTACATAGTCATTGCATACACTCATTAACTTTTAAATATTATATGATAAGAGAATTTAAAGAATATTTAAGGGCAGGGTAATACTCATGATAATGCCAAAAGAAAGAAGCAGAATATAGAACTCTGTGTATAGCATGCATCTGTTTCATTTTAAAACAGATACATACTTCATGTGTGAATATTTGTGAGCATAGGAAAAAATTGGGCAACATCAAAATATTGTGAGTGAGTATCTTTGGATATTGGGATGGCACCTGATTTTTTTTCTTTCTCTTTCCTGTGTTTTCCAAATAGTTCACAGGAGCATAAATGTATATTAAGTTGACAATTAAAATTTTTAAGTTTGGGGGGAGTTCCCTGATAGCCTGGTGGTTAGGATTCCGGGCTTTCACTGCCAGGGCCCAGGGTTCAATCCTCAGTTGGGGACCTGAGATCCCACAAGCCCAGCAGCTTGGTCCAAAAAAAAAAAAAAATTAAGTTTGGTAAGAATTAAACTACTTTTAATAAAAGTTCTGTCAATGTCCACTTTTTAAAAACCATTTCAACTCTATTTTTTTTCACATTCAGAAATCTCATCTAATTTGTGGTGCAAAAAATGGACACATCCACTAGGACCTTGAACTTCCAGAGTAGCTTTGCTTGAGGAATGACAGGGGAGGTGATAATGGCCCCATGGTGAAATGACAGACGCTAACATGGCGTGATGGGGGAGACACTGGGACTATGACCCAGATGGGGGCACAGGTATAGCTACAGCCTTGCTGCACCCCTGCCCCAACCCACTGCCTGACTTCAGGGCAGACTCTGGCCAACAAGAAACTTCAGTTCAGTTCAGTTCAGTTCACTCGCTCAGTCATGTCCAACTCTTTGCAACCCCATGGACTGCAGCACACCAGGCCTCCCTATCCATCACCAACTCCCGGAGTTTACCCAAACTCATGTCCATTGAGTTGATGATGCCATCCAACCATTTCATCCTCTGTTGTCCCCTTCTCCTCCTGCCTTCAATCTTTCCCAGCATCAGGGTCTTTTCAAATGAGACATGTTTTCGCATAGGGTGGCCAAAGTATTGGAGCTTCAGCATGAGTCCTTCCAATGAATATTCTGGACTGATTTCCTTTAGGATTGACTGGTTGGGTCTCCTTGCAGTCCTAGGGACTCTCAAGAATCTTCTCCACAGTTCAAAAGCATCACTTCTTCAGTGCTCAGATTTCTTTATAGTCCAACTCTCACATCTATACATGACTACTGAAAAAAAATCATAGCTTTGACTAGATGGACCTTTGTCGGCAAATTAATTTCTCTGCTTTTTAATATGCTTTTTAATAGGTTGGTCATAGCTCTTCTTCCAAGGAACAAGCGTCTTTTGATTTCATGACTGCAGTCACCATCTTCAGTGATTTTGGAGCCTGAAAAAATAGTCTGCCACTGTTTCTACTGTTTCCCCATCTATTTGCCATGAAGTGATGGGACCAGATGCCATGATCTTTGTTTTCTGAATATTGAGCTTTAAGCCAGCTTTTTCACTCTCCCCTTTCACTTTCATCAAGAGGCTCTTTAGTTCTTCTTCACTTTCTGCCATAAGGGTGGTGTCATCTGCATATATGAGGTTAGTGATATTTCTCCTGGCAATCTTAATTCCAGCTTGCGCTTCTTCCAGCCCAGTGTTTCTCATGATGTACACTGCATATAAGTTAAATAAACAGGGTGACAGTATAGTCTTGACATACTCCTTTTCCTATTTGGAACCAGTCTGTTGTTCCATGTTCAGTTCTAACTGTTGCTTCCTGACCTGCATACAGGTTTCTTAAGAGGCGGGTCCGGTGGTCTGGGATTCCCATCTCTTTCAGAATTTTCCACAGTTTATTGTGATCCACACAGTCAAAGGCTTTGGCATAGTCAATAAAGCAGAAATAGATGTTTTTCTGGAACTCTCTTGCTTTTTCCATGATCCAGCGGATGTTGGCATTTTGATCTCTGGTTCCTCTGCCTTCTCTAAAACCAGCTTGAATATCTATTGAAGTTCACGGTTCATGTATTGTTGAAGCCTGGCTTGGAGAATTTTGAGCATTACTTTACTAGCGTGTGAGATGAGTGCAATTGTGCAGTAGTTTGAGCATTCTTTGGCATTGCCTTTCTTAGGGATTGGAATGAAAACTGACCTTTTCCAGTCCTGTGGCCACTGCTGAGTTTTCCAAATTTGCTGGCATATTGAGTGCAGCACTTTCACAGCATCATTTTTTAGGGTTTGAAATAGCTCGACTGAAATTCCATCACCTCCACAAGCTTTGTTTGTAGTGATGCTTCTTTTTGGTGAGAAATGGCAACACAAGTATGTGGCACAAGTATAGTACGTGGTGAAGGTCCACTTTACAGACCACAGAGAGCTGGAACTGGGGAGGCTGGGCAGAGAGCCTCCCCTCTCCCCAGGTCAACCTTGCGGGAACCTGGAGGGAGGGAGTACAGAGCAGGGAGGAGTGGGCCAAGGTGGCCAGAAAGCCACATATCTAGGGTCTGTGCTGATCTGGGCAGTGGTGTTCAGAAGAAGCTGGAACTTCCTCACTTGTGTTTTGTCATCATCTTCAGAATAGCAGACTTGGGTTTTGGTGTGCTTGAACCTTAAGAATGGAGGGGCGGGGAACCCTACAAACAGGACCACTCACCCTACCAGGGGTGCGGACAGAGGGCCAGCGTCATTAGCTGCCCATAGCACAAAGGGCAAGTTTGGGGCAGGAGGCGGAATGCATTCCCTGGCCCCATCCCAGCAGGGATATGGGAGGACTATGGTTCCCCTTGAGCCCACTCCCAGCAGCAGGCAAGACAGGGAAGGGGTGAGGAGGGGCCTCCTAGAGCAGCTGAGTCTCCCCAGCCCACCAGCCAGGGCCCAGCCCTACTGAAACTTGAGTGTGGCCATGTTAGACCATCCAACCTCAAGCCTGCTGCCATCTGACCATGGTCACAGTGTGATCTCAGGCCAGACTGGCAGAACTGCCACCAGCTGAGCCCAGCCCAAATGACTGACCCACAGATCATGAGACACGAAGTTGTTTAAGCCTCTAAGATCTGGGCATCTTGTTCTGTCATGCATGGTTGGTTCCCTGAAATCAGAGCCGGGGGCAAATATTTCACAGGAGAGACACAATCCCAAAGGGTAGTGAGTGTGGGTGGAGAGTGGGCCCTGGTTCACCAGGAGTCACACAGTTGGCCCCGCAGCAGATGTGACCACACCCCCAGAACAGCTGAGGAAAGAGGAAGGAGGGGACTTGACGACTTTCCATCTAGTCTCCCTCTTCCCATTAGCCCAGATTTGCCCCTTGGGGAGTGAGCTTCCACACTGTCAAAGGGCACTCCAGCCCTTTGGACAGCCATTCAGAAACTTAGGGGCCCTGCAGTCCACCCACAGCCAGAAGTGGCAGAAGAAGAAGCTGAAGGAGACTGCGCCCTCCCCCAGCGCCAGGCAGGCGGCCAGAGGGGGCTAAGCTGGACCCCAGGTAAATTCCATCTTTAATATTCTAGAGGTTAAGCTGCGTAGTGAATACAGATATGTTTGTTTTATTATTCTTTACATCTTTCTACATATGTGAAGTTTTCATAATATTGTTTTGAAATTCTATTGAAAAACAAATACATGATTGCAGGGGTTTTTTATTTTGGTTTTTCAAGTAGGATAAGTGAAAGAGTAGGAGCTTAAAGCATTTCCTTTCTGAGCTTTTGAAACACCAGGAGTGTGAATTTGCAAGTTTGGTCATGACTAGTTACTGACCGTAGAGCACTTATGAGTTTTTTTTTAGAGAATTGTAAAATGTGACAGTGGTACCACATTAAATTGCATCAAGGGATCTGAAAGGAAAAGTTTTTTTGGTTCCAGGAAATCTAATTTTAAGTGTCTGTATTTTAGGAGATTTTTTTTTTTTTTTTCCAGAATGACCCTCTACTTCGAAAGCTATCACATTTCAGTTTGTTGGACACACTGAAGTTAGTAATACCTGAAAGTGAAAGTTTAATCGCTCAGGCTCCTCCGTCCATGGGATTTTCCAGGCAAGAGTCCTGGAGTGGGTTGGAGATATTCCCGACCCAGGGACCGAACCCGGGTCTCCCACATTGTAGGCTAGACGCTTTACTGCCTGAGTCATCAGGAAAGTCTAATAACACATAATCTTTCTAAAAATCCTTCAGTCTTAATGCATTTGCCTAGAATTGCAAAAATGCAATTTAACATTGATATCAAAAACACTTCCAGCGAATTCCTAAGCAGAAGCAATCCCTCTGATCCAGAATACTTTAGAACAATGTCCATGGACAGAACAATATTGTCCTGATTCAAATGAAACCGAGCAGAGGGTTGGAGAGCTCCCTCAAGGAACCTAGGAGAATGGTCAAACCCTAAGCTTCAGAGGAAGCGACAAAACCAAGGTGATAAGCTTGGTTCATTTACTTGCCTCGTCCCCCTTTTATCTGATTTGTTGTCACAAAGAAAGGGATTGACTAGCATCTCAAAGCAGAGGGAGAGACGCACGCAAGACCTGCTGGTTAGCCCCACTACACCTCAGCTCCACAGCGACCCGCTACCCAGCGGACTGCCACAACCCCCGAAAGGCCTTGCGGGCCTGGGGCGAGGCCGTCCATGGATTGGTGGGCCCGCGTCTCCAGGAGAGCGGCGATTGGCTAGCTCTGGGAATGGGGCGGGGCTAAGGCAGTTGCGGGAATTGGAGCCGTGACAGGGGGAAGAACTCGGTCTGTGCTTTTAGGTCCAAACTCCAGCCGCCGACTGGCAGCGAGGACGTGAGAGGAGCATGGCTCGGCCGTCCGTCTGCCTGCTGGCCTCGCTGTCTGCGCTGCTCCTAGGTCTCGCCGCCGTCTCCAGATCGAAGGGCCTGCGGGGCACCGAGAGTCAGAGGGAGCCGCGAATCCCTTCTCAGTTCAGCCAAGAGCAGCGCATCGCCATGAAGGAAGCGCTGAAAGGTGAACCCTGGTCCCCCTCACCGCTTATTCTCAGATAAAGGTACCTGTCTCCTCGGGCCAACCCGTGACTCCCTTCCCGTGCCGCAGAGGTCCGCCCCTCGAGCTTGAGCTCCCCAACACCCCACCTCCAAGCCCCAGCCCCATTTCTGGCCCCTGGAGACCGCACTCAGCTCCCAGACCTGCCTTCTGGGGACTCCAGGGCGTCCCTTGCCTACCCTGGAAGCTTCACCTTCTCCCGGGTTGACCAGGCTGTCATCCACCCCACCCCACACCCACGCCAACCTCCGCTTGCCTGGAGCATTATAGTCTTTAACCTTTGGCAGTCTTCACTTGTTAAGTTTCTCAAGACTAAACGATCTGAACCTTATGTACAGGTGAGGAAACTGAAGTTTATGTCGGCTGAACCATCTTCCCCAGGACCCTACATCTTGGAGTAAGCACTGGGTGACAGCTTCTATTGCCTGTAGGATCCTGCGAGTTCTAGATGGCTCCATAAAGATGTATGGGGCTGTTGCTGAGGTGTGAGATGTTCGTAATTTCCTCTACCAATTAAAGGACATCTTTCCCCTAGACCTCAAACCAAGCTAAAAATTTACTTACCGTCTCAGTCTTCGTTATCCAGGAGGAAAGAGTTGGTGGCTCAATAGTGAAAGGATGCGAAAGACACGGGTTCAATCCCTGTGTCGGGAAGATCCCTTGGAGAAGGAAATAACAACCCACTCCAGTATTCTTGCCTGGGAAATCGCATGGACAGAGGAGCCTGATAGGCTGCAGGCGTCAGTCCGTAGGGTGGCAGAAGTCAGGATACAACTTAGGGAATAACCAACAATGAAAACAATAAGATCCTTCCTCACTGTTGGGCTTATCTTCAGTCTTTTCCCTTCCATTAAGTAATGGATTAAAAGAAACTGCCTTTAAAAAAAAAGTGAAGTCGCTCAGTTATGCCTGACTCTTTGCAACCCCATGGATAGTAGCCTGCACCAAGCTCCTCCATCCATGGGGTTTTCAAGGCAAGAGTACTGGAGTGGGTTGCCATTTCCTTCTCTAGAGAAATCTTCCCAACCCAGGGATTGAACCCAGGTCTCTCACATTGTAGACAGACGCTTTACCGTCTGAGCCACCAGGGAAGTCCTAAATAAACCTGCAGGCAAATGCAAAAGCTAGCCCTTGTTGTTAAATATAAACTGTTTGTGCTGGGGAGATAGGCCTGGGAGGCAGAGCAGAGCTTTCCCAAAGCATCCTAGTGTAAAGAGTTCTCAGAAGGGCATTGGGCAGCCATTCAACAGAGTCTCTTTGCACACTAGAAAGCAAAAGCTAAATGAGAAACTAAAATATGGATCTCATAGCACCATGACTTAGAACCCCGAATATATGGAATATTGAAGTCACTCAGTCGTGTCCTACTCTCTGTGACTTCATGGACTATATATATAGCCCACCAGGCTCCTCCATCCAGGGGATTCTCCAGTCAGGAATACTGGAGTGGAGTTGCATGTCCTCCAGGGGATCTTTCCCACCCAGGGATCGAACCCGGCTCTCCCGCATTGGGGACCGAGGGCAAAACATCTGAATTCAGATCTTGAGTCTGCCTCTCAGTCTCACATAGGAAGTTCATTTAATCTTTTTGAACCTTGGCATCCCCACCTATTTGTAGGCTATGATGCAGGGCTGATTCTTCACAAAACTGAGTACAGAAGTCAGAGGCCTCCCTTGACATCAAGCTACTCTGGGTGCTTTTGTTCCCACTGTTTTTTGGATAACCATCTAATCAAATTATCTCATGACACCACCCCCACCCCCTACTGTTTGCATTTGACAGTGGAACTCTTTATAAAACCTTCACCAAGGAATGAACCTAGTGGCAACTCAAGAACTGGACTTCTAGGTAGAATGGATTAGATTGTTTATGACAAAGGAGCTTGTTTGGGAGCTTCTAAATCCCCCCCTTCCCAGGCATCATGTGCCCCCAAAGCTGACCTGGCCTGAGATCAGTGACACTCTGGATTAACCAGTCTATGAGGAATAAGCCTACTCTCTACACAAAGAGTACTTCCCTTGTGGCTCAGATGGTTAAGAATCTGCCTGCAATGCGGGAGACCTGGGTTCCATCCCTGGGTTGGGAAGATCCCCTGGAGAAGGGAAAGACTACCCACTCCAGTATTCTGGACTGGAGAATTCCATGGACTGTATAGTCTATGGGATCACAGAGAGTCAGACACGACTGAGGGACTTTCACACACTCACTGTACAAAAAAAGATACAAAGCTTTGTTCGCAAAGGGACCCAGGACAGTGGACTCATTGGATTCATCAAAGGGTTGGTGGTTTCAGAGGCAGAGTGAGGCCTTAGCAGCAATTTATAGCAGCTTCCCACTTAGGATCAGGGTACAAAATTTGCTCCTGTCTGACCTCCCCACCCCATCCCGTTTTGGACTTTATCTTGGGCTTCCCTTGTAGCTCAGTTGGTAAAGAATCTGCCTGCAGTGCAGGAGACCTGGGTTCGATCCCTGGGTTGGGAAGATCCCCTGGAGAAGGAAATGGCAACCCACTCCAGTATCCTTGCCTGGAAAATCTCATGGACAGAGGAGCCTGGTGGGCTGCAGTCCATGGGGTTGCAAAGAGTCGGGCACGACTGAGCAACTAACATAACAAGAACCATATTAGCCTAAACAAAGGAGTTTAAATCCCAGTTCTACTGCTTGTTTCTGTACAATCTCACCTAATGCTTCTAAGCTTGTTTCCTCACCTTTGAATTAGGGAAAACAACAATGCCTACCTGGAATGATTGTTTTGCCCTCCACAATAAGATAATGAGTGCAAGAGAACTTTTTATGTACGCAAGACTGTGGGAAATCAGTGGTTGTTATCATCTTCCATCTCTGACTCCAACAGGTGCCATCCAGATTCCAACAGTGTCTTTCAGCCCCAAGGAGCTCAACACAACAGCCCTGGCTGAGTTTGGAGAATATATTCGTAAAGGTCAGCCACAAACTGTGGGAAAGGGTTAGGAGAGGTAGCACTAGAGACACAGTGCTTTTACAAGGTGATAAAGAAGTTTATCTTGTGATTGACCAGAGGGCAACCTAATGTGCCTGGGCCTCTTTGGACATGTTTGTATACAAGGGGGAGGGATAGAAGGGAGAGTTCAGGAGTTAGAGCAGACACAGAGACTAGATTTACCCAAAGAACCAAGGCACATAGCCATTGGGTTGGCTGTCAATTTTTGCCCTTTAATGTCAGTCAATAACATAAAAAGATAGGACTGGGAATTCCTTCTTCATTTGCAGGTTTCCAGAACTGCACCACGGTCTCCTCCCCCACTACCTCCATACACATACCTACAGCCCACACACAGGCACACTCCACCTACCCAGGCCCTGCTCCAGATTCATTACTAACACTGAGCTGCTAGGCAGTCAAAAACTTTAAACTATCGCATAATCACTCTCTTCTCACCCCACTGCCCATGAGCTAAAGAAGGATGGGTCAAAGGGAAAAAGGAGACTTGGAGCTCCCCCTCTCCATAGAAAAAGCTCATGCAGAGGAGTGAGGCCACTTTACCAAATCAAATAAAAAAAACAACCCCCTCTCAAGTCATCAGGAGTGGGAGAGGCTGGCACAGCACAGCAAGTAGTCCCTTCTCTAACACTCTGGGATGGGCAGTGGGGGTGGGGTGGGAATCTGGGATCAATCTCCAGTGGCCAGGCTGAAAGTCTTCACTAAATAGGAAATAAAATTGGGAAAGAAATGTTCAGCAATAGTAGACTGGATAAGCAGGCTGACAAGAAAAATAATATATTCTTCTTCAGTTTTTTGTTTGTTTGCCTGCTTGCTTGTTTTCAGTTATCCACAGAGGCATGTATGGATTCTTCCAACACAGCACAAAGGGAGATCAAAGTTCTTTCTCCCATGTATCTAAAGCCACCTGTGGTATTACCTATCTGTAACTAGCATAGTTGACCCTGAGAACACTTGAACATGGAAGTATGGCCATGTGCTTGACAGGATCATCTTTTATATCCATATAACACAAACATTAGGAGTATTGTTTTGCAAAGGAAAAATATCTCTGATTTTTTAATATACATAGATAAGGGTCATGTTTGGTTCCAAATAGTTTGAATACTGGGGCCTATTATATTTAAAATTTAATGTAATCCTAGTCTGCATCACTCTGTAACTTGTATTTGTGACAACATTAGAGGTCAGGTCAGTCCAGATCTTGAGCTCTTATCTGTCATAAATGATGCATGTCTTGATATGCATGTTATTACCCAGTAATAGCACATTATAATATGAGGAAGCAATATTTCAGAGATTATCTGGGAGAATCAGGAATCAGACTAGCTTTGTCCCAGAGGGCTTCCTAAAGGAGGCTGCCTGTTTTAAAGGGGAGGAAAAGGCAGGGAAAATCAGTTAGTAGGAAAAACAAAGGCAACTGTTGAATCTGGCTTTCTCTCATTGCTTTGCATCTCTTTGCTTCTAGTCTTTCCTACTGTGTTCCATACCAGCTTTATCCGGCATGAGGTCGTAGGAAATTACAGCCACCTGTTCACTATCAAAGGCTCAGACCCCAGCATGCAGCCCTACATGCTCCTCGCTCACATTGACGTGGTGCCTGCCCCGGACAAAGGCTGGGATGTGCCCCCCTTCTCTGGGTTGGAGCGTGATGGCTTCATCTATGGTCGAGGCACACTGGACAACAAGAACTCTCTTATGGTCTGAAATGCTATGTTCCCCCTGCCTTAGAGTCCTAAAGATCAATCCAGGGTGGGAGTGCTCTGCTAACCCCTGGGAGGCGGGAGGTTCTGGTAGAGAAAACCTTGGTGCCAGGAGATCTGAGTTCCAATCATCAGTTGGTCACTTCTCTGGGTCCTGATTTCTCAACTGTGAAATACAGATCAGAGTAGATGATCCCAGGGACCCTTTCAGGTCTGACACTGATAAATTTATGCTTTTCTCCAGGTGGGGATGGTTTTATGTGAGCTCTGTTTCCCTACAGGGATTCCCAGGTGGCTCAGTGATAAAGAATCCATCTGTCAATGCAGGAGATGTAGGAGTTGCGGGTTCAATCCCTGGGTGGGGAAGATCCCCTGAAAGAGGAAATGGCAACCCACTTCAGTATTCTTGCTGGGAAAATCCCACTGACAGAGGAGCCTGGCGGGCTACAGTCTGTGGGGTCACAAGAGCCAGACCCAGCTGAGTGACTGACCATGCATACACCCACTGTTTCCCTCCATTCCGTCCCCTGGGGCCATTTTAATGTGTTCCCTCTAAAAGGAATCCATCACATCCCAGCCCTGTTGCTAGCTGCTGAATATCTCTGATGCCTTGGTACCACCACTTAGATAACAAGCCTTTCTCTTCTCTCATTGTCCTTCTGTCCCCCAGGCAATCCTGCAGGCCTTGGAGCTTCTGCTGATCAGAAACTACATCCCCCGAAGATCTTTCTTCATTGCTCTGGGCCATGATGAGGAGGTAGAATGCCTTCGTCCTAAGCCTATCTCTGGGTCCCCTCCTGGGGGAGGGGGTATGCTTCACTGTGGCCCGGTTTGCTCCCCGGCTGGACAGTTTGCCAGCTTCTCTGTGAATATGTCTTCTTGGCTGGAAAATTCCATGGGCAGAGGAGCCTGGTGGGTCACAGTCCAGGGAGCTGCAAAGAGCTGGACACAATTAACTGCACACACACTGTGCATATGACGCCAGAAATATCTAAGGACTTTGACCAAAATGTAGATGCCTGGGCTCTGTGCCACAGCTCCGATGTTTTTTACATTTCTTTTTAAGAGCAGTTTTAGGTTCATGGCAAAAATTAGAAGATACAGAAATTTCCTTTCTTCTCCAACCCACACACGTGCACAGCCTTATCAACGTCCCCCACCAGAGTCATACATTTGTGACAACTGATGAGCCTACCCGGACACGTCATAGGCACCCAAAGCTATTGGTTACATTAGGGCTCACTTTTGCTGTTGCACATTATAATGGGGTGTCATTATGGTGTCACACAGAGTATTTTCACTGCCTTCAGGAACCTCTGGGTTCTGCCCGTTCATCCCTCTCTCCTTCCCCAAACCCTGGCAACCGCTGATCTTTTGACTATCACCATAATTTTGTCTTGTCTAGAATGTTATATAGTTGGAGCTATACAGAATGTAGTCTTTTCAGATTGGCCGCTTTGGCTCAGTGTTATGCACAGATCTGAATGTTTAACAAACTCCCCGGTAACATCTGCAGCAGGCACATAGTCCATCAACTATTGAGAAACACCAGTGTAACGGGAAGAGAGATAACAGACAGATCAATGAATGTGTTTTATTTCTAATGATGCCACTTACTTTGACCCTGGGCAAATCACTTCACACTCTGGGTCCTGGTTTCTTAGTTTGGGAAGTAAGGGGGTTGGGCCCTTCCAGCTCTGACATTCCAGATTCTTTGAGGCAGGATTGTTGAGGGCCATGTCCCTCATGAAGGAGCCTGGATGGGGAGGCTCTGGAGTGCCCAGCTATGCTGAATGGGTCTCTGTGAGCTATCTCTGGAGATCTGACTGGGTTTAATATCTGCAGGTATCAGGGATAAATGGGGCTCAGAAGATCTCAGCCCTGCTACAGGCAAGGGGAGTCCAGCTAGCCTTCGTGGTGGATGAGGGGAGCTTCATCTTGGATGGTTTCCTTCCCAACCTCAAGAAGCCCTTTGCCATGTGAGTATAGCACCCCCGCCCCACCTCAGCAGAGGTTCTCACATGGGAGCTGACCTCAGTCTGGTTATCGATAAGCCTACTCCTCTTGCTTTAATCAACCTGCTCCGGGATTCTTGCCTGGAAAATCCCATAGACAGAGGTGCCTAGTGAGCTACAGTTGATGTGGTCACAAAGCATCGGACACGACTGAGCCGTATACACAGGCACGTACTTGCTTTCATCACCCCGAACTTTGACCAAGTCTGAGCTCTTCTTTCCCTATCTCTTCTAAAGTAAATATCTTTAAGCAGCATGAAACAGACCTCTTGGCTTACCAGACCCCTGCACAGATGGGCCTGGGGGTCATTCAGGGTGGGAGGAAGTCAGGAGGGCCTTCTCTGATCCTCTCTTACAGGGTTTCAGTTTCCGAGAAGGGTGCGATTAACCTCATGCTGCAAGTCAACATGACTCCAGGCCACTCTTCAGCTCCTCCAAAGGAAACAAGCATAGGCATTCTCGCAGCCGCAGTCAGCCGGTAAGCAATTCCTGACCTTGCTACCCCCACCAGACTCTGGCTAGAAGTCCTGGCACTTCCCCACTTTGAGTTGAGGAGGCTAAGCTTCCTGTCCTGATGGTGGGCTGAGAAACCGTGATGGAGGTTACAGGGAGGAGAGAGCTAGCAGTAAGTACCCTGGCAAGGGTTATAGGTCAGAAAAGGACCTATCCATATGGCAAGCAAGGAGACAAAAGCTAGGTTAGGTAGCTGGAATAGTCCAAAGTCCAGGCCTGAAATTATAGATCACAAGCTGGAAAAGAACCATCTAAATTCTCCCCTTGCCCCAGCAAGATGACTTCAAGATAAGCAAAGGCTGTGTCTGTGGATGAGGACAGCAGGGTCTGTAACAGCAGAGCTTACCTCTGGCTAGTTTTCTTGCAGAGTAGGAAGAAAAGCTATGTTCTTTCAGCTAAATATTTAACTATGTACCATGTTTGAGACTGTGTCCAGTAATGGGCACGTGGTGGTGGAAGAAACAGACAGTCCCTTTCCTCCAGGAACTCAACAGCTAGTGGGAGAGGCTGACAGCTTTGCTACAGTGTGGTAGGTGCGATGAGACTGGGGTGCCCTCTCTCGGACTTGGTATTCGGGGACAGCTCCCGTGAGTGCAGGAGAAGCAGCCCCACTTGTGCTTGGAGATCTGGAATGGTGGAGGTGATGGGGAGGCAAGCAGGAGAACTCCTGGCCAGGCTTGTGGAAATGTCCTGTCTCCCATCTTCTCCTTGGACTGCTGAGTTGGGTGAGTCCTGAGAGCGCCATTTCTCTTCCAGACTGGAGCAGACGCCAATGCCGAACATGTTTGGAAGTGGGCCGTTGAGGATGGCACTGGAGCAACTGGCAAATGAGGTGTGAGGAGTCTCAGACTCTGGTCAGCTGTGGAAGGGGAAGAAAGGGTGGTGGAGAAGCTGCTTTCAGAGGAATAAAGGGGCCCTACTGATGACTAGTGCTCTGCCCATTCTCCCCTATTTCCAGCTGCTGGCTGAGCCAAAACACAGCTTGTTCACTGGGGCTGTTGGTGCTCAGGCTGAGAACCTGAGCCCCAACACCAGCCACTCTGAGAGATGTGGCTCCTACTCACCCTTGAGGCTACTGCCCTGAGCCCTCGAGGCGGGTCTAACACAAGGACAGGCCCAGGTCCCAGAACAGTGAGCCTATTATGCTGACCCCGCTGAAACCCTCTGACCTGTTGCTTTCCCTTTCAGTTTCCCTTCCCTACCAATATAGTCTTGAGCAACCTATGGCTATTTTGGCCTCTTGTAAGCAGGTAAGGTTTTATCTTTCCATTCTTCACATCCCCACCCCAAACCTACCCACTTCCCCATCTTCTCTCTTTGGCTTAACCAGGCCTGACTAACCATCCCTCAGCCACTAGACACTACATCTAACTGGTACACAGGACATCCCTCCTAGTCTTAAAGATCTCCAAGGTCCAGGAAAGGGGGTATCCTACAACCCTCTCTTTCCAGTGGACAGTGTCTGACCTTAGTATTTTTGCCTTAGGTTGATGGAGAGGAATTACATAACCAATCCGATGGTCAGGACCACCACGGCGCTCACCATGTTCAATGCCGGTATTAAGGTAACACCACCTGACTCCTCCCACACAGCCCTCCATCCCTTGGCTTTATCTTCTTGGCTTCTCCTTCCTTCTCTGGCTACAGTTTGGAGAGTAGGAAGGCTCAGTGCGGAACTGTCCTCTGTCATCAGACGGGTAAACCTCAGGAGCAAGGGTTCTAACTGACATCTGCAAACGCCATGAAGTTGCTGGCCAAGTTTCATGTATGTGTGTTTCAGAGGCCTCCCTCAGGTTCTTTGGGACTGTACCCATTCAAAAATATAACCGTTACACTGATGTGAAGAGACATTATTTGGGAGTTAATTTTTGTGACCTATACTCATTTAACAGGGCTTCCCTGGTGGCGCAGAGGNTATTCGGGGACAGCTCCCGTGAGTGCAGGAGAAGCAGCCCCACTTGTGCTTGGAGATCTGGAATGGTGGAGGTGATGGGGAGGCAAGCAGGAGAACTCCTGGCCAGGCTTGTGGAAATGTCCTGTCTCCCATCTTCTCCTTGGACTGCTGAGTTGGGTGAGTCCTTAGAGCGCCATTTCTCTTCCAGACTGGAGCAGACGCCAATGCCGAACATGTTTGGAAGTGGGCCGTTGAGGATGGCACTGGAGCAACTGGCAAATGAGGTGTGAGGAGTCTCAGACTCTGGTCAGCTGTGGAAGGGGAAGAAAGGGTGGTGGAGAAGCTGCTTTCAGAGGAATAAAGGGGCCCTACTGATGACTAGTGCTCTGCCCATTCTCCCCTATTTCCAGCTGCTGGCTGAGCCAAAACACAGCTTGTTCACTGGGGCTGTTGGTGCTCAGGCTGAGAACCTGAGCCCCAACACCAGCCACTCTGAGAGATGTGGCTCCTACTCACCCTTGAGGCTACTGCCCTGAGCCCTCGAGGCGGGTCTAACACAAGGACAGGCCCAGGTCCCAGAACATTGAGCCTATTATGCTGACCCTGCTGAAACCCTCTGACCTGTTGCTTTCCCTTTCAGTTTCCCTTCCCTACCAATATAGTCTTGAGCAACCTATGGCTATTTTGGCCTCTTGTAAGCAGGTAAGGTTTTATCTTTCCATTCTTCACATCCCCACCCCAAACCTACCCACTTCCCCATCTCCTCTCTTTGGCTTAACCAGGCCTGACTAACCATCCCTCAGCCACTAGACACTACATCTAACTGGTACACAGGACATCCCTCCTAGTCTTAAAGATCTCCAAGGTCCAGGAAAGGGGGTATCCTACAACCCTCTCTTTCCAGTGGACAGTGTCTGACCTTAGTATTTTTGCCTTAGGTTGATGGAGAGGAATTACATAACCAATCCGATGGTCAGGACCACCACGGCGCTCACCATGTTCAATGCCGGTATTAAGGTAACACCACCTGACTCCTCCCACACACCCCTCCATCCCTTGGCTTTATCTTCTTGGCTTCTCCTTCCTTCTCTGGCTACAGTTTGGAGAGTAGGAAGGCTCAGTGCGGAACTGTCCTCTGTCATCAGACGGGTAAACCTCAGGAGCAAGGGTTCTAACTGACATCTGCAAACGCCATGAAGTTGCTGGCCAAGTTTCATGTATGTGTGTTTCAGAGGCCTCCCTCAGGTTCTTTGGGACTGTACCCATTCAAAAATATAACCGTTACACTGATGTGAAGAGACATTATTTGGGAGTTAATTTTTGTGACCTATACTCATTTAACAGGGCTTCCCTGGTGGCGCAGAGGGTAAAGCGTCTGCCTGCAGTGCGGGAGACCTGGGTTCAATCCCTGGGTTGGGAAGATCCCCTGGAGAAGGAAATGGCAACCCACTCCAGGACTCTTGCCTGGAAAATTCCATGGATTGAGGAGCCTGGTGTGCTGCAGTCCATGGGGTCTCAAAGAGTTGGACACGACTGAGCGACTTCACTTCATACTCATTTAACATGTAATATATTCATCTAGCATTTTGGTCATGTAGGCTGAAGATTCCCAACCTCTTTACCACCTTTTTATTATTCTTCCTCATGTTTTGAAAGCTTTATTCACCTCACAAATTTAATGAATGATTACTATCTTTTCCCTGAGTTGAATTAGAGAAATTCACCTACTATTTTAAAAATCTATAACATTTGTGATGTATACAGCCTTAAAATACATGCATTGTCATTCTCCAAAATAAGGTAAATTTTGGGTTGCCTTCAAAAATATAAATTCTTTATGAGATTTACTTTTTTAGCTTGTGGGATCCTGAGCAGGGATTGAACCTGACCCTTGGCAGTGAGAGTGCAGACTCCTAATCACTGGACCACCTGGGAACTGCTAAGGTTTACTTTTATAGAAATAAGTCTCAGGTGAACCAATACTTCGATAAAGTTTTTTTCTGAGGACTATTTTTCAGCAAATCGATCTACTTTCAGTTGGACCAGCTGCTAAGGAGCTTTTCTGTTTGAACTAGCCACACTAGCTCACCAGGGCTGAGGCTTTTCTGAAATCTTAAAAGGAGTAGACAGTTCCAGTTTCTACCAGTGCCACCAGCGCAACTTCAAGGAGAATCATTCACCCAGTGCAGCCTTGCGGAGCTCTGCTAATGTGCAGCCCAGGTTGAGAATAAGTGAATGATGCCTCAGAATTGATTCCTGCTGTGACTGGCTGGTGTGTTTGGCATGTCAGCCAGACCTGAGCTGTTTTCACCAGCTGCCTAGAGAATTCACCAAAATAATAGTACTATGTCCTTGCATTTGAATGGCATTTTTATCTGTCCAGAATACTTTCGCATCTGTTTTTCCATTTGGTCCTCCTAACAGAGGAGGAGCCAGCTGAGAGATCGAGACACAAAGAGGTTGTCATATCCGAAAATCACACAGCCGGTTTGTATCAGCCCAGTTCTCCTGGCCCTAGCCTGGTGCTTTTTTGCACCATAGCAGTTCAAAGAAAGATACACAAGTGGGGAATCTCCTCTCTCGTGGGCTCTGAGGAGAAATTCCCTCCATAGCTTAACCCTCTTTTCTAATTAGTCCTGAGTTTTTTCCTCATCAGACAGAGAACAAATTTCACAGTGGAATATGGAAAATCACTACCACCATCAGTTAGAGTGATCATCCCCCTCAGGCCCTTCATGGGGCCTCAGAGGCTCTGGGGTGCCTCTCCTGAGTAAGAACTGACATTGACCACTGCAGAACTGTCCTAGGCACCCTGGGAAAGAGCGCCACAGAAGCCCGCCAGCAGCATTGTACAGGCCAAAATAGAGGCGTTCTGGTGCTCCCAGAGAAAGCAGTCTTGCTCTGAGCAACTCTCTGTGACCCCTCCATGACCAAGAAACATGAAGGTCTGGCCTGAAGCAGAGACAGACCTCTAGCATTGAACATAACCACATGTCAAGGGCCCCGAGAAGACAGTGGCTGGCTAAAAATATGAAGCCTTGAGTTTTTCAGTCAAATCAGCTTCCTCTCCCTCTACTGGTGGCAGTTGGCTTTTCCTGGGCAGGGGCCAGGTGTGGGGGGCGAGCGGTCAGCTCAGGCCAAGGTTTGTGCTTCTCTCTCCAGGTGAACGTCATCCCCGCTGTGGCCGAGGCCATCATCAACTTCCGAATTCACCCTGCACAGACTGTTCAGGAGGTACGCACCATGCGTCCCCGAAGACTGGGTCAGCCCCGCGGAAGTGTGTCCATCGGGACTGGGCGGAGCTGGCCCAGGGGCTCATTTGGTCAGTGAGTTTTCAAAGGCTTCCCATGTGCCAGGTGCTTGGCTGGGATAGGTGGTCTCTGGCTTTAGGGAACATGGAGTCTAGGAGTGGGAGATGAATGATGATAATTAATGATAAATAGGAAATGATAACAGTAGCAACAGGGATAGTGGGCTTGCTGTGCTCTTGGCACTGTTCTCAGGCATACATATACTATACATATACAGTTAACCCCTGCAGCCGTTCTGTGAAGTGGGGAATGTATTATCCTCATATAACAGGGAAAATGGAGGCACAGATCTACATAGCAGGTAAGTAACATGCCCAGTATTATACATCCAGGACTAGTTCCAGAGTCTGTGCTTTCAGCCTCACACTATACTAAGATTGTAACAATTACGGATGAACAAATTACCATAGAACCTGAGCCAAAAAAGGGGGCTGATGCTACCTCTAAGAACCAAGAACGGCTTTTCCAACCACTAGAAAAGGACTTAAAGGACAAATAGTATTTGGCTAGAAGTAGGACATTCAGGGCACAGGGAAAATGAAATCTAAAGAGTAGGATAATTGGGGGAAAAGTGATGGAAGATGAAAATGGAGTTGTATTGATAGTTTAGGGGTCAAGGCTTTGTGTGCCATGCCAACAAGTTTGGGCTCTAACCTCTGGACAAATGTCAGAGGTCTTCAAACAGGCCTGTGATAGACTCAGATTCTCTTTTAGAGAAACGCTGCTAGTGGCAATCCTGAGGAAGCATTGAAGTAAGAAGAAACAATTGTTGCAACATCTCAGGCAGTGGGTCCGGAGGTCTTAACTGAGGCTATGATCAGGAGGTAGAGTGGGTGCCCACAGAGGTATGAGAGGTGGGCTCATCAGGACGCAGTGTGTGATGTCAGCTGGTCGTGGGGTAGAGTAGGTGCCTGCAGAGGAGTGAGAGGCGGGCTCGTCAGGACGCAGTGTGTGATGGTAGCTGGTCATGGGCTAGAGTAGGTGCCTGCAGAGGAGTGAGAGGTGGGCTCATCAGGACGCAGTGTGTGATGTCAGCTGGTCGTGGGGTAGAGTAGGTGCCTGCAGAGGAGTGAGAGGCGGGCTCATCAGGACGCAGTGTGTGATGTNCTCCTCTTGCTTTAATCAACCTGCTCCGGGATTCTTGCCTGGAAAATCCCATAGACAGAGGTGCCTAGTGAGCTACAGTTGATGTGGTCACAAAGCATCGGACACGACTGAGCCGTATACACAGGCACGTACTTGCTTTCATCACCCCGAACTTTGACCAAGTCTGAGCTCTTCTTTCCCTATCTCTTCTAAAGTAAATATCTTTAAGCAGCATGAAACAGACCTCTTGGCTTACCAGACCCCTGCACAGATGGGCCTGGGGGTCATTCAGGGTGGGAGGAAGTCAGGAGGGCCTTCTCTGATCCTCTCTTACAGGGTTTCAGTTTCCGAGAAGGGTGCGATTAACCTCATGCTGCAAGTCAACATGACTCCAGGCCACTCTTCAGCTCCTCCAAAGGAAACAAGCATAGGCATTCTCGCAGCCGCAGTCAGCCGGTAAGCAATTCCTGACCTTGCTACCCCCACCAGACTCTGGCTAGAAGTCCTGGCACTTCCCCACTTTGAGTTGAGGAGGCTAAGCTTCCTGTCCTGATGGTGGGCTGAGAAACCGTGATGGAGGTTACAGGGAGGAGAGAGCTAGCAGTAAGTACCCTGGCAAGGGTTATAGGTCAGAAAAGGACCTATCCATATGGCAAGCAAGGAGACAAAAGCTAGGTTAGGTAGCTGGAATAGTCCAAAGTCCAGGCCTGAAATTATAGATCACAAGCTGGAAAAGAACCATCTAAATTCTCCCCTTGCCCCAGCAAGATGACTTCAAGATAAGCAAAGGCTGTGTCTGTGGATGAGGACAGCAGGGTCTGTAACAGCAGAGCTTACCTCTGGCTAGTTTTCTTGCAGAGTAGGAAGAAAAGCTATGTTCTTTCAGCTAAATATTTAACTATGTACCATGTTTGAGACTGTGTCCAGTAATGGGCACGTGGTGGTGGAAGAAACAGACAGTCCCTTTCCTCCAGGAACTCAACAGCTAGTGGGAGAGGCTGACAGCTTTGCTACAGTGTGGTAGGTGCGATGAGACTGGGGTGCCCTCTCTCGGACTTGGTATTCGGGGACAGCTCCCGTGAGTGCAGGAGAAGCAGCCCCACTTGTGCTTGGAGATCTGGAATGGTGGAGGTGATGGGGAGGCAAGCAGGAGAACTCCTGGCCAGGCTTGTGGAAATGTCCTGTCTCCCATCTTCTCCTTGGACTGCTGAGTTGGGTGAGTCCTTAGAGCGCCATTTCTCTTCCAGACTGGAGCAGACGCCAATGCCGAACATGTTTGGAAGTGGGCCGTTGAGGATGGCACTGGAGCAACTGGCAAATGAGGTGTGAGGAGTCTCAGACTCTGGTCAGCTGTGGAAGGGGAAGAAAGGGTGGTGGAGAAGCTGCTTTCAGAGGAATAAAGGGGCCCTACTGATGACTAGTGCTCTGCCCATTCTCCCCTATTTCCAGCTGCTGGCTGAGCCAAAACACAGCTTGTTCACTGGGGCTGTTGGTGCTCAGGCTGAGAACCTGAGCCCCAACACCAGCCACTCTGAGAGATGTGGCTCCTACTCACCCTTGAGGCTACTGCCCTGAGCCCTCGAGGCGGGTCTAACACAAGGACAGGCCCAGGTCCCAGAACATTGAGCCTATTATGCTGACCCTGCTGAAACCCTCTGACCTGTTGCTTTCCCTTTCAGTTTCCCTTCCCTACCAATATAGTCTTGAGCAACCTATGGCTATTTTGGCCTCTTGTAAGCAGGTAAGGTTTTATCTTTCCATTCTTCACATCCCCACCCCAAACCTACCCACTTCCCCATCTCCTCTCTTTGGCTTAACCAGGCCTGACTAACCATCCCTCAGCCACTAGACACTACATCTAACTGGTACACAGGACATCCCTCCTAGTCTTAAAGATCTCCAAGGTCCAGGAAAGGGGGTATCCTACAACCCTCTCTTTCCAGTGGACAGTGTCTGACCTTAGTATTTTTGCCTTAGGTTGATGGAGAGGAATTACATAACCAATCCGATGGTCAGGACCACCACGGCGCTCACCATGTTCAATGCCGGTATTAAGGTAACACCACCTGACTCCTCCCACACACCCCTCCATCCCTTGGCTTTATCTTCTTGGCTTCTCCTTCCTTCTCTGGCTACAGTTTGGAGAGTAGGAAGGCTCAGTGCGGAACTGTCCTCTGTCATCAGACGGGTAAACCTCAGGAGCAAGGGTTCTAACTGACATCTGCAAACGCCATGAAGTTGCTGGCCAAGTTTCATGTATGTGTGTTTCAGAGGCCTCCCTCAGGTTCTTTGGGACTGTACCCATTCAAAAATATAACCGTTACACTGATGTGAAGAGACATTATTTGGGAGTTAATTTTTGTGACCTATACTCATTTAACAGGGCTTCCCTGGTGGCGCAGAGGGTAAAGCGTCTGCCTGCAGTGCGGGAGACCTGGGTTCAATCCCTGGGTTGGGAAGATCCCCTGGAGAAGGAAATGGCAACCCACTCCAGGACTCTTGCCTGGAAAATTCCATGGATTGAGGAGCCTGGTGTGCTGCAGTCCATGGGGTCTCAAAGAGTTGGACACGACTGAGCGACTTCACTTCATACTCATTTAACATGTAATATATTCATCTAGCATTTTGGTCATGTAGGCTGAAGATTCCCAACCTCTTTACCACCTTTTTATTATTCTTCCTCATGTTTTGAAAGCTTTATTCACCTCACAAATTTAATGAATGATTACTATCTTTTCCCTGAGTTGAATTAGAGAAATTCACCTACTATTTTAAAAATCTATAACATTTGTGATGTATACAGCCTTAAAATACATGCATTGTCATTCTCCAAAATAAGGTAAATTTTGGGTTGCCTTCAAAAATATAAATTCTTTATGAGATTTACTTTTTTAGCTTGTGGGATCCTGAGCAGGGATTGAACCTGACCCTTGGCAGTGAGAGTGCAGACTCCTAATCACTGGACCACCTGGGAACTGCTAAGGTTTACTTTTATAGAAATAAGTCTCAGGTGAACCAATACTTCGATAAAGTTTTTTTCTGAGGACTATTTTTCAGCAAATCGATCTACTTTCAGTTGGACCAGCTGCTAAGGAGCTTTTCTGTTTGAACTAGCCACACTAGCTCACCAGGGCTGAGGCTTTTCTGAAATCTTAAAAGGAGTAGACAGTTCCAGTTTCTACCAGTGCCACCAGCGCAACTTCAAGGAGAATCATTCACCCAGTGCAGCCTTGCGGAGCTCTGCTAATGTGCAGCCCAGGTTGAGAATAAGTGAATGGTGCCTCAGAATTGATTCCTGCTGTGACTGGCTGGTGTGTTTGGCATGTCAGCCAGACCTGAGCTGTTTTCACCAGCTGCCTAGAGAATTCACCAAAATAATAGTACTATGTCCTTGCATTTGAATGGCATTTTTATCTGTCCAGAATACTTTCGCATCTGTTTTTCCATTTGGTCCTCCTAACAGAGGAGGAGCCAGCTGAGAGATCGAGACACAAAGAGGTTGTCATATCCGAAAATCACACAGCCGGTTTGTATCAGCCCAGTTCTCCTGGCCCTAGCCTGGTGCTTTTTTGCACCATAGCAGTTCAAAGAAAGATACACAAGTGGGGAATCTCCTCTCTCGTGGGCTCTGAGGAGAAATTCCCTCCATAGCTTAACCCTCTTTTCTAATTAGTCCTGAGTTTTTTCCTCATCAGACAGAGAACAAATTTCACAGTGGGATATGGAAAATCACTACCACCATCAGTTAGAGTGATCATCCCCCTCAGGCCCTTCATGGGGCCTCAGAGGCTCTGGGGTGCCTCTCCTGAGTAAGAACTGACATTGACCACTGCAGAACTGTCCTAGGCACCCTGGGAAAGAGCGCCACAGAAGCCCGCCAGCAGCATTGTACAGGCCAAAATAGAGGCGTTCTGGTGCTCCCAGAGAAAGCAGTCTTGCTCTGAGCAACTCTCTGTGACCCCTCCATGACCAAGAAACATGAAGGTCTGGCCTGAAGCAGAGACAGACCTCTAGCATTGAACATAACCACATGTCAAGGGCCCCGAGAAGACAGTGGCTGGCTAAAAATATGAAGCCTTGAGTTTTTCAGTCAAATCAGCTTCCTCTCCCTCTACTGGTGGCAGTTGGCTTTTCCTGGGCAGGGGCCAGGTGTGGGGGCCGAGCGGTCAGCTCAGGCCAAGGTTTGTGCTTCTCTCTCCAGGTGAACGTCATCCCCGCTGTGGCCGAGGCCATCATCAACTTCCGAATTCACCCTGCACAGACTGTTCAGGAGGTACGCACCATGCGTCCCCGAAGACTGGGCCAGCCTCGCGGAAGTGTGTCCATCGGGACTGGGCGGAGCTGGCCCAGGGGCTCATTTGGTCAGTGAGTTTTCAAAGGCTTCCCATGTGCCAGGTGCTTGGCTGGGATAGGTGGTCTCTGGCTTTAGGGAACATGGAGTCTAGGAGTGGGAGATGAATGATGATAATTAATGATAAATAGGAAATGATAACAGTAGCAACAGGGATAGTGGGCTTGCTGTGCTCTTGGCACTGTTCTCAGGCATACATATACTATACATATACAGTTAACCCCTGCAGCCGTTCTGTGAAGTGGGGAATGTATTATCCTCATATAACAGGGAAAATGGAGGCACAGATCTACATAGCAGGTAAGTAACATGCCCAGTATTATACATCCAGGACTAGTTCCAGAGTCTGTGCTTTCAGCCTCACACTATACTAAGATTGTAACAATTACGGATGAACAAATTACCATAGAACCTGAGCCAAAAAAGGGGGCTGATGCTACCTCTAAGAACCAAGAACGGCTTTTCCAACCACTAGAAAAGGACTTAAAGGACAAATAGTATTTGGCTAGAAGTAGGACATTCAGGGCACAGGGAAAATGAAATCTAAAGAGTAGGATAATTGGGGGAAAAGTGATGGAAGATGAAAATGGAGTTGTATTGATAGTTTGGGGGTCAAGGCTTTGTGTGCCATGCCAACAAGTTTGGGCTCTAATCTCTGGACAAATGTCAGAGGTCTTCAAACAGGCCTGTGATAGACTCAGATTCTCTTTTAGAGAAACGCTGCTAGTGGCAATCCTGAGGAAGCATTGAAGTAAGAAGAAACAATTGTTGCAACATCTCAGGCAGTGGGTCCGGAGGTCTTAACTGAGGCTATGATCAGGAGGTAGAGTGGGTGCCCACAGAGGTGTGAGAGGTGGGCTCATCAGGACGCAGTGTGTGATGTCAGCTGGTCGTGGGGTAGAGTAGGTGCCTGCAGAGGAGTGAGAGGCGGGCTCATCAGGACGCAGTGTGTGATGTTAGCTGGTCGTGGGGTAGAGTAGGTGCCTGCAGAGGAGTGAGAGGCGGGCTCATCAGGACGCAGTGTGTGATGTTAGCTGGTCGTGGGGTAGAGTAGGTGCCTGCAGAGGAGTGAGAGGCGGGCTCATCAGGACGCAGTATGTGATGTTAGCTGGTCGTGGGCTAGAGTAGGTGCCTGCAGAGGAGTGAGAGGCGGGCTCGTCAGGACACAGTGTGTGATGGTAGTAGGTCAGATGCTGGTGCCCGTAACCAAGATTGGGAATTCAAGAGGAAAGCAAGTTCTCAGAGAGATATAATGGTTTAGAAATTTGAGAGGCTTCTAATATATTAATAGACAGTTATGAATACCTTAGATCCAAAGAGATAATAGAGACAGAGGCTGGAGTATTATTAATTGAAATCTGTAGAGCCAATAAAATCCCATGGGAAGGGTGTGTAACTCCTTGGAGAGAAGAGGTTGCAGACAGACTTGTGATGTTCGCTATGAATGTCAATTTAAAAGTTAGAAAAATGAATGTGTAATTGCAAACCATGAGTGCAATGAGGAAAGGGGGCTGCTGCTATTGAAGAGTTTAAGAAGGAATGAGAATCTGTCCACAGGTCAGGCAAGACTTCCCTATGTGATATCTGAGCTGAAAGCTAACGGGTGAGAAGGAATTCACAGAACATTTGACATCTCTAGGAAAGACCAGCTTATTTAAAGATCAGGTTGAGCTAAAAAGAATTCAGAAGGTAAATCTGATCCTTCTGAAAATGATCAAAAAAACCCACCTGACAACTATGAGAGGAGTATTATATTCCAGGATTAAGCAAGATAAGGGGCAGATGGTGTTTCCTGATGATCTTCCTGGCGGGTCATCAAGGGTCCGCCACACTTCGATTTCTGTGGTCCTTTCTCCCTGGGCCTTCCCCATGGAGGATGCTGTGTGTCCTCGCTCAGGCTAGGGGGCATGCCCACATTGCAGGGGCTGGGGGCAGCCTGCCCAGAGTCACCCAGCCTTGGCAGGGAACTGGGACAGTGTAAGCCCTGGGCTCTGCTGCTTTTCATCCAGTGCCAGCCTTTGTCCTCTCCCTGGGGGCTCATGGGGCCAGGAAATCACTGAATTCCCCTCACTGAGCTTCTTTCCACCAGTTTTTTTCCAGCCTCATTCCAACTCCATGCCCTTTCCAAGGGCTGTTTTCCACCAGCTGGGGCTTTCATCTCCCCAGGTTCTGGCACGCTGCCCTCCTCTCCAGTCCCCTGCCGCAGTGGCCTTCCTTCCCCGCTGATCTGATGAGATCTCTGGGCTCCCTAGGCCACCCTGCTCCCCTGCCTCCACAGGGAATGGAAAGCCCCCATCACCCCAGGAGCACATGGTACCTCTTTGTCCTGGTCATGCCTCTTCTTCATGCCCTGATTCTGAATGGCTTCCTGAGCCCTCTTCGTCTATCTTTACCTGGTCTCACCCATAAGTTTTTACAGGAAGGATCTGAATGAACTCTGTGGCCCCATCTGTGAGGAACAAGAGCCTTCAGAAACCTAACAGACTGCCATGTGGGAAGGAAGGCTTGTCCTATGTGGCCCTTGAGGGGGAGAGATAAGGCCACTGGGAAACGTTTCTGGGAGCCCCCACTTAGAACAGACTTTTGGAGTATGGCACCTCGCATGATAGTGAGCTTCTCAGAGGCTGGATGTCCACCTATCTAGAGTGTTTTACAGAAAATTCCTGTCTTCCTTCATTTATTCACTCACTAAGTGTTTATTCAGTGGCTACTCTGGGCTAGACATTCTTCCAAGCACTTGGGAAAGTGAATAGGCCAAGATTCCCATTCTAAAGATGTTTCCATGCTAGTGGGTGTAAGTAGTCAAATATGTGAACAAGTGGAAGTAGGCACCACAGAGGAAACCATAGAACAATGTGTCACGAAATGGTTGTGAAGCGGGGTTGGGACAGTCAGCAGCTTTGTATCTGTGGTCGGTCCTCTCTTAGGGGCTTCCCCTAGGGCTCAGCAGGTTAAGAATTTGCCTGCAATGCAGGAGTCACAGGAGCTGCTGCTGCTGAGTCACTTCCGTCATGTCCGACTCTGTGTGACCCCATAGACGGCAGCCCATCAGGCTCCCCCGTCCCTGGGATTCTCCAGGCAAGAACACTGGAGTGGGTTGCCATTTCCTTCTCCAATGCATGAAAGTGAAAAGTGAAAGTGAAGTAGCTCATTTGTGCCTGACTCTTAGTGACCCCATGGACTGCAGCCTATCAGGCTCCTCCGCCCATGAGATTTTCCAGGCAAGAGTATTGGAGTGGGGTGCCATTGCCTTCTCCGAGTCACAGGAGAGGCAGGTTCAATTCCTGGATTGGGAAGATCCCCTGAAGGAGGAAAATGGCAACCCACTCCAGTATTCTTGCCTCAAAAATTACATGGACAGAGGAACCTGGCAGGCTATAGTCCATGGGGTCGCAAAGAGTCCTACGTGACTATATGACTAGGCACACACACCATCCTCTCTCATGAGGCATTTACACTGAAACTCAAAAAGGAGCAAAGACCTGGGAACAGCATTCAGGCAGCAAGAGCACAGGCCTCTATTCTCAACAGAGGTGAGATCCTCCTGATGGCTCTAGTACTATTGATACATTATCCTGTGGACTCTACAGAATATTTTAAAAATAAATAAAAGAGGTATGAGTAGGTCAGATGCTACAGGAGCCCATACCTCAGTTCATTATTAAGAAGATGCTCATCACAGAGTTGTTCAAAGATGAAATGGATTACAACACATGATGGTGAGCTTTCTGCCACTGGAAACATTGAAGCACAAGCCAGTGACAGCCTATCGTGGTTGTTTTGATGACCAGTCTCACAGTAGGATGGAAGCTGGTCTTGCTAACTCTTAAGTACCCATTGTCCTTGCCCTCGAACATATTCACTCAAGAAGAAAATACAGCTTTGCCTAAAATAGAAAACAATATAATGTGGGAATATGGACTATAGGAACTCAGAGAAATGAGGAATCAATGTGCTCTGCCTTTGAGGTCCCTGTTACCGTTGATGAATCCCTCCTCTTAGTCCCATCCTTGTGCCTCTGATTATTGTCCAGAGTGGTCCCTCCCTTCTAAACAGGCAAATAACAGCTAACATACATTGAGTGCCAGGAACCAGCCTAAGCATATTACACACATCCAGTCATGGTAACAACCACCTTACCAGGTAGGTGCTACTATTATCCTTCTGCTAACAGGTGAGCAAGCTGAGACGCAAAGGCTAAGGAGCTCGCTGAGTGTCACACAGTTGTGAGTGGCTCCGCAAAGCACAGAGCTGCGTTTTTGTGCATGCTCAGACTCTCTTGCCTCTTCTCCATCCTTCTCATATCCTTCCTTCAAATTCTGGCTCAAAATTCATACCACTAAGAAATCCATCTTAAATGAGCACCGCCCTCTTTCTGGCTCATCTTGATGCCATTTCAACCTATAGGTACTTTGGAAAAAGTAAAGCACCATCCTTGTGAAGTCAGATACCCAGCCCAGCAATACTACCTCCATAAACCTTGGGCAAATTCCTTAATGAGACAACTCCTGTTGCTTTGTTTATTATTGTTTCACATCTTTTAAAATGTATATATGCAACATTCATTGCATACCTTTTATATTCTTGGTACTAGACGTAAAGAAACGAGGCCTTTGAGTCCGGACCTAGCCTAGCAGCTGGTGGGAAACCTGGGCTCTGTAGTGCTCATTGCAGGCATGCATGCTCAGTCGTGTCCCACTCTTTGCGACACCATGGACTGTAGCCTGCCAGGCTCCTCTGTCCATGGGATTCTCCAGGCAAGAGTACTGGAGTCCTCCAGGGCATCTTCCCCACCCAGGAACTGAACGCGTGTCTCCTGCATCACCAGGCAGACTGTTTACTGCTAAGCCACTTGCTCATTGAGGTCCGATCTGTGTGCCTTCTTCAGTTTCTGGAGGCAGGAATCTTTAAGTAATGTGGGGCAGGGCACATCAGACATTTCTGGGGATGACTTTAGGAGCCTTCCAGAGGGTCAAGAACATATCCAGACTATATATTAATTCTTGTATCAGAGTATTTGAGACATCTGTGCTGGAGTGAAAATAAGCTCTGACAAGTGAGTTCCCCCTCCCTTCCGCCCAACAGCACAGAACTTGCTTTGCCTCAAATGATGGTTTCTAAGTCAGAAGAAGGAACCCTCATTTCCTTTCCAGACCTCACACTGACCTAAAAGAGGTCCTCTCGAGATAATGCCCCCCCAGTTATGAGCCAGACACTCCCCTTTCTAGGGCAGAGACTGTCCTAAAGCAAGTGTTATTCAGATAGCTTGAGACTGGTGCTGGAGCTTTCCCTAGGTGGCTGGGTGGGTTTGTGGGGCTAGACTGTCAGCATCCTCATCCATTCCCACACAGCTTCATGTGATCTGATCCTCAGGGTCTGGTCTACATCCTGCCTGGGACCAGGACTTTTGCTGAGTTTAGCTTTAGTTACTTCAGACTGAAATTTCTAGAAGCTTCCTCATGTTCCTTCCTGAGGAAAGGAGGCTCAGAGAGAAAACTTGAATACAAGCCCCCCAACTTCTGACTTTTTGTCTGTTGAGCTCATCTTCCTGGCCCCAGTGCAGATGGTTACAAACAGGAAGCAGGGATGCCCAGAGAAGGAAGTGTATGACCTGTCACCACCTGTCTGAGACTCTCCCAGGCTTAAGTGAGGTCATTGTATCTACCCCCCTGCCTCGAGATGGTTGAGATTTCCACTGTGCTGTCTCCTACATTTTCACCTAGCCTATGGTTCTCAGCCTAAGGGAAATTACCCAATATCCTGATTTTCCAGTTCCTGACCTGCCTCACGGCTATAAGGCAAGCCTCCCAAGCATCTAACCTAAATCTACCATGCTGTAGATTTCCAGGAAGAACAGCCATTCTATCTCCTACAACCAGTAGGCTGAAATTGAGGTCTCAGAGCTACAGTGAGTCTCCTCTGTAAAGGCTCTGCCTTGCTGGAGAGGAATCAGGACCGTATAGATTCATACAGTACTTGAATAGCAGATCAATAATAAATCAGACTTTCTTTGTTTCCTCTCTCAAGGTCCTAAAACTAGCCAAGGACATTGTGGCTGATGACCGGGTCCAGTTCCATGTGTTGGATGCCTTTGACCCCCTGCCCATCAGCCCCTCTGATGATCAGGCCTTGGGTTACCAGCTGCTCCGCCAGACCATACAATCTGTCTTTCCGGAAGTCAACATTGTTGCCCCAGGTAATGACTTCATCAACTGTGGCTGGGGGAGTTTGGGGGGAGCTGAGGAGGGGCGGTGTGTGTGCTGGAACTGAATCCTATCTGATATCCACTGCCCTACCCCCATGCCAGCTGTTCAGCCTGGAAACAGCTGGCTGCTTCCTCTCCTGATGGGACTGGAACTGTATTTTCCCCTCCAAGTGGAAGTGAGAAAGCAAACAGGAAAGGATCAGAAACAATAAATTAGGTCAGCCAAGCCTGGGTCCTTGCTTAACCTAGGCCAGCCACTCTGGCCTAGAGGAGAGGATCGGCTCAGATTCCCCTTCCACTGGAGGAGCCACAGAGGGGGTTGGATTCCACCCATGCAGTCTGGTTCTGATCCATTCTAGAATAATAGCAACAGAGCTCAGAATTTGCAGCCCAGGAACTTCTGGCTGTACCATTGGAATTAACCCCCTTCACCTCTCCCAGTAGCAGTGCCTCTGTGCCCCTTCCCCAGTCTTCCAGCATGCCTTCCAAATCTATGCTGTATAGATAGTGGTTCTCAAATTTAAGAGGACAAGAGGATCACCTAGGGAACTTATTAAAATGCAGATTACCTGGACCCACTCCCAAAGATTCAGGTATATTAACTCTGGAGAAGACCCTGGAATCTGCCTTTTTAACAAATATCCCAGGGGATTCTGACACCAGCTGATGGCTGACCACAGTTTGAGAATCTCTGGTCTGTGATGTGAGGAAAAAATGCTCTAATGTGAAGACTTGTGTTCACTTTGCTTTTATATACCTTCAATCATGGAGTCTCTCATTTTTCTAAGCTAATTCTTAGGACCTATTAGGCGTGGACCTTAAAGATATTATAGTGAAATTCTACAACCATAAACTCCTCGGGTATTGGGGCGGCGGGGGAAGCACTCTTAGTTTTTAATCAACTTAAATCTAACTCATTTCTCAAAAATTCAACCTCAGGCATTATTGAAGCCTCCAAGCAACCCCACCACCTCCACCTTGAATCAGGCCTCCAAGCAGCCCCACCTTGAATGAGGCCTCCAAGCACCCCCACCTTGAATCAGGCCTCCAAGCAGCCCCACCTTGAATGAGGCCTCTAAGCACCTGCACCTTGAATGAGGCCTTCAAGCACCCACACCTTGAATCAGGCCTCCAAGCACCCGCACCTTGAATCAGGCCTCAGGGTCTTATGCAGTAGCATAGCTTCAGGATCCCTTCGTCTGTGGTCATCAGTCCTTGTGTTTGCCTCTGAGACATCCATTATCCTGCCCACAAGGTCACTTCAGGTTGTAGATTTCCTCTGATTCCTTGACCTGTCTGGGGGGTGAGAGCTCCGGATCCAAGATCTCCCCTGAACATCCCCTCTGAGATTTCCTCCCTGGACTCCTGCCACAGAGCAGGACCTGCCGTCGAGGAACCCTGGCTTTCAGGCTCCCAGGTTCTCCTCTCTTGGCCTCAGAGGCTGTCTACATTTCCCTCTTCCTGTGGGGCACCTGCGATAATCTCTTCAACACAGTTAGGCTTGTACAGAATAGAGATAGGCAGACATCAACGGCAGAAATCTCCAAAGCCAGGAATTGGGAAGGGACCCATTTGAAACCAGGAGTGGAAAGTAGAACAACGGATCTACAGGTTATCATACTAAGTGAAGCAAATCAGACAGAGAATGGCAAATGTCATCTGGTGTCACTCGTGTGAACTCTAGGACAACGATGCAAATGAACTTACTTGCAGAACAGAAATAGACTCAAAGACATAGAGCACAAACCTGTGGCTATCAAGTGGGAAGGGTGTTGCGGAGGATAAATGGGGAGTTTGGGAACAACAGATATACACTATTACATTTTAAGTAGATAAACAGTGGGGACCTACTGTATAGCACAGGGAACTACACTGAATATCTTGTATAACCTATGATGGAAAAGAATCTGGAAAAGAACAGCTCTATCTGAACGTGGATGGCTGGGTCACTTTGCTGTCCACCTGAAGCTAGCACAACACTGTAAGTCAGCTATCAGTTCAGTTCATTCGCTCAGTTGTGTCTGACTCTTTGCGACCCCATGAATCACAGCACGCCAGGACCCCCAGTTCATCACCATCTCCCAGAGTTCACTCAGACTCACATCCATCGAGTCAGTGATGCCATCCAGCCATCTCATCCTCGGTCGTCCCCTTCTCCTCCTGCCCCCAATCCCTCCCAGCATCAGAGTCTTTTCCAATGAGTCATCTCTTCGCATGAGGTGGCCAAAGTACTGAAGTTTCAGCTTCACCATCATTCCTTCCAAAGAAATCCCAGGGTTGATCTCCTTCAGAATGGACTGGTTGGATCTCCTGGCAGTCCAAGGGACTCTCAAGAGTCTTCTCCAACACCACAGTTCAAAAGCATCAATTCTTCGGTGCTCAGCTTTCTTCACAGTCCAACTTTCACATCCATACATGACCACAGGAAAAACCATAGCCTTGACTAGGCGGACCTTAGTCGGCAAAGTGATGTCTCTGCTTTTTGAATATACTATCCAGGTTGGTCATAACTTTTCTTCCAAGGAGTAAGCGTCTTTTAATTTCATGGCTGCAGTCACCATTTGCAGTGATTTTGGAGCCCCAAAAAATAAAGTCTGACACTGTTTCCACTGTTTCCCCATCTATTTCCCATGAAGTGATGGGACCGGATGCCATGATCTTCGTTTTCTGAATGTTGAGCTTTAAACCAACTTTTTCCCTCTCCTCCTTCACTTTCATCAAGAGGCTTTTTAGCT
This sequence comes from Oreotragus oreotragus, assembly GCA_006410675.1. Lineage (NCBI taxonomy): Eukaryota > Metazoa > Chordata > Mammalia > Artiodactyla > Bovidae > Oreotragus > Oreotragus oreotragus. The sequence continues at coordinate 75,216 of SJYX01009456.1, forward strand.
CCTCCTCACTTTCTGCCATAAGGGTGGTGTCATCAGCATATCTGAGGTTATTGATATTTCTCCCGGCAATCTTGATTCCAGCTTGTGTATGCAGTGGTAAAAAAAACCCACAAAAATCAATAACCAATAAGGTTTATGGCCTAAATACTCCAATGTGAAAAGATAACAGAAAACACTGCTATTTAAAATAGAACGAAATATGGGTTTCTTTACTTATGAATTTGGAAATTAAAGGAACATAAGCAATTTGTATTCTGCCCCCTTACCCTATCTCAAATGAGAATGGCATTGAGTTTACTTCCATTTTTTGGTTTTGTTTTTACATACATGTGACAAATCTGTCAAAGCTCAGCCTGAAAAATGGTGCTTTGAGGGGACTTGGGCCCCTCACAGCGCTCTGCAGAGGCTGGATGGGGGTGGGGGCTGCCCAGGGCCTGGCTCCCTCCAAGCTGGGTGTGGATCCTGGGGGTAGTCTTGATGCCAGGACTACTAAGCATGGGCAGGGTTCAAAGCTGGCCCAGATGAGCTGCCCTGCTTGCATGAGAAGGGACCCCAGGTGGCTCTGTCTCTGTCTTCATTTTCCCAGGAGGCCTGAAGGAGGGGGAGGGTCAGGGTCATCCCGCGCTATCTCATCATACACAGTTTCAGTGGATCTAGCATTCAACTGCTGAGTGGGGGATGCGCCCCCTGTTGGCACTAGAGGGGTTTGGAGGAGGAGAGTTGGGTCCCGTACTGCCAAGATAGCCAATAAACCCTGGGAGACTCTTCCAAACGTGTATGATGTGAACAAGGCAGCCTGGAGTTGGGCACGGGTGGCTCTGCAGGAGCCTACAGCCCTCCAAATGCAGGAGCCCCTGGACGGTGTGGCCCAGCAACCTTAGAAGTTTATGTGGAGTGGGCTGTCGTGTCCAGGAAGATGTTCTCAGGGCACCCGTCATTTGTCTGCATGGATTTCGACCAACCTTTTGTGTCTCCTTTGTGTGAAATACTGGCTACCTGGGGCGCTCCTTGGTTTTGCTGGTTCTTCTAAAAGTGCCAAAAAAGAAAGGAGGCGGCGGAGCCCAGGTGCCTTATCTGCCTTTCCCTCTGCAGTTTGCTGGCTTCCCACTCCCATTTCCTCTTCCACTTTATCTCTTTCCTTCATCCTAGCAGGCGAGCAGTGAGCTTCTTGACAGCTGGGGAGAAGACAATGGCACATGTCAGAGGCACCCAGGGCAGAACTATATACCCACGGGTGGGTGGTGGTGGGAGGGGGCAGGGCAAAGCCAGACTCCACTGGGGTGGGAGGTGGGAGTAGGGTAGCTCCAGCTGGGTGGGCCCAGTCTTTCTGACTCCCAGCCCTGCCTCCTGCCCTAGGAGAGGGGGGCACTCTGGGCTGCTCAGCACGATTGAGTTGATGCAGACAGGGTGGTGGGTGGTGGGGCAGAATCAAGAGCCAGGGTAATGCTGAGGATGTAGAGGAGGGGGCTGCAGGGGAAACTGTACAGATTTTATAGACGGTCCCATGACCTCAGGTACCTGGATGAGACCAGGTTGTCCTGGATGAGAATCAATAAAAAGAGGGAAGGGGGAGGGAACAGGGAAGAGCTACCTAGAAAAGCTTTATGGATTCGAAAAAGAGAGAAAATGAAAAGGTGAAAAGAGTAATAAGTAAATGATGTGCAGACTGTTGCCCTCCCATTCAGAGTCTTCGCTGTCAGCAAAGTAGTGTTCTAGAGCCCAAGGGCAGCAGTGGTGTTGGGGGGTGGTGGGCACAGGAAAGGAGAGCTGAAAATCCACAGCCAGGTTCAGCAATCGGGGCCCTGAGGCTCCCGGGATTATGTAGCCCCACTTCGGGGCCCCTTTCTGTCCCCATCTATCCTAGGACTTCGCTGGCTTCACCTCTGCAACGAGGGAGAGGGGTCTAGACTCTCTAGGGCCCCCTTTTCAGCCCTCAAACTCTGTAACTATGACCAGGTGCCCTCTCTGTGTCACCGGCGCCGCCAACAGGCAGCCACATCTCCACGGG
>SJYX01009456.1:78364-89488 GCA_006410675.1 Oreotragus oreotragus
TGCATCCAAGTACTGCATTTCGGACTCTTTTGTTGACCATGATGGCTACTCCATTTCTTCTGAGGGATTCTTGCCCGCAGTAGTAGATATAATGGTCATCTGAGTTAAATTCACCCATTCCAGTCCATTTTAGTTCGCTGATTCCTAGAATGTCAACGTTCACCCTTGCCATCTCTTGTTTGACCACTTCCAATTTGCCTTGATTCATGGACCTGACATTCCAGGTTCCTATGCAATATTGCTCTTTACAGCATCGGATCTTGCTTCTATCACCAGTCACATGCGCAACTGGGTATTGTTTTTGTTTTGGCTCCATCCCTTCATTCTTTCTGGAGTTATTTCTCCACTGATCTCCAGTAGCATATTGGGCACCTAATGACCTGGGGAGTTCCTCTTTTAGTATCCTATCATTTTGCCTTTTCATACTGTTCATGGGGTTCTCGAGGCAAGAATACTGAAGTGGCTTGCCATTCCTTTCTCCGGTGGACCACGTTCAGTCAGACCTTTCCACCATGACCCGCCTGTCTTGAGTTGCCCCGCAGGCCAGTCAGCTATACTTCAGTTTTAAAAAGAATACTCAAACAAAACGTGCATGCTACACATCATCCCAAGGTTGCTATAAAGCAATAGCCAATGGTATTTTTTGAAATTTTTCTGTCACTTTTAAATTATTAAAAATACCTATCCAACTACATGAACACAGAGCTATGACCCTGTCATGAACTAAAAAAAACACGTCTTTACTTGTGGGATCTTTATGCATAAGCTTAATAGCTTCATGATAAATCTGTTCTGCCTGAAAATACTTAAAAATGGTATACATTTCTAGAACAAAAGCACTAACTCAATCAAAATAAAACACAAATTACCATCTCAAATTTGTCCCACCATGCTTTAACTGATAAGCTAGGGAGTCTTTTTTCAAAGAACATTCATAATGGGGAGGAGTCCCAGCCCCAGCTGGGGAGGGAGACAACTTACTACCTTCAGGAGAATGGGACACTAGAGAGTTTCCTGGGACTATCCAGACCTGAAGTTTGACTCTGGGAAGATAGAGTCCTCCTTCAGAAGACAGGAATAACCAGAAATTATGTTCTACTTTTATTCTTTCCTGGAGAACCCCCATGGAGAGAGGAGCCTGGTGGGCTACGGTCCATGGGCCACAGAGAGACACAACTGAGCGACTAAGCACAGCGGCACAGCATGTTCTACTTTGAGAGGATTGCCATCTATAGCAGTAAAACTCCCCCAGAGCGTGTTTGTTTCTGGCCTGAGTGATACACAAGAAAGCTTGGGCAATAAAGAAACGGTGCTTAGATTTCTGGATATCTAGATTTCTACTGATAGGATAACCTGGCCATGGGCATGAAATGAAGCCGTTGGCCTCCGTGGTCATCATGGAGAGAGGGCACTTAGTCTTGGACCATGTAAGGGATGTCTCTCTCATGCCCCTGGGAGGCGATTCCATGTTCCTGGCTGAAATGGTATCTTAGAAAGGTTTTGAAAATGGGTAGGCTGAAGGACAAAAATCCTTGGCTGCAGTCTCCTAAGGAAGATCCAGACGTCTTCTGTGGTGACACAAGAGCCCCAATTTTCCAGGTAGCCTGTGTGCCACCACTTCCTTGGCTTGGCTGCTTACATAAAGCTCCATTTCTCTGGATTCTTCCTTTCTAGGTACTTGTATTGGCAACACAGACAGCAGACACTATCTAAATCTTACCACTGGCATCTACCGGTTCAACCCCATCTACCTACAGCCTCAGAGCTTCAGTAGGTGAGTGAGTGAAACAGGTTTGGACAGCTTGGTGGAGAGAAGAGACACATCTGACCTCTCCCTTTCCCACTCATTCTCCTGACAGTCCACAGAATGGGGGAAACCTGGAATTTGTACAAACTAAAAGATACTGCAGAGCCAAACTGGCCAGCTTTTCTAGGTGCCAGAGTCTTGCCACTCCCCAGAATTTGGTGCAATCAGTGACTGTTTTTCAGGGATGGAGATAATCAGATGACTGGAAAGAACCTGGTAGAATTAGGACCCTTGAGCTCCACCTCTTCCTTCCTTTGAGAGAAGCCCTCTCCTCTGGATCTCATTTGCCCCAAAAGTGGGTACTCCAGAATTCTCAACTTCCACTTAGTGAACTGCAGATGCATTTGAGGTCAAAGATAAACTCATGCTTTGAATTCTCAAAACATACTTTGGGAATCTAAAACATATTCACCAGTTTCAACTACTGCATGTGAACTACTGCTCTGTAGGTTCTTCAGCAAATTTTTAGTCCTGGGATAGAGGGACATGATTTCCATTTACCTCCCTGCTCCTTACCATACCCAGCTCTGATTTCCTCATCGTAAGTCAAGTTGTTTGAATATCTATTTGAATTTGAACTTAAGAACAGATTTCATGGGAAGGGGGTTCATTGGTTTTTTTAAGGAGCGTAGGTTATCTCCTTCCATCTTTGAGGTTACGTGTGTGCTTCGGTTGTATTGTTGTGTGGAGGCAGGCTGTGGGCATCAGATCTGAGAGTGAAATTCGAGATGAAGCAGAGAACCCCATAGGTAGCCTGGGTTCCTATCCACTTGTGCCCCTAATAATGTGGGGAGGGGTGGCTGGCATAGGGATAGGTCTAGCTGGGACTCCAGCCTTAGAGAGAGAATTAAAAGATAACTTCCCCTCAGAGGAGAAATTATTAAATAGATTCCAGAGCAGGAGATGATTTGCACTCCCCAGGACTATCATCTGCTCCCACTGTACTTTGCTATGGACGTAGATCCTGGAGAGGTGACCAGCCTGTCATATGAAATCTCACTTCTTCTAAATGGCTGCTCCCACCTTGCCCACTTCCTACCCCTGGGGGAGTCAAAGGCCAGTGGCTTCAGGGGTAGGGTGCTCTGCAATAACATTTGCACTAAAGCAATGGCCTCTCCCCCCAAAACTTCTCTCCCTCAGCATCCATGGAATCAACGAGAAAATCTCGGTGGAAGCCTATGAGACCCAGGTGAAATTCATCTTCGAGTTTATCCAGAATGGTGACACAGATGTGGAGCCAGTTCCTCACCTGCACGAACTGTGAGGTTAGGGACCAGCTGGATTAGGGATGCCTGATGCCGGACCAGGACTAACCCAAGGGGGAAAGCCAGTGTTGATGTCAAAAATCATGTTACAATGACCTCACCCACCTGCCTTGGTCACTCCTAAACTCTGTAAAAAACAGGGCCGGGAAGAAGGGGAAGACCAGCAGGAAGCTGGCTTCTCCCTCCCTCCAGACAGCTCCTCGATTCACCATCCGTTATTGCCTTCTTTTCCCTCTCTTACAATAGAAGGTATCTGGCTTGTCTGCCTTGCACTGGTGATGTCACTGCTCCATGTTAAGGCCTAACTGAGCAAACACAGATTTGAAAAACATCAACCAGATTTTACCTTTTAAAAGTTTAATTTAAGGCACGCTTGTTGGGCTGCCTTTCCTCGGCTTATAAATTTGTTCTTGCTGTAACTTCCTTTCCTTTTTTCCCCCTCTCTTCTTGGATTGTTTATCTGGCTCTTCATCTCCCCCCTCCTCCCCCTGCCTCTCACCTCTTACCCTCCCATTTATTCTACACCTGGAGCAGGTCTTAAACTGTGTCACTACCATAATTACCGCAACAGCTGGTCAAATAAAGTAGTCTGTGCAGCACCGTCTGGTCACTGGGGGTAAACTGAGGCCGGGGGCTTTGGGGGACCCCCAGACCTCCTGGTTCTGGAGATTGGAGCCTGGAGAAGATAACCTTCGTCCTTGGGCTCCTCCCAAGGGCTTCCTGGGTTTCACTCCCTCCCCTGCCCTGTCCTGCCACCTGCTGCTGCTGCCCCACCCCAGGAGGCACTAATCTGCGGAAACATTTCCCTGGCACATCCTGCGGGCTGAGCTCCCAAGAGAAAGGCAGCCTCTCTCTGGAGCCCAGGAGCAGCAGGGTCCTGGCCCTGCCATCGTGTCCTGGTTCAGACTTATCGAGGGAAAGTGGAGGGCAAGTGGGGAGGGGACTGCCTACAGAGGCTCTGCTCCACCGATGGGGCAAGGGCCAGCTGCCCTCCCTTAGGGGACTGCCAAGCTCCAGTCTGTTTTCTGTGGGTCCAAGCCGGAGCATATTGGAATCTGCTCAGTAGCTGTCAGGTGGGGGGCATTAAAACGCAGCATTTCTTGGCTCAAGGCTGGGAGCTATGCTTTGTGAATCACAAGGGAATCAAGGTCGTGGGGGGAGACAAAGACGGAGCTGGGACTTGAGACGACATTCCCTCTTTTTCTCCTGTCCAGACAGGACCTTCCTCGCCGTCCTGGGGTTTAACAGCAGTGGGACAGTGGCTTCTTTTCCCTCCTCGCAATCCCCTGCCCCTTCCCACCGCCTGTGGGTGTGAGCAACTCCTCAGGAGCTGGAGCCTAACCGAAAGTGTTCAACACGGACAGCAGGGATTATTTCAGGTTCTCTGCTACTGCCCCTAAGAGTCACATTCCTTCCCTCGCCCTCCCTTTTTTGGCCAATTCTGTATTTAATTCAGCCTTTGTTAGAGGGTGAGCTGAAGAACAAAAAGGATTCTTCACATCTGTACTGCTGCTGCTGCTGCTAAGTCGCTTCAGTCGTGTCTGACTCTGTGCGACCCCATGGACTGCAACCTACCAGGCTCCTCCGTCCATGGGATTTTCCAGGCAAGAGTACTGGAGTGGGGTGCCATTGCCTTCTCCTGTAACTGCATAGTGATACACCAATTCAACTTACTGCTATGGGGGAAAAACACCATTTAACGAGACATGAAGACAAAGCACAAACCCGACTAAGAGGACACGTGCTGTGGGGCACAGCACGGCTATGACCAGAGCAGGTGGGGGGACGGCGGAGGGGAGATGGATGGGTAAACTACAGCCTTGGGGCAGGGGGGGAGTCTGTATTGACGACAAGTAAGCAGATAACAGAGCTGTACAAAGTACTTTCACACACCAGTCTCACTCAGTTTGTGCTCTGGCGTGTCCGAGTCTTCTGGACCCCATGGACTGTAGCACACCAGGCTCCTCAGCCCATGGGATTGCCCAGGCAAGAACTGGTTGCTGTTTCCTCCTCCAGGGGATCGTCCTGACTCGGGAATCAAACCCGAGGCTCCTGCGGCTCCTGCGTTGGCACGTGGATTATTTGCCACTGGGCCACCTGGGCAGCCCCACTTATCTCACTGGAGCCCCATGAGAGCTACGTGAAGAGGCACCATTCTTCCTACAGAGGAGAAATTGTTTCTCAGAGAGATTACCTGTCTATCTGGAGGCAGATTCAAATGCATGTCTCCTGGCCCCAAGCTCGTTGTTACTTCATGATCCAATGTGACAGATGAAATCGACTTTAACAAGATTAAATATTATTTAATACTGACAACACCTCCAAAGGTGTTATTGCCCCTGTTTTTAACAAATGAGGCAACTGAGGCTCAGAGGTTAACTAATTTGTCATGCAGGTGTTAGGGGCAGAGTCTATCTGAATCCAAAGCTTGTGTGCAGAGGAGTCATTTATTTGCCCAAGAAGACACAGTTCTGAAGGGGCAGCCTCAGAATTCAAACGCAGCTCAAAAATCCCCAAATCCAGTGTTTTTTCAATCATCCTACACTGCCTGCCCCCAAGAACCTCTGGTGTGTGGCTCATTCATTCTGATTCAGGGAGATCTCAAGGACAAAGGCGGGTCTACTATTGAATTTGGTTCTGAGCTCAAGTTCTCTATTCTCCTGGCTGACCTTTTGCTATTCACACTTGTCCCACTGTCTGCCAACATTCCTTACCACCCCCACCCTCAGCTTCTGTTCAGCTCTTCTCCCTTCTCAAGTTTGGGGACAGCCAGGCCTCTAATGATCTGTGGGATAACTGGGGGAAAAGCGAGCAGGGGTCCCTGTCCCTATCTGGTCTCCCTTCTCTCTTTTAGCTTCAGAACTATAGTCTTCCAGGCCCCCAGGGAGGGAAGTTCTCCAGAGGGAACCGCTCCAAATCCTGGCTCTGAGAACACAGACATTCCAGCCCTTTGGCCCCTGAAGTTTTCTGAAAAGAACAGTTGAACATGCTGGCCAGAACAACATAACATGATGCTGGGCAGGATGGGACAATGAACCTGGGACTTTTCCTCCACCCTTACTCCATCCATGTATCACTCCCCAAATCCATCTGAAAGAGATCGAGCAGATAATCACAAGTACACTGCACACTCCCATCAATGACATGGCTCAAGTGTCTTATTCATACCTCACTCCCGAAGGTTGGAAGGAAGACACAGTATTCATAGGCAAAGAGAGTGGGGGAAAGGAGTAAATTTGGGCTGAAGACCCTTGATTTTTTTTTATTAATTTTTTTATTGAAGGATAATTGCTTTACAGAATTTTGTTGTTTTCTGTCAAACAACATGAATCAGCCATAGGTACACATATATCCCCTCCCTTTCGAAACTCCCTCCCATCTCCCACCCCATCCCACCCCTGTAGATTGATACAGAGTCTGAGTTTCCTGAACATACAGCAAATTCCCTTTGGCTATCTATTTTACATATGGTATTGTAAGTTTCCATGTTACTCTTTCCATACATCTCACTCCTCTCCTCTCCCCATGTCCATAAGTCTATTCTCTGTGTCTGTTTCTCCATTTCTGCCCTGTAAATAAATTCTGCAGTACCATTTTTCTAGATTCTGTATATATGCATTAGAATACGATATTTATCTTTCTCTTTCTGACTCACTTCACTCTGTATAATAGGTTCTAGGTTCATCCACCTCATCAGAGCTGACTCAAACACATTCCTTTTAGTGGCTGAGTAATACTCCATTGTGTATATGTACCACAACTTCTTTATCCATTCATCTGTTGACGGACATCTAGGTTGCTTCCATGTTCTAGCTGTTGTAAATAGTGCTGCAATGAACAGTGGGATACACGTGTCTTTTTCAATTTTGGTTTCTTCAGGGTATATGCCTAGGAGTGGGATTGCTGGGTCATATGGTGGTTTTATTCCTAATTTTTTAAGGAATCTCCATACCATCTTCCATAGTGACTGTATCAATTTACATTCCCACCAACAGTACAAAAGCATTCCCTTTTCTCCATATCCTCTCCAGCATTTATTGTTTGTAGACTTTTAGTGGCTCCCTGATGGCTCAGATGGTAAAGCATTTACCTGCAATGCAGGAGACTCAGGTTTGATCCCTGGGTTGGGAAGATTCCCTGGAGAAGGAAATGGCAACCCACTCCAGTACACTTGTCTGGAAAATCCCATGGACAGAGGAGCCTGGTAGGTTACAGTCCATGGGGTTGCAAAGAATCCAACAGGACTGAGTGACTTCACTTTATTCTGACTGGTGTGAGGTGATATCTCACTGTAGTTTTGACTTGTATTTCTTTAATAATGAGCAATGTTGAGCATCTTTTCATGTGTTTGTTAGCCATCTGTATGTCTTTTTTGGAGAAATGTCTGTTTGGGTCTTTTTTTTTTTTTTTTTGGCATTGAGTTGTATGAGCTGCTTATATATTTTGGAAATTAATCCTTTGTCAGTTGTTTCATTTGCTATTATTTTCTCCCATTCTGAGGATTGTCTTTTCACCTTGCTTATAGTTAGTTTCCTTTGCTGTGCAAAAGCTTTTACGTTTAATCAGGTCCCACTTGTTTACTTTTGTTTTCATTTCCATTACTCTAGGAGGTGGGTCATAAAGGATCTTGCTTTCATTTATGTCATCGAGTGTTCTGCCTATGTTTTCCTTGAAGAGTTTTATAGTTTCTGGTCTTACATTCGGGTCTGTAATCCATTTTGAGTTTATTTTTGTATATGGTGTTATGAAGTGTCCTAATTTCATTATTTTACTTGTAGCTGTCCAGTTATCACAGTACCATTTATTGAAGAGGTTGTCTTTGCCCCATTGTATATTCTTGCCTCCTTTGTCAAAAATAAAGTACCCATAGGTTCATGGGTTTATTTCTGGGCTTTCTATCTTGTTCCATTGGGCAATATTTCTGTTTTTGTGCCAGTACCATACTGTCTTGATGACTGTAGCTTTGTAGAATAATCTGAAGTCAGGAAGGTTGATTCCTCCAGCTCCATTCTTCTCTCTCAAGACTGCTTTGACTATTCAGAGTCTTTTGTGTTTCCATATGAATTGTGAATTTTTTTGTTCTAGTTCTGTGAAAAATGCCATTGGTAATTTGATAGGGATCACATTGAATTTGTAGATTGCATTTGGTAGTATAGTCATTTTCACAATATTGATTCTTCCTACCCAGGAACATGGAATATCTCTCCATCTGTTTATGACATCTTTGATTTCTTTCATCAGTGTCTTATAATTTTCTGTGTACAGTTCTTTTGCCTCCCTAGGTAAGATTATTCCTAGATATTTAATTCTTTTTGTTGCAATGATGAATGGGATTTATTTCTTAATTTCTCTGATTTTTCATGCTAGTATATAGAAAAGCAAGTGATTTCTGTGTATTGATTTTGTATCCTGCAACTTTGCTAAATTCACTGATTAGCTCTAGTAATGTTTTGGCTTCCCTGGTGGCTCAGAGGTTAAAGCGAATGCCTAGAATGCAGGAGACCTGGGTTCAATCCCTGGGTTGGGAAGATTCCCTGGAGAAGGAAATGGCAACCCACTCCAGTACTCTTGCCTGGAGAATCTCATGGAGGGAGGAGCCTGGTAGGCTACAGTCCATGGGGTCACAAAGAGTCAGACATGACTGAGCAACTTCACTTAGGGTTTTCTATGTACACTATCATGTCATCTGCAAACTGAGAGTTTTACTTCTTTTCCGATCTGGATTCCTTTTATTTATTTTTCTTCTCTGAATGCTATAGGACTTCCCAAACTATGTTGAATAATAGTGGTGAAAGTGGACACCCTTGTCTTGTTCCTGATCTTAGGGGGAATATTTTCAGTTTTTCACCATTGAAATTAATGTTTGCTGTAGGCTTACCATACACAGCCTTTACTATATTGAGGTAGGTTCCTTCTGTGCCCATTTTTTGAAGAATTTTAATCACAAATGGGTGCTGAATTCTATCAAAGGCTTTTTCTGCATCTCTTGAGATTATCATATGGTTTTTATCTTTCAATTTGTTAATATGGTATTACATTGATTGATCAATCAAGTATCACATTGATTGATTCACGTATATTGAAGAATCTCTGCATTCCTGGAATAAAGCCAATGTGATCATGGTGTATGAGCTTTTTGATGTGTTGCTGAATTCTGTTTGCTAAAATTTTGTTTAGGATTTTTGCATCTGTTTTCATTAGTGATATTGGCCTGTAGTTTTTTTGTGTGTGTGTGTTGTCTATGTCTGGTTTTGGTATCAGGGTGATTGTGGCCTCATAGAATGAGTTTGAAAGTGCTCCTTCCTCTGCAATTTTTTGAAAGAGTTTTAGAAGGATAGGCATTAGCTCTTCTCTAAATGTGTGATAGAATTCTTGTGTAAAGCCATCTGGTCCTGGGCTTTTGCTTTTTGGGAGTTGTTTTTTGTTTTTTTTTAATCACAGCTTCAACTGGGTTGTAATTGGGTTGTTCATAATTTCTATTTCTTCCTGGTTCAGTCTTGGAAGATTGAACTTTTCTAAAAATCTGTCCATTTCTTCCAGGTTATCCATTTTTTGCCATATAATTATTCATCATAGTCTCATAATCCTTTGTATTTCTGCATTATCTGTTGTAACCTCTCCTTTTTCATTTCTAATTTTGTTGATTTGATTCTCTCTCTTTTTTTCTTGATGAGTCTGGCTAAAGGTTTGTCAATTTTCTTTATCTTCTCAAAGAACCAGCTTTTAGTTTTATTAATCTTTACTATTGTTTCTTTTTTTTTTTTTTTCATTTATTTCTGCTCCGATCTTTATGATTTCTTTCCTCCTACTAATTTTGGGGATTTTTGTTCTTTTTCCTGTTGTTTTAGGTGTAAAGTTAGCTTGTCTATTTGCTGTTTTTCTTGTTCCTTGAGGTAGGATTGTAGTGCTATAAACTTCCTTCTTAGAACTGCTTTTGCTGCATCCCATAGGTTTTTAGTTGTCATGTTTTCATTGACCTTTGTTTCTAGAATTATTTTGATTTCCATTTTGATTTCTTCAGTAACCTGTTGGTTATTTAGAAACGTGATGTTTACTCTCCATGTGTTTGTGTTTCTTACAGTTTTTTTCTTGTAATTGGTATCTAGTATCATAGCGTTGTGGTCAGAGAAGATGCTTGATATGATTTCAATTTCCTTAAATTTACTGAGGTTTGATTTGTGACCCAAGATGTGGTCTGTCCTGGAGAATGTTCATGTGCACTTGAGAAGGTGTATTCTTCTGCATTTGAATGGAATGTCCTGAAGAAATCAATGAGATCCTTCTCCTCTAGTGTATCTAGTGTTTCCTTATTAATCTTCTGTTTTGATGATCTGTCCACTGATGTGAGTGGGGTGTTAGAGTGAAAGTGAAGTAAAGTTGCTCAGTCATGTCCGATTCTTTGCGACCCCATGGACTGTAGCCTACCAGGCTCCTCCCTCCATGGGATTCTCCAGGCAAGAGTACTGGAGTGGGTTGCCATTTCCTTCTCCAGGGGATCTTTCTGACCCAGGGATTGAACCCAGGTCTCCCCCATTCCAGGCAGTCGCTTTAACCTCTGAGCCACCAGGGAAGCCCATTATAACACCAGGGGTGTTAAAGTCTCCTACTATTATTGTGTTACTGTCAATTTCTCCTTTTATGTCTGTTAGTGTTTGTCTTATGTACTGAGATGCTCCTATGTTGGGTGCATCAGTTCAGTTCAGTTCATTTCAGTCGCTCAGTCATGTCCAACCCTTTGTGACCCCATGAATTGCAGCACGCCAGGCCTCCCTGTTCATCACCATCTCCCGGAGTTCACTCAGACTCACGTCCATCGAGTCCGTGATGCCATCCAGCCATCTCATCCTCGGTCGTCCCCTTCTCCTCCTGCCCCCAATCCCTCCCAGCATCAGAGTCTTTTCCAATGAGTCATCTCTTCGCATGAGGTGGCCAAAGTACTGAAGTTTCAGCTTCACCATCATTCCTTCCAAAGAAATCCCAGGGTTGATCTCCTTCAGAATGGACTGGTTGGATCTCCTTGCAGTCCAAGGGACTCTCAAGAGTCTTCTCCAA
>SJYX01009456.1:91528-110419 GCA_006410675.1 Oreotragus oreotragus
GGATGTTGGCAATTTGATCTCTGGTTCCTCTGCCTTTTCTAAAACCAGCTTGAACATCAGGGAGTTCACAGTTCACGTATTGCTGAAGCCTGGCTTGGAGAATTTTGAGCATTACTTTACTAGCATGTAATATGAGTGCAGTTGTGTGGTAGTTTGAGCATTCTTTGGCATTGCCTTTCTTTGGGATTGGAATGAAAACGGACCTTTTCCAGTCCTGTGGCCACTGCTGAGTTTTCCAAATTTGCTGGCATATTGAGTGTAGCACTTTCACAGCATCATCTTTCAGGATTTGAAACAGCTCAACTGGAATTCCATCACCTCCACTAGCTTTGTTCATAGTGATGTTTTCTAAGGCCCACTTGACTTCACATTCCAAGATGTCTAGCTCTGGATTAGTGATCACATCATCATGATTATCTATGTTGGGTGCATAGACATTTACAATTGTTATGTCTTCCTCTTGGATTGATCCTTTGATCATTATGTAGTGTCCTTCCTTATCTCTTGTAATCTTCTTTATTTTAAGGTCTATTTTATCTGATATGAGGATTGTTACTCCAGCTTTCTTTTGCTTCTACTTTGCATGGAATATATTTTTTCATCCTCTCACTTTCAGTCTATATGTGTCTTGAGGTCTGAAGTGGGTTTCTTGTGAACAGCATATATATGTGTCTTATTTTTGTGTCCATTCAGCCAGTCTGTGTGTTTTGGTTGGAGCATTTAATCCATTTACATTTAAAGTAATCATTGATATATATGTTCCTATTGCCATTTTCTTAATTGTTTAGGGTTGATTTTGTAGATCCTTTTCTTCTCTTGTGTTTCTTGACTATATAAGCCCCTTTAACATTTGTTGTAAAGGTGGTTTGGTGGTACTGAATTCTCTTAACTTTTGATTTTCTGAAAAGCTCTTTATTTCTCCATCAATTTTGAATGAGATCCTTCCCAGGTACAGTAATCTTAGTTGTAGTTTTTTTCCCTTTCAGTACTTTAACTATATCCTGCCATTCCCTTCTGGCCTGCAGCGTTTCTGCTGAAAGATCAGCATATGGGGTTTCCTTTGTATGTTACTTGTTGCTTCTCCCTTGCTGCCGTTGCTTCTCCCTTGCTGCTTTCAATATTCTTTGTGTTTAGTCCTTGTTAGTTTGATTAGTATGTGTCTTGGCATGTTTCTCCTTCGGTTTACCCTGTATAGGACTGTTTGTGCCTCTTGAACTTGATTGACTACTTCCTTTTCCATATTGGGGAAATTTTCAACTATAATCTCTTCAAATATTTTCTCATACCCTTTCTTTTCTCGTCTTCTTCTGGGACGCCTATAATTCAAATTTTGGTGCATTTGATATTGCCTCAGAGGTCTCTGAGATTATCCTCAGTTCTTCTTGTTCTTTTTACTTTTTTCGGCTCTTCAGAAGTTATTTCCACCATTTTATCTTCCAGCTCACTGATTTGTTCTTCTGCTTCAGATATTCTGCTCTTGATTCCTTCCACAGTATTTTTAATTTCAGTAATTGTGTTGTCTCTGTATGTTTGTTCCTTAATTCTTTTAGGTCTTTGTTAATTGATTCTTGCATTTTGTCCATTTTGTTTTTAAGGGTTTTGATCATCTTTACTATCATTATTCTGAATTCTTTTTCAGGTAGTTTGCCTATTTCTTCTTCATTTATTTGGAATTCTGTGTTTCTAGTTTGTTCCTTCATTTGTGTAGTATTTCTCTGCCTTTTAGTTTTTTTTTTAACTTATTGTGTTTGAGGTCTCCTCTTCCCAGGCTTCAAGGCTGAATTCTTTCTTCCTTTTGGTTTCTGGCCTCTTAAGGTTGGCCCAGTGGTTTGTGTAAGCATCTGTATAGGGTGAGATTTGTTTATTTGTTTGTTTGTTTGTTTTTCCTCTGAAGAGCAAGGCTGAGTGAGGTGGTAATCCTGTCTGCTGATGATTTGGTTTGTATTTTTGTTTTGTTTGTTGTTTAGATGAGGCACCCTGCACAGGGTGCTACTGGTGGTTGGATAATGCCTGGTCTTGTATTCAAGTGGTTTCCTTTGTGTGAACTCCATAGGGTTAGTGCTATAGTAGTTTAGGGTCTTGGAGTCAGTGCTCCCACTCCTAAGGCTCAGGGCTTGATCTCTGGTCAGGAACGAAGATTCCACGAGTGGTTTATTATGACATTAAGTGAGATTAAAGCAAATAACCAAAAACAAGAAGCCAAAGATGAACCCTAGACAAATGGCAGTTACAAAATCAGGGAAATAATCATTAAAATAATGGAATATATATGTATATACCCACGAGCAAAGTCAAAACAGTCCAACAAAAATAAAGGACAATATATTGACCCAGTGAACAAAGAAAATCAAAAAGTATATTTACCAGTTAAGAACAAAACTAACTAGAGCACAAACTGGAAAACAAAACTAAAGCAAGGTGCCAAGTGGGGAAGAGAGCAATGAAAACAAAACTAACGAATATATTGAGAGGACAGAAAAGGAAGAAAGAATAGATATGCAAAGTTAAATAGAGGTAGATGAAGAAGATTTATACACACTGAAGATTAACTGCAAGGGGAAAAGAACAGTAGGAAGGAAAACAAAAGAATAAATGCAGAGAAATAGGTATTAAAAATTAAAATTATAAAAAAGAGAAAATAAAAAAAAAGAATAGAAGAAGAAAGAAAAGAGGCCGGGGGGTGGGGAGGAATCACCACAGAACTACAAAAGCCCAATGTAGGGACAGAAGTTTATAACAACAATAAAAAGTGTGACTGAGAAAAAATTTTAAAATCTCAGATGTTTAATTAGATTTCATAGTGCCAATAAAATCAGCAACTACTATAGGGGAAGTAAGGGGAGGAGGAAAAAAAAGAAAAAATACAAAAGAATCCACAAAACAAGTCAAAACAGAATAATAAATGTTTTTCTTGAATCACTGCTGTCAGGGTCCTTTCCCTCACTGGGAGTCACAGTCCACCTCACCTCCCTAGGATGCCCTGTGCTGATCTCTGGACCTGCTGTGGGGGCAGCTCAGGTTCTAATCTGGTCCTACTCCTGGGTGTTCTGGCCTCCAATGTCCACAGCTATCAGAACTAGTGCATTTTCTTTTGTGGGAGCTCTCAATGACTTTTATATATTCCATAGACACAGAGTCCTGCTAGTTGATTGTGTGGACTTAATCTGCAGGTTGTACTGCTGGTGGGAAGGTTTGGGGTCTTCTTCCTTCGCCACACCACCCCTGGGTTTCAGTCGTGGTTTTATTTCCACCTCTGCATGTGGGTTGTCACTGGGGTTTGCTCCTGAGGCTGCCCTGGAGCACTTGGGTCTGCCCCATTGAGGGCCAGGTGTGGAGGTGGTGCACCTGCTTGGGTCACAGGGGTTCTGGCAGCACCAGGTACTCAGGGGAGTTGGCTGCTAGGGCAGCAAGAAATATAGTGCAAACAGTAAAGGCCAGTACGCTCCAGTATTCTTGCCTAGAGAACCCCCCCCCCCCCCCACAGAGGTGCCTGGCAGGCCACAGTCTACCAGGTCACAAAGAGTTGGACACGACCGAAGCGATCCTGTGCACACAGACACGAGACTTTTTTTGCCTGCGGCAGCTCTGCCCCAGTGAGAGTTNCCCCCCCCCCCCCCGACAGAGGTGCCTGGCAGGCCACAGTCTACCAGGTCACAAAGAGTTGGACACGACCGAAGCGATCCTGTGCACACAGACACGAGACTTTTTTTGCCTGCGGCAGCTCTGCCCCAGTGAGAGTTGAGTGACAAGGTGGCGCAGCTACTTGGGTGGCAGGGTCTCTGGCAGCACCAAATACGCAGGGACACGGACTGCTTCTGCCGCAGGAGTTATGGCCCCATCAGAGTCTTTTTTCCAGCCTCTCATAGCTGGCAATCAGAAGGCCCCTCTGGCCAGTCTTCCTCCATTGCTCCGCCCATTCAGGCCCTTAGAGGGCTCCCTTGCCTGGGGTCCTTCTCTGTTGTTCAGCATCAGGCACGCAGAAGGGGTCCCTGGCTGGGGTCCTGCTCTGCAGTTCAGTGAGTCAGGCGTTTGATGGGCCAGCCTCTCTACTGTTCAGCTGCCGATGCTGGCGAGTGCGGAGAGAGAGGCTATGGTGACGGCTCCACCCCTGCGTGTGACTCAGCAGTATCGCCTTGCCTCCATGGCTGCCTGGCTTTCCTCCACAGGCATTTCCCACCACTATCTCCTTCCTCACCTCACCTCCATCTGTCTCTCCACAGTCAACAGCAGCCCTCGCACGAGGATTGCTCCTCAATCTCTGAACTCCNTCAGCAGTATCGCCTTGCCTCCATGGCTGCCTGGCTTTCCTCCACAGGCATTTCCCACCACTATCTCCTTCCTCACCTCACCTCCATCTGTCTCTCCACAGTCAACAGCAGCCCTCGCACGAGGATTGCTCCTCAATCTCTGAACTCCAGCTCCCAAGCACTGCCCCTTCCCGGAGACCTGCGTTCCTGCCCAGCATATGTATGGCTGCGACTGATTCCGGACTGTCTGATTCTCATTCCGTCCTCTATTCCATTCCATTCTCACTTCCATTCCAGATCGGGTGTTTCACTCTCAAGCCTTAAATGTTTCTCCTCTGACTCAGACAATTGCCCCGATGTGGGGATGGGACCCCTGCTTCAGTTCCCCCACCTGCCAAGGGCAGGTCCAGTCCTACTAACACTCCTGGTTTCCCCCTAGTTCCTTCACCCTACCGAGTTTTGCGTGGTTCTATGTATTCTTTTCCTCTGGTCAGGTCCTCCCGTCCACTCTCAGCTGGTGTTCCGCATGCACTTCTGTGTCTGAAGGTGTAGTCCTGGTGTATCCGTGGGGAGAGATGTACTCCACCTCCACCTACTCCTCTGCCATCTTGTTCCTCTCCTGAAGTCCCTTGATTTTGATCATAGGTTGCTGTAAACTTGGCCATTCTCAATCCAGTATTCTTTTCTTCCAGAGGAAATAATAGAGACACAGTTCTTTCTGAAAAGCTGGACACTTCTTTAATTTTTAAAATATTTAAACCTAATTAAATATTTTAATAAAAATGAAGCTATTTGCAGTTTCTGTGTTCAGTGTCCATGTGGCTCAATAAAAAGCATAAGTATCATGTTTCATATGTGACATCTAGACCTGCTGTTGACTTTTAAAAATGCACAGCATGGGAGTTGTGAGTTAAGTTTTGTTTGCAGCAAAGCAAGGACTGCAGCCTGGGAGACAGCACCTCAGATAGCTCTGAGAAACTTCTCCAAAGAGGCAGGGAGAAAGATCAGTACATATGTGATTTTGGTGAACGGGGAATACATGCAGTCAAGCACATATTTTCCCAGAAGGTTTCTACTAGTCTCGTGAAACTTTTGCTAATCACAAGGAACATGAAGGATTTTAGTGTTTCTCTAGATATGGGGGGATACAAGAATTGGACTCATAAAATCAGCTCCTGAAAACAGAAGACCTATCCTATCAGTTTAACCCCCAAGCACAGAGTGCCTTATTTCTGCTCTCTACCCTGAACTCCTTTCAGTGGGTATTGAAGGTCAGCAATAGCAGCAGCACAATTTTACCATTGTAGAGGTAAATGGTAAGTGCCAATTTTTAGTTGACAGAGTGCCATCACGGTCATAAATTCGACCGGACTTTGGGAGGCATTTCATGACAAGTTCACTATTACACGGTGCAAGGAAGGCTCATTCCTAGGTCTGGTGAAGATTTCGAAGATAGGCTACTCACTCAGTGTGCTATCACTGGACTAGGTCTTATCAATAGTAATCAAAGGACTCTGGGCCAACCTGTCTTAATCTGTTATGGTCCAGGAAAAACTCCCTCTTATGGTACCTTCCCGTATCTAGAGTTACACTATTACAGTCATTGATCATGTACAGAACTATATATTTGATCAACTGCTTCAAATTGCTTAGTCATTATTTTCATTGGCGGTTCAGTCACACATTTGGTAAGGCAAGAAACAACTATCCTGTAAAACAAACAAATGACATAGCTAGCCATATTATTAAAGTCTTAAGTAAGAATGAAGCCAGAACTTACACTAGGTGCATCCCAGTATATTCTCAGGGCATCTGACTTAGACTATTCTGTACCAATTTTTACCTTTCAGGGAAATTTTATGTTGGCACTGTCCATAAAACTCCTAGCCCAGTTTCCTAGTGTTACTAAGGCTGGTTATCCTCAGTATAATTTAATCGTTCCCAAGATAAAGAAGGGGGGCTTAAATCTGAAATGACCACAACCTAGTGTTAATGTAATAAATCCATCCCATAACTGTGGGAGGTTTTATCCTTGAATTTTTACTGTTGCTCTGACTGAGCTTGAATAGCTTGGAGGAAAATTCATATTATGGCCAGGGTCAGAGAAAGTATTATTAATTCACCAGGTGAGAGAATTCCACCTAGTAATATCAAGAGTAGCCTAAATAGGGTTGAACTTTCTTCCAGTTAGACTCTTGGAGTGGAGAAATCCACCAAAGTAATCTAGAAGTAATAGATGCAGCTAACTGACCACAACTCAATAATTGGGGTTGATTTTTAAAACTAGCATAGGATCATATCCATGATAGAAAATTTCTGATTTATATGCAAAAGTCTAAGAAGTCAAGATCACACAAATCAGGTTCAGGATCTTGGTAGGCTGTCTACTTCTCATGTCATTTTCTTCTCTTCCTGGTGTAGGTGTAGTTTCCTCTATTTGAGCATCGCTTTAAGGTGAGTTTGAGGTCGGCAGTCCGCTCTCTAGGTCAGTCCAGTGTTTAGACTAGCTCTCTCTAGGTTAGTCCAGTAGTCAGTCCAGCCTTTAGAAGTGGGAATTATCCAAGAGTCTATTTCCCTTCAGTTTCACTGTACATGAACTAGTTAAGAATACTTGATTTAAAAGTCCTTCCATCTAGGTTGGAGATAGCCCTTTAAATTATGTCTTTTCTGGTATATGTAATCCCTGTTTGCAGGTCATGGAGCATCTGATCTTCATCCAGAGATTACTGAGATAAGCTTCAGAAACAAAACTTAGAGTGTCCTTTTAATAATTTGATTAACTTCATATTAATATAACATAACAACAAGGAACTATCTGGGAAGTGAGTAAATACAGACCCTCATTTACATAATTGGGATTTAACATTCATTGAAACATAATCTTTTTAATCTCTAAAATTACTCTCATTTCTACCAAACATATCCAAATTAAGATTAATTTGCAAAATAAGTCTGGTCTCAAAAAATATATCTTGGCCTGATAATTTATATAACTATGCTGCTACTGCTGCTGCTAAGTCACTTCAGTCGTGTCCGACTCTGTGTGACCCCATAGACGGCAGCCCACCAGGCTCCCCCATCCCTGGGATTCTCCAGGCAAGAATACTGGAGTGGGTTGCCATTTCCTTCTCCAATGCATGAAAGAGAAAAGTGAAAGTGAAGTCGCTCAGTCTTTCCGACTGTTAGCGACCCCATGGACTGCAGCCCACCAGGCTACTCCATCCATTGGATTTTCCAGGCAAGAAGAGTACTGGGGTGGGGTGCCATTGCCTTCCCCATTATATAACTATAATTGATCATATAGGCTTTTTGCTTTACTGAAATTGTTATAAGGAGTCTCAAACAACTTTTTTTCCCCAAACTTCAAACTGAACTTTAAAAAAAAAACCTCTCAGGGCTAGGAAAATCATGCCAAGGGCTTATTACATGTTTCACCTTACAAATCTAGGTGAGCCTCTCCCTTTACAAGGTCCCCAAAATACCTTAAGATTTCTGTACCTGTTGGTGAGACAGTTTTCCTTTGGTTGTTCAGCCACTCAGTCATGCCTGACTCTGTGACCCAGTGGATTTCAGTACATCAGGCTTCCCTGTCCTTCATCAGCTCTCGGAGCTTGCTCAAACCCATGTCCATTGAGTCGGTGATGCCATCCAACCATCTCATGCTCTGTCGTCCCCTTCTCCAACTTACCTTTCCTGATTTACTGAGGAAGCTGCTGGAAACCTAATAGATTATGACATCTGGAAGGTGCAAATAGAAAAAAAAAAGGTAAGTGTTTCCGTTCTGCCTACAAAAGTATGATTTACCAAATTACTGTAGGTCATAGTTAGTTTGATGGGAAGGTTTTCCTTTCACCTGTAAAACAAGGATTCAACCCAGTCATTTTTCAGACAGAAGTCATAAAAATTATAACCATTTTTACCGGTTTACTCAGTCCATTTTTACCGGTTTACTCAGTCCTTTGTTAACTAACTCTTTTTATTAACAGTTTATGAAGTCATCAGGTTTCTCCTTAGGATTCTTTAATTTCTTACCCAGTTCAGCACTATGGTCTAAAAGTCAGAAACTTACATTTATCCAATTCTGTTAATCTTCTTGAAGAGGAAGCTTTTTTGCAAAAGCCTCAGCATAAAACCATAACTGTCTATAATGACAACTTAGGGCTCATTTAAAATCTGATTACAATGCAATTGACAAAGTAACTTGGTTACTGCTGTGACATACACTTGCAGATAATAATTAGAATTATGACTGATAACATCTTACCAGGACATTTCAGAATTTTAGGAACTCCATATAAATTTTAGACTATTTATATTAGTAACATTTACCATACAATATAACCTGAGAAGATCTATTTATTACTCATTTGACAATATTTCCAATATAATTTAATGTGTCAAATGAACCTAATTTACATCTGTCTTTGGGATGTTTCTGGGGCCCTTTGAAGCATCCCAGAGTTAGCTAGAGGTCAAAGGACTTCATTAAATTTTGATATAGGAAGTTTTGTCAAAAAATATCAAAAAGAATTTAGAACACTCAGTCAGATAGGATCATAGGTCCCTGTGGAGCAATAGTTATTCACTTAGCCAAAGTAACAAATTTCAAAGACAAATACAGAGCAGATCACTTAAAAGTAAAGAGCTTAAAATCTGTTATCAAAGGCAATTCAGCATCTTAAGAAAACTTGTGATGCACAAAATCTTTTCTCAGGGCCCACTTTTCATAAACCTCTTGGTAGCCATCACTTTCTATACCATCACTATTTTCCAACTCAGAAAGAGACATCTGTAAGTCAGACCTACTTCTTTTTCCCTTAATAAAATGCAATTCTATTCTTCACGTCTTTTTTACTGAAAACACATCCTATTTTCCTTAAGCAACCATGAGCTGACCTTTCTATTAGCGTCCTGTAGATTGGTGAGCATAAATACTAATGATAATTTCTAAAACCACTTCCTTTCTTATAGAGAACATCTCAAGATGGCACCAAACATATTCATGAATAGTCTAAAATATCCTTAGTCTCTCTGGAAGAGGAAGCCGATGATTATTAATTACTGTTTCAGTTATCTCACTTTATTTGGGGGTGACCTAGAAGGCAATGGCACCCCACTCCAGTACTCTTGCCTGGAAAATCTCATGGACAGAGAAGCCTGGAGGGCTATAGTCCATGGGGTCATTGAGGGTCGGACACAACTGAGCGACTTCACTTTTACTTTTCACTTTCCTGCATTGGAGAAGGAAATGGCAACCCACTCCAGTGTTCTTGCCTGGAGAATCCCAGGGATGGGGGAGCCTGGTGGGCTTCCATCTATGGGATCGCACAGAGTCAGACACGACTGAAGCGACCTAGCAGCTGCAGGTATTCAATAAGCTTTCATCACTTAACTTAGCACAAACCTAGTAATTCAATTTCTCAAAATCTGGAGAGACTAAAGCATAATTACCCATAATGGAGCTTATTTCAAAGCTTTTATCTCATTTACATTTTCTTTCCTTAAAAGTTTCTTCACATTAAGTTCCTTTCCTTGCTGACAAATTTGTAACAGATACAGTAAGATCTTATTTGGTCTATATTAAACCTAAGCACAATGAAAGTATTATACTGATGACTCTAAGACATGTCTATATTAATCAGATCAACAGACTTGAACATTAATGCCAGGCTGCCGTTGCTCAGTCACTCAGTCATGTCCAGCTCTTTGTGTTCCCATGGCCTGCAGCATGCCAGGCTTCCCTGTCTTTCACCATCTCTCAGAGCTTGCTCAAACTCACATCCATTGACAGGTACTAACTTAATACTGAGTATTTCCCAGTTCACATGAATCTGAAATTCATTTAGTTTAATTTTTCTTATATTTAGAATTGTTTGATTTGTAAGCACTTACTTTTCTTCAGGCAAACTAAATTAGAGCTCATTAGCAGATTAACCTCAGAATTCTATCCAAAGACAGATACATGCTGAGACATACATATATTCAGACAGACACAATGAGCGATCTAGCTTCATTCCCTGTTTTTGGTGTTTGCTTTTTAGTTTCAGGAATTAGAGATGGTCTTGATAGATAAGTGATCCTGAGAGCTCTGGTGTCAAGGCACAGGGAGTGAAAACCAGGTTCTCCTAAGTCAGACTTCCTCCCTCAGGACATTTTCTTTTTCCTTCAGGTAACTTTCTCTTGAACAATTCTTCAAGAGATGGGAATACCAGACCACCTGACCTGTCTTCTGAGAAATCTGTATGCAGATCAAGAAGCAACAGTTAGAACCGGACATGGAACAACAGACTAGTTCCAAATTAGGAAAGGAGTACGTCAAGGCTGTATATTGTCACCCTGCTTATTTAACTTATATGCAGAGTACATCATGAGAAACGCTGGACTGGAAGAAGAGCAAGTAAGTGACAGACTGCTAGCAGCCTTTTTTCATCCTGACATAGTTTACGTCAAGGCTGTATATTGTCACCCTGCTTATTTAACTTATATGCAGAGTACATCATGAGAAACGCTGGACTGGAAGAAGAGCAAGTAAGTGACAGACTGCTAGCAGCCTTTGTTCATCCTGACATAGTTTCTTTTTTTTTTTTTTATTTTTATTTTTACTTTATTTTACTTTACAGTACTGTATTGGTTTTGGCATACATTGATATGAATCCGCCATGGGTGTACATGAACTTCCAAACATGAACCCCCCTCCCACCTCCCACCCTGACGTAGTTTTGAAAGAAGCTTCTAGATACCAATCAAACTAAGCGTTCTATTCAGTCTGTTTGATCTTGTGGCCAACATTTTCTAACTGTGTGCACAAAACTATCAATTTTGGAATATCAAAAGAACCTCAATTTGGTCATTTTAGGTTGAGATCTCCTTTAGTATAATTTCCCCAAATGAAGTAGGTACTTGCAAGTTTGAAATATCAATAACCTCAGATATGCAGATGACACCACCCTTATGGCAGAAAGTGAAAAGGAACTAAAAAGTCTCTTGATGAAAGTGAAAGTGGAGAGTGAAAAAGTTGGCTTAAAGCTCAACATTCAGAAAATGAAGATCATGGCATCTGGTCCCATCACTTCATGGCAAATAGATGGGGAAACAGTGGAAACAGTGTCAGACTTTATTTTTGGAGGCTCCAAAATCACTGCAGATGGTGATTGCAGCCATGAAATTAAAAGACGCTTACTCCTTGGAAGGAAAGCTATGATCAACCTAGATAGCATATTCAAAAGCAGAGACATTACTTTGCCGACTAAGGTCCGTCTAGTCAAGGCTATGGTTTTTCCAGTAGTCATGTATGGATGTGAGAGTTGGACTGTGAAGAAGGCTGAGAGCCGAAGAATTGATGCTTTTGAACTGTGGTGTTGGAGAAGACTCTTGAGAGTCCCTTGGACTGCAAGGAGATCCAACCAGTCCATTCTGAAGATCAGCCCTGGGATTTCTTTGGAAGGAATGATGCTAAAGCTGAAACTCCAGTACTTTGGTCACCTCATGAGAAGAGTTGACTCGTTGGAAAAGACTCTGATGCTGGGAGGGACTGAGGGCAGGAGGAGAAGGGGANACTGTGAAGAAGGCTGAGAGCCGAAGAATTGATGCTTTTGAACTGTGGTGTTGGAGAAGACTCTTGAGAGTCCCTTGGACTGCAAGGAGATCCAACCAGTCCATTCTGAAGATCAGCCCTGGGATTTCTTTGGAAGGAATGATGCTAAAGCTGAAACTCCAGTACTTTGGTCACCTCATGAGAAGAGTTGACTCGTTGGAAAAGACTCTGATGCTGGGAGGGACTGAGGGCAGGAGGAGAAGGGGACGACAGAGGATGAGATGGCTGGATGGCATCACGGACTCGATGGACATGAGTCTGAGTGAACTCTGGGAGTTGGTGATGGACAGGGAGGCCTGGTGTGCTGCGATTCATGGGGTCGCAAAGAGTCGGACACGACTGAGCGACTGAACTGAACTGAACTGAACCCTGGCTGAGGTGTTAGTTAAAGGCTGGCTCTCTGATGCTCCTTATTTCTGTATTTCAGAGCCTCTGTTTCCCGTTTTAAGTTGAGTTTGTCAGAGGTAAAATTCCCTAGTGAAATTGTGTGGTGGGCCCTGTGAGCTTGGCTCCTCTAGCCATCACCCAGACATTCCAGTTCTTCTTACGTGCCTCAGTTTCTCCCTCCAGCAGTCTAAGACCACCAAGGATACTCAGGTCACTGAATCGCCAGGTCTTAGTGTCCACCCCCTGCAAGCAGAGCAAGTGCTTTAATTAATGAATGAGTTTCCCTATGGGACCACTGCACGGTGGGAGGACTCAGCCTTTACCACTCCCGTAAATTTCTCAGTCACCTGAGAAAACTGTAACCGGTCGGGAGGAGTCTCATCCTTCTTCTCCAGTGCCAAGCTCTCATGTAATATTTTCACTTTTATCCTAACAAATTACTATTAAGGCAGCTGAATTGAGGACAAGTGTCAGATCAGCCTTTCCTGACCACTCAGGCAAGACCACTCAATCTCCTACAACTGAGCAAACCCTGGTATCTTTCAACCAGCCCTGACCCCAGTATCTTTCAACTGGGCAGGTATTCCTTGATATCTTCCAACCAAACCCCACCCAGTGTCTAGGTGCTGGATGAGTGTGTCCCGGTATCTTTCAACTCCCCACCCTGCACCAGTATGAGGGAGGAATTGGAAACTGGCAGGACAGGTCTTCAGATAGATATTTTCAGGAGCCAGTTTTATTAATATGAGCCCAATTCTTATATTTCCCCAAATCTAGAAAAGCACTAAAATCCTTCATGGAGATGACTGTTTCTCATGACTAGCAAAAGCTTCATGAGACTAGCAGAAACCTTCTGGGAAAATATGTGCTTGATTGCTTGTATTCTCCCTTGACCAAAATCACATATATACTGACCTTTCTCCCTGCCTCTTAGGAACAGTCAAAATGTCCTCAGCAAATATTACACTAATTCTTGAGTGCATCCAGAACCAGAAATTGGAACTCAAAGAGAAGCAAGAAAGTGGTCACTCAGCACTCCTGGGAAATAACACACCGTGCAGGAATCTATTGCTGTCATGCTATCTGAGAGGAAAGATTTGACAAGTTAATTTTCTTTTCCCTTAGCTAAGCACACTTTGACAGCACAATTCCTCCCTCCTCTCCAAAGCTATGTCATCTCCAAAGTTCACAGTGACACAACCCACAATGCCACATCTTTGGGACATTTCAGATGTAACTTTTCTTTTCCGAAGATATAGAGCAACTTATGTAGAGAAGTGGTTCTCTGGGGCCTGAACTGTGTTAGTCTCAGAAACGTGTGTTTGGGGTGACCAGGTTCTCTGAACCAGCACTGAGAGCTGAACCCCAAGGGACAGAATCACCTCTAGGTTTATAGTAGATTTAGTTATTTTGTGGCTGTAATCTGTGTTACCTTCTAAAGCATGAGGTTAGGGGTAAGGAGCTCTCTTGCTCAGATCTAGGAAGTAAAATCATATTTATAAGCCCCATGGTTCCTGGTCAGGGATCCCTGGTGTCTCAGACAGTAAAAAGAGTCTGCCTTCAATGCAGGAGACCCAGGTTCCCGATCTGGGTCAGGAAGATCCCCTGCAGAAAGAAACGGCAACCCACTCCAGTATATTGCCCAGAAAATCCCATGGATGGAGGAGCCTGGAGGGCTACAGTCCATGAGGTCACAAAGAGTTGGACACAACTGAGAGACTTCACTTTCACTTTTATGGTGCCTCCTCAGGGCAATCAGGAAGCCCTTGTGGTGAGAAGGTCATGAATAAGCTAAGACTTAAAAGAGGAACTCCCCAGGTCATTAGGTGCCCAATATGCTACTGGAGATCAGTGGAGAAATAACTCCAGAAAGAATGAAGGGATGGAGCCAAAGTAAAAACAATACCCAGTTGTGCATGTGACTGGTGATAGAAGCAAGATTCGATGCTGTAAAGAGCAATATTGCATAGGAACCTGGAATGTCAGGTCCTTGAATCAAGGCAAATTGGAAGTGGTCAAACAGGAGATGGCAAGAGTGAACATTGACATTCTAGGAATCAGCGAACTAAAATGGACTGGAATGGGTGAATTTAACTCACATGACCATTATATCTACTACTGCGGGCAAGAATCCCTCAGAAGAAATGGAGTAGCCGTCATGGTCAACAAAAGATTCTCAAATGCAGTACTTGGATGCAATCTCAAAAACGACAGAATGATCTCTGTTCTTTTCCAAGGCAAACCATTCAATATCAGAGTTATCCAAGTCTATGCCCCAACCAGTAATGCTGAAGAAGCTGAAGTTGAACGGTTTTATAAAGACCTACAAGACCTTTTAGAACTAACACCCAAAAAAGACGTCCTTTTCCTTATAGGGGACTGGAATGCAAAAGTAGGAAGTCAAGAAACACCTGGAGTAACAGGTAAATTTGGCCTTGGAATGCAGAATGAAGCAGGGCAAAGACTAATAGAGTTTTGCCAAGAAAATGCACTGGTCATAGCAAACACCTTCTTCCAGCAACACAAGAGAATACTCTACACATGGACATCACCAGATGGTCAACATCGAAATCAGACTGATTATATTCTATGCAGCCAAAGATGGAGAAGCTCTATACAGTCAACAAAAACAAGACCAGGAGCTGACTGTGGCTCAGATCATGAACTCCTTATTTCCAAATTCAGACTTAAATTGAAGAAAGTAGGGAAAACCGCTAGACCATTCAGGTATGACCTAAATCAAATCCCTTATGATTATACAGTGGAAGTGAGAAATAGATTTAAGGGCCTAGATCTGATAGACAGAGTTCCTGATGAACTATGGAATGAGGTTCGTGACATTGTACAGGAGACAGGGATCAAGACCATCCCCATGGAAAAGAAATGCAAAAAAGCAAAATGGCTGTCTGGAGAAGCCTTACAAATAGCACTGAAAAGAAGAGAGGCGAAAAGCAAAGGAGAAAAGAAAAGATATAAGCATCTGAATGCAGAGTTCCAAAGAATAGCAAGAAGAGATAAGAAAGCCTTCTTCAGCAATCAATGCAAAGAGATAGAGGAAAACAACAGAATGGGAAAGACTAGAGATCTCTTCAAGAGAATTGGAGATACCAAGGGAACATTTCATGCAAAGATGGGCTCGATAAAGGATAGAAATGGTATGGACCTAACAGAAGCAGAAGATATTAAGAAGAGGTGGCAAGAATACACAGAAGAACTGTACAGAAAAGATCTTCACGACCCAGATAATCATGAGGATGTGATCACTAATCTAGAGCCAGACATCTTGGAATGTGAAGTCAAGTGGGCCTTAGAAAGCATCACTAAGAACAAAGCTAGTGGAGGTGATGGAATTCCAGTTGAGCTGTTTCAAATCCTGGAAGATGATGCTGTGAAAGTGCTGCACTCAATATGCCAGCAAATTTGGAAAACTCAGCAGTGGCCACAGGACTGGAAAAGGTCAGTTTTCATTCCAATTCCAAAGAAAGGCAATGCCAAAGAATGCTCAAACTACCGCACAATTGCACTCATCTCACACGCTAGTAAAGTAATGCTCAAAATTCTCCAAGCCAGGCTTCAGCAATATGTGAACCGTGAACTCCCTGATGTTCAAGCTGGTTTTAGAACAGGCAGAGGAACCAGAGATCAAATTGCCAACATCCGCTGGATCATGGAAAAAGCAAGAGAGTTCCAGAAAAACATCTATTTCTGCTTTATTGACTATGCCAAAGCCTTTGACTGTGTGGATCACAATAAACTGTGGAAAATTCTGAAAGAGATGGGAATACCAGACCACCTAACCTGCCTCTTGAGAAATCTGTATGCAGGTCAGGAAGCAACAGTTAGAACTGGACATGGAACAACAGACTGGTTCCAAATAGGAAAAGGAGTACGTCAAGGCTGTATATTGTCTCCCTGCTTATTTAACTTATATGCAGAGTACATCATGAGAAACGCTGGACTGGAAGAAACACAAGCTGGAATCAAGATTGCCGGGAGAAATATCAATAACCTCAGATATGCTGATGACACCACCCTTATGGCAGAAAGTGAGGAGGAGCTAAAAAGCCTCTTGATGAAAGTGAAGGAGGAGAGCGAAAAAGTTGGCTTAAAGCTCAACATTCAGAAAACGAAGATCATGGCATCCGGTCCCATCACTTCATGGGAAATAGATGGGGAAACAGTGGAAACAGTGTCAGACTTTATTTTTGGGGGCTCCAAAATCACTGCAGATGGTGACTGCAGCCATGAAATTAAAAGACGCTTACTCCTTGGAAGAAAAGTTATGACCAACCTAGATAGCATATTCAAAAGCAGAGACATTACTTTGCCGACTAAGGTCCGTCTAGTCAAGGCTATGGTTTTTCCTGTGGTCATGTATGGATGTGAAAGTTGGACTGTGAAGAAAGCGGAGCACTGAAGAATAGATGGTTTTGAACTGTGGTGTTGGAGAAGACTCTTGAGAGTCCCTTGGACTGCAAGGAGATCCAACCAGTCCATTCTGAAGGAGATCAATCCTGGGATTTCTTTGGAAGGAATGATGCTAAAGCTGAAGCTCCAGTACTTTGGCCACCTCATTCGAAGAGTTGACTCATTGGAAAAGAGTCTGATGCTGGGAGGGATTGGGGGCAGGAGGAGAAGGGAACGACAGAGGATGAGATGGCTGGATGGCATCACTGACTCGATGGACGTGAGTCTGAGTGAACTCCGAGAGATGGTGATGAACAGGGAGGCCTGGTGTGCTGCGATTCATGGGGTCACAAAGAGTCGGACACAACTGAGTGACTGAATTTAACTGAACTAACAAGGCAAAGTGGGGAGAATAGGGGAGGGGGGAGTGTAAAGGATGTGCCAAACAGAATAGTGTGAAAACAAGAGCCTGGTGCCTTCAGGAAACTGGAAGGAGGCTTGATGGGCCTCGTGTGTCAGGACAGGAACTCTGGAGCCTGACATGCCAAGAGTGGGAGAGGGGAGAACAGGTGAGGGGATATTTTCCCTCACTTCCACCTTTCCATTCTTCTCATCTTCACTTTATTCCTTCTTTCTAACGTACATACAGTGATTGCTATATTCCAGGCACTGTACTCAATAATTATACCTAGATATAAATATAGGTAAAGGGATAGGTATAGAAATAGGGATAGCTCTAGATAGATAGCTCCAAAAATGTGCTAACCATCAGACAATGGCACTCATCTCCCATGCTAGTAAGGTCATGCTTAAAATCTTGCATGCTAGGCTTCAGGATTATGTGAACCAAGAACTTCCAGATGTCCAAGCTGGGTTTAGAAAAGGAAGAGGAACTAGAGATCAAACTGCCAACATTCGCTGGATTATAGAGAAACTGGTGGCTCAGAGGTTAAAGCGTCTGCCTGGAATGCAGGAGACCTGAGTTCGATCCCTGTGTCGGGAAGATCCCTTGGAGAAGGAAATGGCAACCCACTCCAGTACTCTTGCCTGGAGAATCCCATGGAGGAAGGAGCCTGGTGGGCTACAGTCCATGGGGTCGCAAAGAGTTGGACACGACTGAGCGACTTCACTTTCACTTTCACTTTCAAGGGAATTTCAGAAAAACCTCTATCNAATGGCAACCCACTCCAGTACTCTTGCCTGGAGAATCCCATGGAGGAAGGAGCCTGGTGGGCTACAGTCCATGGGGTCGCAAAGAGTTGGACACGACTGAGCGACTTCACTTTCACTTTCACTTTCAAGGGAATTTCAGAAAAACCTCTATCTCTGTTTCATCAACTACGCTAAAGCCTTTGACTTTATGGATCATGACAAATTGGAGAAAGCTCTTAGAGAGGTGGGAATACCAGACCATCTTACCTATCTCCTGAGAAACCTGTATGCAGGTCAAGAAACAACACTTAGAACCCTGTATGGAACAACTGATTGGTTCAAGATTGAGAAGGGAGTATAACAGGGCTGTCTGCTGTCACCCTGTTTGTTTAACCTATACGCGGAGCACAGCTTGAGAAATGCCAGGCTGGGTGAGTTACAAGCTGGGATCAAGATAGGGGGGAGAAACATCGACAACCTCAGATATGCGGATGATACCACTCTAAGGCAGAAGGCCAAGAGGCACTAAAGAACCTCTTGCTGAGGGTGAATGTAGAGAATGAAAGAGCCAGCTTAAGACTAAATATTAAAATAAAACTAAGATCATAGCATCTGACCCCATTCAGTTCAGTTCAGTCGCTCAGTCGTGTCCGACTCTTTGCGACCCCAAGAATCGCAGCACACCAGGCCTCCCTGTCCATCACAACTCCCGGAGTTCATTCAAACTCACGTCCATCGAGTCTGTGATGCCATCCAGCCATCTCATCCTGTTTTCCCAGTCTCCTCCTGCCCCCAATCCCTCCCAGCATCAGAGTCTTTTCCAATGAGTCAACTCTTCTCATGAGGTGGCCAAAGTACTGGAGTTTCAGCTTTAGCATCATTCCTTCCAAAGAACACCCAGGACTGATCTCCTTTAGAACTGACTGGTTGGATCTCCTTGCAGTCCAAGGGACTTTCTCCAACACCACACAGTTCAAAAGCATTAATTCTTCAGTGCTCAGCCTTCTTCACGGTTCAACTCTCACATCCATACATGACCACAGGAAAAACCATAGCCTTGACTAGACGGACCTTTGTTGGCAAAGTAATGTCTCTGCTTTTGAA
>SJYX01009456.1:117990-209280 GCA_006410675.1 Oreotragus oreotragus
TATACCTTTTAAACCCAAAGTCCTAATCTATCCCCTCCACCTTCCCCTTTGGTAACTGTAATGTCAGTGAATTGTATTCTTTGATTTTATTTACTGAAGTATAGTTGATTTACAACATTGTGTTAATTTATGCTATAAAGCAAAATGTTTCAGCTATATATATATACATGCACATTATTTTTATGTAATCTTTTTTTAAAAGGATATTGAATATAGTTCTCTGTACTATGCTGTAGGACCTTGATGTTTATCCATTAACAAGTTAAGTGTATGCTTTTAAATAATTAATTTTATGTTGTGTGAATTTTATCTGAATTTTTAAAAATCAAAAAAAGTCTGTAGGAGGTGGAGTCAGTAGATGGCAGTTGATGATTGATGGAGGGTAGGGAGAAGAAGAGGGCTTCCCTGATGGTTCAGTGGTAGAGAATCTGCCTGACAACGCAAGAGACGTGGGTTCAATCTCTGGATCAGGAAGATCCCCTGGAGAAGGAAATGAAACCTACTCCAGTCCTCTTGCCTGGAAAACCCCATCGACAGAGGAGCCTGGCGGNGTTGTGTTAATTTATGCTATAAAGCAAAATGTTTCAGCTATATATATATACACGCACATTATTTTTATGTAATCTTTTTTTAAAAGGATATTGAATATAGTTCTCTGTACTATGCTGTAGGACCTTGATGTTTATCCATTAACAAGTTAAGTGTATGCTTTTAAATAATTAATTTTATGTTGTGTGAATTTTATCTGAATTTTTAAAAATCAAAAAAAGTCTGTAGGAGGTGGAGTCAGTAGATGGCAGTTGATGATTGATGGAGGGTAGGGAGAAGAAGAGGGCTTCCCTGATGGTTCAGTGGTAGAGAATCTGCCTGACAACGCAAGAGACGTGGGTTCAATCTCTGGATCAGGAAGATCCCCTGGAGAAGGAAATGAAACCTACTCCAGTCCTCTTGCCTGGAAAACCCCATCGACAGAGGAGCCTGGCGGGCTATAGTCCGAGGAGGTGCAAACGATTCAGACACAACTTAGCAACTAAACAACAACAAGAAAGGGAGATAGAGAAGTAAAGGAAGGAGGCAAGAGGGACTCCCAGCCAGCTGACTTGAGCAAATGGGAAAAGTGCCTACATTTACTGAGAAGGGGAAGACTGAAGGAGTAGACATCTAGATGACGAGCTCCATTTTGGATATGGCAAGTAAGAAGGGTTGAGACACACAAGTGAGGAGCTCAGAAGAAGTCTAAGACAAAGATGCTTGGGAGTCATCAATATAGCACCATAAATTAATGCTTTAAGAGTAAATGAGACTTGAATTGGTTCCCAGAGCTTTTCAGGTCTACTGTATCCTTCTACTTCTCTGTATATTTATTCTATTAATTTTTGAGAGTTTGATATTGAAACTCCAATGAAAAATCTTAGTTTATCTCCTTAAAAAAGTAACTGTAATATACAGTGGAACTATATGTAACCTTGTTCTGTATTTTCCAAGTCTCCTGCAGCTGTGTTATCATACTTTCATAATTTAAAATTTTTTTAAAATTTTTTTAAAAGAGTAAATGAGGCTTAATAGCTAAGGGTCTAATCAAAAAAATAATAATAAAGAAGAGCCAAATTTGTAAGTTTAAATCAGCATGTTAAAAGACATGTCTGATAAAGGACTGTTATCCAAAACGTGCAAGAACTCTTAAAACTGAACAATAAGGAAACAATCCAGTTAAACAATGGGCCAAAAACCTTAACAGACACTTCACCAAAGATACACAGAGGGAAAATAAGCATGTGAAAAGGTGCTCCACATCACATGTTATCAGGGAAACACACACTGAGACAATGAGGAACCGCCACACATCTATTAAAATTGTAGGCCCAAATCCAGAGCACTGAAAACATCAGATGGTGTTGGGGATGTGGGACAACAGGAACTCTTTTGCTGCTGGTAGAAATACAAAATGGCACAGTCACTTTGGAAGACAGTCCAGCAGTTTCTTACAAAACTAAGCATGTGCTTGCTAAGTCACTTCAGTCACATCCGACTCTCTACGACCCCAGGTATTACAGCCTGCCAGGCTCCTCTGTCCATGGGATTCCCCAGGCAAAAGTACTGGAGTGGGTTGCCGTGCCTTTCTCCAAAACTAAGCATACTCTTACCATATAAGCCAACAATTGGGTTCCTTGGTATTTACCCAAAGGAGTTGGAAACATATCCACACCAAAACCTGTATACATATGTTCATAACAGCTTTATTTATAACTGCCCCAAACTTGGAAGTAGCCAAGATATCTTTCAGTAGGTGAATGGATAAATAACTATGGTACATCCAACCAATGGAATATTATTTAATATTAGAAGTAAATGAATAGGCAGAGCACAGAGGATTTTTAGGGCAGTGAAAATACCCTATATGATATTATAATGAGAGGAATATATCATTATATACTTGTCCAAACCTATAGGATGTACAATGCCAAGAGTGAACCCTAAGGTAAACTTTGGGTGATTATGATGTCCATGTTGGTTCACACTGGTGAAAAATGTACCACTCTGTTGAGCAGTGTTGATAATGGGGCAGGCAATAAACATATGGGGACAGGCGGCATAAGGAGTATCTCTGTACTGTCCTCTCAACTTTACTGTAAGTTTTAAAACTGCTCTTTAAGAAAACTGCTCTTAAATGATAATCTTTAGGGAGACTTCCCTGGTGGCCCAGTGGTTAAGAATCTGCCTTGCAATGCACAGGGTGACAGCTGGATCCCTAGTCATGGAACTCAGATCCCACAAGCCTCACAATGTGACCAAAAAAAAAAACACACCAAAAACCATATATATATATATATTCATTATAAAAGTAGACTATGTCAGCAAACATTACAGAAATTTTAAAATATAAGGCATTAAAAATTAATATAAATTTCAAAATATAAAATCTCTATGTTCAAAGATCTACATGGAAAAATGAAATCAACAAGTAAAAGAATACATCCATGTGAAGTAAGTCTTAAGCTGTGTAACAACTATCAAAGACATTTCATCCTTTACCCTCCACTTCTCCAAATGCACGCAGCCACGCAGAGAACTCCCTGAAAATGACACGTTCTCCCTTGCCTGTCTGTCATTTCACTCCGTTGCCTCTAACTAGAACACTTTTCTCCTCTGTTTTCTATTCTTCAGGGGTATATGCTTAAGAGTAGAATTGCTGGATAATATGATAATCTTGTGTTAAACTTTATGAGGAAACATTGACCTATTTCCACAGAAGCTGCCCCACTTTACATTCCACCAACAAATGTATAATAGTTCCAATTTCTTCACATCCTCACCAACACTTGCTATATTTTCTGGGTTTTGCCCTTATTTTTTTTTATTACCAATCTAGTGAGTGTATGGATGTGAGAGTTGGACTGTGAAGAAAGCTGAGCGCTGAAGAATTGATGCTTTTGAACTGTNCACCAACAAATGTATAATAGTTCCAATTTCTTCACATCCTCACCAACACTTGCTATATTTTCTGGGTTTTGCCCTTATTTTTTTTTATTACCAATCTAGTGAGTGTATGGATGTGAGAGTTGGACTGTGAAGAAAGCTGAGCGCTGAAGAACTGATGCTTTTGAACTGTGGTGTTGGAGAAGACTCTTGAGAATCCCTTGGACTGCAAGGAGATCCAACCAGTCCATTCTGAAGGAGATCAACCCTGGGATTTCTTTGGAAGGAATGATGCTAAAGCTGACACACCAGTACTTTGGCCACCTCATGCAAACAGTTGACTCATTGGAAAAGACTAATGTTGGGAGGGATTGGGGGCAGGAGGAAAAGGGGATGACAGAGGATGAGATGGCTGGATGGCATCACTGACTTGATGGACGTGAGTCTGAGTGAACTCCGGGAGATGGTGATGGACAGGGAGGCCTGGCGTGCTGCAATTCATGGGGTCGCAAAGAGTTGGACACCACTGAGCCACTGAACTGGACTGAAGTGAGTGTGAAGTGGTATCATATTGTAGTTTTGATTTACATTTCCCTTAAGCTGGCTTCAGGCCTTCCCAGATGGCTCAGTGGGTAAAGAATCTGCCTGCAATGCAGGAGACACAGGCAGATGCAAGTTCAATTCCCAGGTTGGGAAGATCCCCTGGAGGAGGGCATGGCAACCCTCTCCAGTATTCTTGCCTGGAGGCTTCCATGAATAAGCAGCCAGTCCACAGAGTAGCAAAGGGTCGGACACGACTGAAGTGCCTGAGCACGCACACATGCAAGCTGGTTTAAAGCTGAACATTCAGAAAACTGAGATCATGGCATTTGGTCCCATCACTTCACGGCAAATAGATATGGAAACAGTGACAGACTTTTTTTGGGGGGCGGGGGGGGTGGCTCCAATATCATTGCAGATGGTGACTGCAGCCACGAAATTAAAAGATGCTTGCTCCTTGGAAGAAAAGCTATGACGAACCTAGACAGCATATTAAAAAGCAGAAACATTACTTTGCCAACAAAGGTCCATATAGTCAAGGCTATGGTTTTTCCAGTAGTCAAGTACAGATGTGAGAGTTGGACTATAAAGAAGTCTGAGTGTCAAAGAATTGACGCTTCTGAATGTGATGCTGGAGAAGACCCTTGGGAGTCCCTTGGACTGAAAGGAGATCAAACTAGTCCATCCTAAAGGAAATCAAACCTGAATATTTATTGGAAGGATTGAGGCTGAAGCTGAAGCTCCTATACTTTGGCCACCTGATGTGAAGAGCCAACTCATTGGAAAAGACCCTGGTGTTGGGAAAGATTGAGGGCAAGAAGAGAAGGAGCCAACAGAGTGTGAGATGGTTGGATGGCATCACCGACTCAATGAACATAAGTTTGAGCAAACTCAGGGAAACAGTGAAGGACAGGGAAGCCTGGCATACTGCAGTCCATGGGGTTGCAAAGAGTCGGATGCAGCTTAGCGACTAAACAACATGACTATACTGTGCTTTACCAGGTGTCACTAGTGGTAGAGGACTGCCTGCCAATGCAGGAGACCTAAGAGACACAGGTTCAGATTCCTGGGTCAGGAAGATCCCCCAGAGGAGGGCACAGCAACCCACTCCACGTTCTTGCCTGGAGAATCCCCAAGTACAGAGGAGCCTGGAAGGCTACAGTTCATAGGGTCAGGAAGAGTCAGACACGACTGAAGGGACTTATGACGCATACGTGACTGTCCTGAGTAACTTGTTTTTTAAAAATCTGTATTATTTATTTATTTTTGGCTGTGCTGGGTCTTCACTGCTGCACAGGCTTTTCTCTAGTTGGGGCTTCTCATTCCAGTGTCTTCTCTTGTTGTAGAGCTCAGGCTTCATTGATTGCAGCAGGGAGGCTCATTCGCTCTGGTTCCCAGACACAGGCTCCATAGTTGTGGCCCTCAGGCTTCGTTTCCCTGCGATAATTGGGATCCTCTCTGATCAGGGATGGAACCCCTTTCTCCTGCACTGGCAGATGGATCCTTTACCACTGAGCCACTAGTAAGCCCCAGAATACTGGAGAGGGTTGCCATCCCCTTTCTAGGGGAGCTTCCTGACCCAGGACCGAATGCGGGTCTCCTGCATTGCCAGCAGCTTCTTTACCATTTGAGCCACCAAGGAAGCCCCAGAATGCACCTACTTTTCTCTAATCCCATGACTTGGTTTTGAGCTATCATATTGCATCAGCCTACTTCATAGAGTAATTATGAGCATTAAATGAGTCAATATATAAATCCACACAGGAAGATTCAACTGGAGCATCTCTGTGCCTTTAAACACCCCCAGAGCCTTCCAAGTGTTCATTGTTTTCTCCTATGGGGAGGCTCCTCCTCTTGGGGAACCAAATTGTTGTTAAAGCTCCCCCAAGAGGTTCTTATTAGGAGCCATGATTGAGAACCACTGGGTTGGGGCACTCTTCCCCAAACTGGTCAGATCATGGGAGTCACCTGGGACACTAATTAAAGGTGGATTTCCTGGCCTGGCACCAGATCTGTGGAAACAGAATTTCCAGGAGAGAAGCCTGGAAATCTATATTTTAAGAGAAGTGCCCACAGGTGATTCCTATGACCAGGCCTGTTTAGGAAACCTTGAGCTAGTGGATAATCAAAGGGCAGTAAACACAGGGGGGCATTCTGAAACTAGATAATCTGATTTTCAGAATATGATCATCTAGCATTCTGGCTCTGGAAAGGTGAAGCTTCCTTGCCTTTGGTGAAAACTTACTGCAGGGGTGCTGCCCCCCCAAGACTGTGTCCACAGCCACACCCATGTGACAGTTCGGCCCTGTTAAACCCTCTGCAGTTAGGAGGGCCCTCAGTCTGTGAAGGACAGACCTCAGTGTGAGTCCCAGAGAGCTGGCGCTGCCCTCACAGATGCCTCAGCCCTTCTCTGTGGCTCTTCGTCTCTGATGAGATCATCCTGTTCCTACTGTGTGCGGGAAGTGCTCCAAACGCGATGGTCTCTAATCTCCATAGCATCTCTAAGGAAGCGAGCACTGTCTCCATTTTTTTAGATATGGCTCAGATACATAAAGAAGTTTGCTCAAGGTCACATACCTA
The DNA here is from genome assembly GCA_006410675.1 of Oreotragus oreotragus. Taxonomy (NCBI): domain Eukaryota; kingdom Metazoa; phylum Chordata; class Mammalia; order Artiodactyla; family Bovidae; genus Oreotragus; species Oreotragus oreotragus. The sequence goes on from SJYX01009456.1 coordinate 124,528, forward strand.
ACGTGTGACTAAGCATGGATTCAAACCCATGTGATTACAAAGCTGTGACACATTCCACTCTGCAACTCTGTCTCTCAAAGATGACTTCATCTCCCCAGTTATAGCTCACCAGCCTATTTTGCTTGCTGCTAAGTTTTCCCAGTTATATCCGGGAATTTCAGAACTACAGATCCAAAATACCTGGAACCATCCAGCCTGAAGGAATCCAGGGAGAGTATCCAGGGAGTTTTGGGAACAGAGAGTTCAGAGAGAAGAAAAGGGGCTGATGAGAGCACCCAGCTTTGAGCACAGATGGCCACACTTCCCCATCCACCCCCATCACCACATCCTCCTAAACTGAAGGAAGCCGGAAGAGGATATCACCTTAGTTCGGGTCAGCAGGAAAGACCCTCTGGGAGGGACATAGCTGGGGAGGGGTTATAGGAAGGGGAAAAATGGGACACGTCATCCCTTCCTCAGCAGAAATGAAAGACGGAAAACTTTCCAGCCATGTCAGATGAGTCTTGTGACTATACCATGCTGCTTATGGGATTCAGGGTTTACAGGGTTTACAGGGCTCTGGAATTTTACGATGTTTCAGAATGAGCATGCAGGTAGTCTATGGAGAAGCCACTGGTAGACATCAGCTGTTCCTGAAAGAAAGGCCACACGACCTGGGGGACCCCAGTACAGAAGCTAAAAGAACCATGTATTAGAAAAGTGCTGGAGACAGCTGCCCACAGAGGTACGTCCCTCACAGGCTACTCCACCAGCTCCAGCAGTTATCCACACCTCCTCCCTCCTCTAAATCCTCCACCCCTGTCAACAGTCTCATAGTCTAAGTGAAATGCTGTGCCTGCTATAAGAGTGCCATTCCATGACACTCCACGGACCCCTTGTCAACTAAAGTGCTAAGCCCCCAAGTTTATCCTATATAGAAAATTCTGGAGCAGCTGCAGCCTCATTGTTTTCTGGAGGAAAGACCTGGGAAGCGGATGCTGTGAGTTTGTTGTGGTGCTGTGAGGGGGGCAATTTCTCTTCTGAACTTATGGAAATTGGTCAGACTTCTGGCCTGACCTAGTATCAACTGTGGCTGAAGGAGGAGAAAGAGAGGACAGGGGAGAGAATGTGACATAAGAAGGTGAGAGAACGCGCAGGCCTAGGGAAGGATGCCCTGGAGAGGAGGGGGCAGGCACTGACTCCACCGTCTTCCATCTTCACGATGGACATTACAGGCCGTGAGGAAGTTTCAGACCTGGCCAAAAAAAAAAAAAGAGTTCCTTAATGGGGAGTTAGGAATGAGAACTGCTTAAGTTCTCGCCTTTGGAAAGGAAAAGCTTCGAAGAGCTGCCTAACCTAACACGCTTTAAGAGTAAGCATGAGGGCATTCCCTGGCAGTCCCATGCTTAGGACTCGGTGTTCTCACTGCTGGGGGATGACTGGGTTCAATCCTGGTCAGGGAATTAAAACCCTGGAAGCCAAGCAGATCCGCAAGAAAAAAAAAAGGAGGGAGAGAGTGAGTGGGAGCAGCGCCTACATGAGCTTGGAGGTTCTTGTCCTACAGAGACCCACCGTGATGCTCAGAGACCCTCACCGTCTCCTTGACACCATCGCATCCTCCGCTTCCCAGTCTCTCCTTCTGGAGCATCTGGCGGGCTTGCTACCTGCTGCTAGTTCCTGTCTTCTCATTTGTAACCTCTGTTCCCTATATCTGTGCTTCTCTCGTCACAGACTGTATCTATTTCTGCTTTTTCAGCAGGGAAGGGCTGGGCATCTTCCCCTTCCCAAGGTCACACAGCTGGCTGGGCTGGAAGAAAATCTGTCCCCTCCAGCCCCTCTCAGTGTGAGGTCCTGGGAATCAGCACAGCACAGAACAGGCTACCTGGATGAGTCTCATCCATTTTATCCATCATTCATTCAACACACTTATTTAGTACCTACTAAGTGCTGTGTGTGCCGTGTGCTAAGGCGTTTCAGTCGTGTTTGATTCTTCGCAATCTTATGGATGATAGCTCGCCAGACTCCTCTGTCCATGGGATTCTCCAGACAAGAATACTTGTCCTCCAGAGGATTTTCCCCATCCAGAAGAAGAACCCATGTCTGTTACATCTCCTGCATTAGCAGGCAGTTTCTTTACCACTGCTGCTGCTGCTGCTGCTGCGTCGCTTCAGTCGTGTCCGACTCTGTGCGACCCCATAGACGGCAGCCCACCAAGCTCCGCCGTCCCTGGGATTCTCCAGGCAAGAACACTGGAGTGGGTTGCCATTTCCTTCTCCAATGCATGAAAGTGAAAAGTCAAAGTGAAGTCGCTCAGTCGTGTCCGACTCTTAGCAACCCCATGGACTGCAGCCCACCAGGCTCCTCCGCCCATGGGATTTTCCAGCCAAAAGTACTGGAGCGGGGTGCCATTGCCTTCTCCACTAGCACCACCTAAGTGCTAGGAGCTGGGAATATATTAGTGCTCCAGTGGCCCTGAGGTTTCAGAAGACCTGCAAAACTGAAATCTTCGGTATTTATATACTCATGGAAATATTTGCAATACCCATAACCAACAAAGAACTCTTATCTAAAATGTATAAAGAACTCCTATAAAACGGTAACACAGAAAGCCTAATAGAAAATGGTGGGGAACACATGTACACCCATGGCTGATTCATGTTGATGTGCGGCAAAAACCACTCCAATATTGTAATTAGCCTCCAATTAAAATAAATTAATTTTTTTTAAAGAAAATGGACCAAAGAAATAAAGTACTTGAACAGACATCCAAACAGCAAGTAAACATATGGAAAGGTGCTTAACCTCAATCAGCACTAAGGAAATGCAAAACTGAACCTCTGTGAAGTACCACTGCACACCCAGCAGACCGGCTAACATTTTTAAATCATTATAGAGTGACGACACAGTGTGATGGGCATGTGGAGCGACTGGAATGCTAACACTGCCTGCAGGAGTGTCAACTAACATGGGCACTTTGGAAAATTATTTAGTAGCATTTACTGACCCTAAAGGGCTTCCCAGGTGGCACTGATGGTAAAGAAGCCACCTGTCAACGCAGGAGACAAAAAGAGACATGGGCTCAACCCCTGGATTGGGAAGATCTCCTGGAGGAGAGCATGGCAACCCACTCCAGTATTCTTGCCTGGAGAATTTCATGGACAGAGGAGCCTAGTGGGATACAGTCCACAGAGCTGCAAAGAGTTGGACATGACTGAAGCAACTTTGCATGCACGCACACACTTCTTTGCATGCACATGCTCACCGATGCTAAACATATAAACATATTTGGAGGAGAGCATGGCAACCCACTCCAGTATTCTTGCCTGGAGAATTTCATGGACAGAGGAGCCTAGTGGGATACAGTCCACAGAGCTGCAAAGAGTTGGACATGACTGAAGCAACTTTGCATGCACGCACACACTTCTTTGCATGCACATGCTCACCGATGCTAAACATATAAACATATTCTATGACCCAGTAGAACTGATACTTTTGAACTGTGGTGTTGGAGAAGACTCTTGAGAGTCCCTTGGACTGCAAGGAGATCCAACCAGTCCATCTTAAAGGAAATCAGTCCTGAGTGTTCATTGGAAGGACTGAGGCTGAAGCTGAAACTCCAATACTTTGGCCACCTAATGTGAAGAAGGGACTCATTTGAAAAGACCCTGATGCTGGGAAAGATTGAAGGCAGGAGGAGAAGGGGAAAACAGAGGATGAGATGTTTGAATGGCATCACTGACTCAATGGACATGAGTTTGAGTAAACGCCTGGAGTTGGTGATGGGCAGGGAGGCCTGGCGTGCTGCAGTCCATGGGATCACAAAGAGTTGGACACGACTGAGTGACTGAACTGAACTGATGACCCAGTAAGTCTGTTTGTAAATATATATCCAACAGAAATAAAAACATAAGTGTGTCAATGGACAGAAACAAAATTGTTACAGCAACTTTATTCATAATAATGCCAAACTAGGAGAAGGCAATGGCACCCCACTCCAGTACTCTTGCCTGGAGAATCCCATGGATGGAAGAGCCTGGTGGCCACAGTCCATGGGGTCGCTAAGAGTCGGACACGACTGAGCGACTTCACTTTCACTTTTCACTTTCATGCATTGGAGAAGGAAACGGCCACTCACTCCAGTGTTCTTGCCTGGAGAGTCCCAGGGACGGGGGAGCCTGATGGGCTGCCGTCTATGGGGTCACACAGAGCTGGACAAGACTGAAGCGACTTAGCAGCAACCTGGGTCACACACAATCCTGTCCACACACAAAGGATGGAAGAGCCCCCCCACTTTAAAAACCTTATAAGCTAGTGACACTCCACCCCCGAGCTCCACCCCCTTCTCTTCACCCCTCGCGCTTAGCTCAGAGGAGCATTCGGCCTCCAGGCCTCCTTTCCACGTGCAGACTTGCCCTCCGGCCCGCCCGCCACACTCACCACTCCGGAATGCCTCCTCTCCGCGTCCCGGTGACACCTCTGTCCTCGCCCGGCTCTGACGCTTCCCGAGGCGAGCAGCGTGACCCCCAGAGCCGGCTGTGAGCAGTGGGGTGCTCTGCTGGGCTTCTCTCTGCCTGGTTCTCTCGATTAGGCTTCTGGCTGGTCCACCATTTTGCCTGTATCCCGCAGATAACAGTCTCTCCCGTTGTTCTCCATGAAGATCACGGGTATTTTCAGCAGTGCTTTTAGGAAGGAAGCTCTCCACTCTTTATTCCAAATAAATACAGAACTGTGGAGCTGTTCCTTCTTGTGGCCTGCCTTTCCCACGAGGTTCAGATGAGTGGTACCCGTGCACTGAAGCTGGGCCAGAGAGCCTCTCTTCCCAAAGGGATGTCCTTGCTTAACAAGTGTGTTCTGTGGGAGGCGGTGTGGACACCCGTATCATCTCTGCCCTGCAAGTGTGGGCAACCAAGGCCTTGGGGCCCTCAACTTGCCTGGGGAAGAGCTTCTGCCCCACAAGTGGGGCTGGATGAGAAGTGGGAGACCTAGTCCTCTTGGCATGACTCTCTGGAATGCAACTTCTGCAAAATGGGGCTGGAAGCTGAGAAACAGCAGCCTCCTGCCTCCTCTGGGGTCAAACCACAGCCCCAGACCCAGGTCTCAGGAGAAATGGAGCGTTTGGCTACACGTGCTCTGGGCAGAACTTCCAAAACTTGGAGCTAGTGGGGAGGGCAGTGGAACAGAGTGGGGCTCACACACCACAGATTTTCACTGTTTTTATTGAGATACTTTAGATTTTCATGAACAAATGCTTCTCTCTTGCTATATCCCCATAGGGCATCTTTCCAGAGGCTTTCAATGATGACTGTTTTAAACAGTATCCTGAGTTCAGTTGTTATTTTGCTTGAGGGAAAGCCTGCCAAGCTTTCTACTCCATTATTCCAGAAAGCCTATCTCTTAATTCATCCTTATATGCTTCCTCTAATGTCTCTTGTGGAGAAGGCAGTGGCAACCCACTCCAGTACTCTTGCCTGGAAAATCCCATGGATGGAGGAGCCTGGTAAGCTGCAGTCCATGGGGTCGTGAAGAGTCGGACATGACTGAGCGACTTCCCTTTCACTTTTCACTTTCATGCATTGGAGAAGGAAGTGGCACCCGACTCCAGTATTCTTGCCTGGAAAATCCCAGAGATGGGGGAGCCTGGTGGGCTGCCGTCTATGGGGTCGCACAGAGTCGGACACGACTGAAGCGACTTGCAGCAGCAGCAGCAATGTCTCTTGGCATATTAGCATAGCTGTCAGGAGCACAAGCCCTGGTCTAACAGCTTGGGTCCAAGTTTCTATTCTGCCGCTTGTTAGTTATGGTACTTAGAATAAGTTATGAAACCAACGGCAGCAACCTCAGAGGAGTGCGGTGAGGATAAAGGAGCTAATTTTCCCGTGATGTGCGTCTGAGTCAACACCCACTCAGGAATAGCTCTCCCTTCTCTGGTTGAACGCTGCATGGCAACAGATCGCCACAAGGGGGCACCAAGAGCCAGGTGTAGTGATGAGCCCCTCCAGGGATTCAGTTAGATCATCCCAACAGTTCCATCGAGGACCAGCCAGAAGTAGGTATCTTTCCAGACAACAGAAGGCGAAAGTTGAAGGCACTTTCTAAACATTACCACATCATTTTCTGCAGAAGGTAGAAATTCAGAATCTTCCTAAACATCGCCCAGTTGCTTCCCCATGGAAACTGAGCTGTGTACAATGAAGTATGCTGTGAAGGCCCTGTGGGCAAGGTCGTATTCTAGAAGTTGGGAGGATGCAAAGTTCCCTTGAATTACAATCAAATATCATAAGTTGGTATTTACGTATTGAGTGCCCGCCAAGCACTAAGCATTCTCAATAGCGTCAGGTATTACCCCATTCCTTTCATTCTGATTGAAGAGGGCCCGGGGGCTCAGCTGGGGGTTTGATTTGTTCAGAGAATAATACAAAGTTAACAGATATTCTGGAGCGGGAAGTAGGTACCTTAGCGAAGAAGCAGTTGGCATGATTTATTTAGAGCAGAGTGCAGGGGGAAAGAGTGGCAAAAGTCGAGATGCCCAGGCAGTGTTGCAGGAGACCAATGTGAAGCCAAACACTTGCCGTGAAAACTCTGAACAAAGCTAAATTTTCAGAGAAACTCCAGTAAAGAGAAGTGAAAATGAAGCTGTTGTTCTGGCTGAAACACGAGTGTGGGACCCAGGTCTTCACCTACTATGCCTCTTTCTTACCTTCTTGCAGCCCCCAAAAGGTAAACTGGCCACAATTTTTAAAATTAAATGTTGGGAGACCCTAGAGTGTACCTCTGGGTAGCACAATTTGCAAGCCCCTTCAGTGGTCCAGAGAGCACAGTGAGTGGGTGGAGATTCAGGGTGAAGGATGCCGGTGAGGATGCGGAGGGGGGCAGAGGGGCGCACCCCGCAGGCTTCCTGAGCCCCCTGCAGCCTGGGCCCCTCACCCTCTTCCTGCTTGCCCCTCTTCTCCTGCCCGTCCTGTCCTGCCCCTCTTCTTACACCACCATAGGCTCAGGGTCTGTGCCACACTTTGGCGTCAATCTTGCTTCTTGTCCTAAGTTATAATTCACATTTGTTTCACTTCCCGGAGACAACCTAGCCTGCCCCAGCCCTGTACATGCGAGCCGTAGCATGCACTAGGAGGCCACTACTTCTGCCAGGATTTTCTAGCTCCTATGAAAACTAGGAAAGAAAAATGAAGGGGATCCAGCAACTGATCACATATGGAGGCAAAACTACTATACTCTGGATGTACACATATGCTATGTATGGTATTATATACTGTGTATATTCATATGTATTTGGAGGCACAACAATTACAGCAAGGGGAAGAAGAAGGAAACATTATCTTTAGGCTAATATTTATTAAGTGGTGGTTATGTACCAGGGGCATTGCTAAGATCATATACATGTGTATATATATCTAGATACGTACATATGACTGAGAGTCGCTGACTTGTGTCCGACTCTTTGAGACCCCATGGACTGTAGTCCGCCAGGCCACTCTGTCCGTGGAATTCTCCAGGCAAGAATACTGCAGTGGTTTGCCATTTTCTCCTCCAGGGAAACATATACATATATATTCATATAAATATGAGGGAAACGGGAATAGCACAAGTTTAAATGCACAATGCACAATGTTTTTGATGAGAGCCAGACATTTTTCCTGAATAAATATTCCTTAGATTGTTGTAAGACGTTTGTTCATTTCCATAGTTCTAGAAACACTGATTCAGTGTTCTTCCTGCTTCGTGGAAGAGCAGATTTTCGCAAGTCTCCATTCTGCCATTGTGCAAACTGGAAGCCGGCTGCAGGACTTTCTAAGCGATGGCATCAGAGTCTCACTTACACTTGGCTTGTGGTCAAAAGCCTCCATCTTTTGTCTTGAGTGCTGGCTCCTCCTTCCTGTAGTAGCCAGGAACAGTTTCCTTTAGTTGTTTTTAAGGAGGCCTAAGACTTTTCATTTCCACTAATTAAATTCCATTTTTCTTTATTGTTGTTGTTCCAATATGTCAAATAACGGTGAATCCTGCATCAGTAAGGATGCTTCTTGGTTTCATTTAATTCACTGGCTGAGTCGTAGCACAGACCAGCCTTTTTGTATTTCATTGGGTACCCCTCCAGGGGGACTTGTCCTGCATTAAAATTTTTGGAATCCTTGTGTTTCCAAACTGTGCCACTGGCATGACAAAATCGACCAGTAAGACAACTTTTTTCTCAAAAGGTAAGTTGGCTAATTTCACATGATTTATTCATAGCAAACGTTTCCGGGTCTCATGCTTCACTGTTTCCTTACTGTTCACGCATCCTTTGTTTCTAAAGAATGTTATACTTAGTGAAATATCAGGGAGACATCACTGTCTCTTTTCGAAAACTGAGGCAGCATAGGTCTGCCCTCAAGTTTCTAGCCTTTTTTTCATCTCTGCACATATTTTCCAGAGGACAATGACGAGGAAGAATTCATCTGCAGCCTCAGCAGTTCCCGGGTGAGGCGGGCCCGGGAGGGGTGGTCTGGGGAAGCGGTCTTGCTGCAGAGGCTGGTTCCCCTGTGGCCTAGCCTGGGCCCCCTGCTCAACAGCTCCCAGGGTGGTGTCGTGGCAGTCAACAAGACCAGGGTTCCCAGCCGCACTCAGGGCTATGGTGGATAGTTCAGGATAGAAGGAGGAGAAAGGAGAGGATGAGGATATTTTTTTCTTTTTTTCTGTAATTCTGAGAGCACCTCAACAATGATTAGTGGACAAAGAGAGGAGAATCCAGCATCGCCCACTCCCTGGGAGGGGAGCTGTTGAGGGTAGCAAGGGGTAACAATGGCCTGCAGTTCAGGGTGGAGCGTCTGACATAGTCCCCAGGGCAGGAGTTCTGTGCCGTGAATCAGGCAACTGTAGGCGAGAGGGATACCAGCCCTATTGATCTTCCTGCTAATGTGGTTCCTGGCTGGACAAATGGCTTAAGGTGGAGGGTAAACCACCTGTAATTCCAGCTGAGAAGGACTAGAGAAGGCAGGAGGCCTGAGGAACTTCTGAGAGTTTGCCTGGTCTAGCGGAAATAGAGGTTGAGGGAGGCTCTGCAAACTGTGGTCAAGCTTCTTAAGGCAAGATACTTAGTATCTTTGAGTTTCAAAATTCTCATTTATAAAATAAAGGTAATCGTATCTCCCCAAGGATAGGTATGTAGAAAATATGTACATTATGTACATAGAAAAATATGTACATTATGCACTCAAAACACAAGAGGCCCAATGCATTATACTTCATTGTTCAGTCACTCAGGCGTGTCCGACTCTTTGCAACCCCGTGGACTGCATCACGCCAGGCCTCCCTGTCCTTTACTACATCCCAGAGTTTGCTCAAACTCTTGTCCATTGAGTTGGTGATGCCATCCAACCGTCTCATCCTCTGTCGTCCCCTTCTCCTCCAGCCTTCATTCTTTTCCCAGCATCATGGTCTTTTCCCAATGAGTCAGTTCTTCCCATCAGGTGGCCAAAGTATTAGAGCTTCAGCTTCAGCATCAGTCCTTCCAATGAATATTCAGGACTGATTTCCTCTAGGATTGACTGGTTGGATTTCCTTTCTATCCAAGGGACTCTCTAGAGTCTTTTCCAACACCACAGTTCAAAAACATCAATTCTCCAGCGCTCAGCCTTCTTTCTGGTCCAACTCTCAGGTCCATACATGACTTACTTCATACTTTGGGGGAATTCCATTTTGTGTTTCTTTCGGGGAGTAATTTCTCACCTCTACGGCCAGATGGCGCCTGTGAGCAGCGCTGCCCTTTCCAAAGGCTTTCATTTCCAACCCTTGGGCGCGAGGTATCTTCCCCTGTCAGTGCTCAGGCTGGTATTTAAAATCCAGTATTGCACACAGACTTTGTGTTTCTGATCCATCTGCTCCATGAAGAACTGTGAAACTCAGAAATACCTACTTCTACCCAGACACCCATTTCTCCACTGGGATTTGTCAGCGGATAAGCCTTTGTGATTTAATCAGGCAGTTGGGCATTCCAAAAAAGTCAAATGATTAGGAGTCTGGCGTTTTATATGTTTGCGTGTGTGCGTGCGTGCTAAGTTGCTTCAGTCGTGTCCGACTCTGTGACCTTATGGACTGTAGCCCTCCAGGCTCCTCTGTCCGTGGGATTCTCTAGGCAGGAGGGTTGCCAAGCCCTCCTCCAGGGGATCTTCCCCACACAGGGATCGAATCTGCATCTCTTGTGTCTCCTGCATGGGCAGACAGGTTCTTTATACCACTAGCACCCGCTGGGAAGCCCGTTTATATGTTTATCTCTATTGTAAGTTAAATAACCTGAAAAGAGTGCAGAGATTCCAAGTTCAGGCGTTTGAATTTGAATCTTAGCATGCGGAGAATCTTCGGACAAACATTTGATCTCTCTGAGCCTCAATTTCTTCATCTCTTAAACGTTTGTAATCATTACGGCTGTTTTGTAGGATGGTTGTCAGGATACATGAGATAATATTCTGAGGATAAGCTGCACAAAGCCTGGTACAAAATAAGCAAGTCTGCCTGTATAGGCAAGTTTGACTGTCAGAGGCTTGAACCCTGAAATCTGTCAGATGTTGATTTCACACCTAGCTCTTATCTTGAATGGTGAAGGTGAAGTCGCTCAGTCGTGTCCGACTCTTTGCGACCCCGTGGACTGTAACCTACTAGGCTTCTCTGTCCACAGGATTCTCCAGGCAAGAATACTGGAGTGGATTGCCATTTCCTTCTCCAGGGGATCTTCCCGACCCAGGGATCGAACCTGGGTCTCCCGCATTGGAGGCAGACACTTTAACCTCTGAACCACCAGGGAAGCCCAATAAGTGATGTAAACTCTTTGAGCTCCACTTGCCTTGCAACTTGCAAGATGATCCTGCAAATCACACACACACACACAAAAGGTCTACATAATACTTCTAACTTTTTATTTGTATCATGACCCATTTCAGATAGGATTTGGATTTACCTACTCAAAATAAAAATTAACATAAAGATCTTTTCTTTTATAACACATTTTAAAATCAAGGATAGGTAAAGCAGGAGACAAGTGTAGAATTTTGGATCCCATCTTAAGAGTCTATATAATTGCTAGTGATGGGGGCACAAATTCGGCTTTAAGATTCTCAGCATCCAAAGCGGTAAAGAAAGGAAATATGGTTAGTTATGACTCAGAGCGCCGAGCTAAACGCAGAGGAGGTCTGAAGAAGCCCAGCTATTCCTAGATCTGAGACTCAAGAGACTGTATGTCGCACATGGTGGCTACACCATAAACACATAAATGTTAGGCGCCCTCATCTTCCGCAGAGGAAAGAGTGGGCCCGAGAATAAAAGCAGCATGGAAAGGGGAACATCTGAGCCGAACAAGACAGAATGGGGTTTGTCAGGAGCCTGGTGGCTGGCGGAGGGTGAGGCAGGGGAGCCGGTCCACGAGGGGAGGGGGGCAGCCTGGGGCCTCCTCGCCTGCAGGGCCTGCGTGGGCGAGCTGCCCTCCGCGGGGAGCCTCAGGGCGTGCAGCCGGGGAGGCCGGGGCTACCCTAACCCTAACCGGCTTCGGTGTGGGGTCCTGCCTTCCCGGACCTCTGGTGCTTAATGACCATCCTCAGAGGGAAGCTAGCTGAGTGTTTTGTTCTATTTTCCTAAGAACCCAGCCTCATGGCTCTTGAAGGAAGAAAATGGTCAGGATGGTTACTAAGCAGTGTCTTTATTTGTCACCCTCCAGGTCTCCTCGGTCATTACATCCTGTGCTGGGGGGTCTGTGACGAGGCCTTAAGACAGCGCTTTTAGGCTGTAAAGCCCCAGAGAAGGGGAGCCGTCCCCTCTTCGTCTTCTGACGCCCCCCTGCTTCTCCTCTGGCTTCATTGCTTCCAGCACGTGCTGTTTCTCAGGAAGCGGGAGTAGGGGTACGCCTGGCAGACGTGTGTTTCCCGCTTCAGCCACGCAGGGGGCAGGCTCTGAGGAGCACCCCAGCCCTGCTGTGCTCGGTGACTCCCTCTTAAATGAGCCTGTAGGCAAGGGTGGAGCTTTGGGGCTCCTAGATGTTTGTGCCCCGAGGTTGAAATGAGCTCATCGGGGGTTATGATTAGGTTTGGGTTCCTGAACACACACTGGTATCGTTGCCTTGCTTTCAGAGACAACTGAGCAGTCACTTGTTTTCTGGCCTCTGATACCCTCTGGGCTCCTCCGGCCTGCCCGGGACAGGCCCCGGTGATCAGGCCGCCCCAGGCGGCCTATCTCTGCATCAGCTGCATTCTGAGAACTCTGCCCAGGGCCAGTTCTTGGAATGGTTCTGATTGTTATCTTTGTACCCTCTCCATGACATTGGTGGCAGAGTCCACGTGTGGCAGAGTGCACAGGGTAAGCGATGAAGACATCTGGGTTTCTGGGTACGACCGGCACGGAAAAGTTTGGTGGCTTGGGATAAGTCATTTCTGTTTTCTGGCCCTCCATATTCCCCATCTGTTTAAAAAAATTTCATATTAAAACAATTTTATACATAAATTTGCAGGGGGGAGGGGTCCATGGATGTCATTGTTCTCTCGAAAGAGTCTGTGACAGACAATGGCTGAGAATCTCTGGACTTAAGATTTACAAATTCTTCCCACCCAGCTTGAGACAATGACAGCTCTGTGCTTGCAGGATTAACTCTTTGGCAGTTTTTGCTGGTGGCCTACCAGTTCCTTCGCTATGGTCCAAGGATACAAAAGTCAATAATCTACCTTTCAGAGAGACTACTCTCCCATGAGGGAGAAGGACCCGTGTGCAAAGAATTACGCTGTCTAAAACTCAGGGTGGCGTTTAACCCAAGGCACTGAGAGACAAGCCCCCCAGAGTGTTGCAGCTGTTCCTCCTCACCTCCGGAGGATGGGAAATGCTGCAAAGGAAGAGCCCTTCAGTGAAGGACGTGCTCCCAGCCGGCGCCGGAGGCCAGGGTCGCCCACAGCTGTCCTCCCAACACCCCCCACACGGTCTCTCTTGTGCTGCCAGTAAGCTAGCTGCCCTTATATGGGGACAGGTTGTAACCTCAGACCTGCGCTTTCCGGATGAGAAGCCCCCTACTCTGCAGGAGCCCCAAGATCCCTTTGCCCCTCTTTTCCTGCCCTTCCCAGGGCGTCCCAGCCCTTTCAGGTCCAGCACTGTAGAAGGGTGAACTGCAGAGACGCTCAGCAATGCCTGTCACACTGGCAGATAGATCTCCCTCAGGTATAGGCCTTAGCAGTTCCCAGGGACCTCCTGGCTCTGCAGGAATCTCTGTTAAATGGGAAATCTGCTTCAAACAAAAGAAAAGCAGGACTATTTCTATTGGCAGAAATAGTGGGCCAGAGGGGCAGGTGCCCAGGCTAGGCTGGACTCTAGCCTCAGTTCCTTTACTGCCTGGGTCCAAGCTTTTCCATCATGTTGCTCCCCACCCCCCTAGGCTACAGTCCATGGGGTCGCAAAGAGTCGGACACGACTGAGCGACTTCACTTTCACTTTCACTTTCTTTTGTATTGGGGTATAGCTGATTAACAATGTTGTGATGGTTTCAGGTGAACAGGGAAGGAGTCAGGCATATGTATACTGGTTTCTTCCTCTTCTGATTCACATCCCAGCTTAACAGGCAATTCTTGTCAGAGTTCTTCCCTGAGGATTTTGACTAAAGTTTCCCTACCCTACTCCATCACAGCCTTTTCACTGTTTTCTTTTATTCTCATATTTGCTGTAATCTGAAATTATCTGCTTTGTTTATTATCTGTCTCCCCTGCCCCACTAATGAGCCTTGTCTGTCTCAGACACTGTCGTGCCCCCAGCAGATAAAATTGTTGTTGTTGAGCTGGTAAGTCATGACCGACTCTTTGCAACCCCATGAAATGCAGCTCGCCACGCTTCCCTGTCCTTCACCATTTCCTGGAGTTTCTTCAGATTCATGTCCATTGAGTAGGTGATGCCATCCAACTATCTCATTGTCTGTCATCCCCTTCTCCTCCTGCCCTCAATCTTTCCCAGCATCAAGGTCTTTACCAGTGAGTTGGCTCTTTGCATCAGGTGGTCAAAATATTGGAGCTTCAACTTCAACATCAGTCTTTTCAATGAGTATTCAGGGCTGATTTCCTTTAGGGTTGACTGGTTGGACCTCCTTGAAGTCCAGGGAACTCTCAAGAGTCCTCTCCAGCACCATAGTTCAAAAGCATCAATTCTTAGGTGCTCAGTCTTCTTTATGGTCCAGCTGTCACATTTGTACATGAAGAATGAAAGAAAAAAGGAAGAGGCATCTAGAATAGGGGATGCATAATAGATAATCACATATTTGGGGGTGATTGAATAAGTAATGATGGTAACACCATTTAATATATTGGTGCCCCCATTCCTCAGCGACACATCTGATCTTTCATCATCTTCAGAAAATTCCCTGAGGTAGATGTTAGCATCACAGACAGCCACGTTATAGTGGAGGAAATGGATCAAGTGAGATGAACAATTTGCCCCAAATCATAATTGTGGCCTGGAAGTTTATCCCCTGTGAGATACCAATAGACCTTTTGGGGAAAGAGGCAGGGGAGAGACATTCTATCTGTTCTTCCAAATTTTAAACCCCACCATCACATTATCCATCCACTGAGGAGTTAATGGAATGGTCTACACAAAACAAGGTCTGTGGCCAGGCCTCAGCCCAGGGAGTGATAAACTCTATTCCCACACACGGTTCTTCTGCCTCTGATTCATCCTGAGCACATCCACATTCAGTCACGTATTTATTGCTGATCGATTCATCACACATGTACTCTTAGTAGATACTGTGACAGGCACCTGGCAGCTCCAGGGAGGAAAGGAATCCCTGATTCATGCTAAGGGTTTGTCCCTGGTTTCCCCTGGAAATGGCTTCTAATAAGTTCTGTTGGTCAAATTCTAATTCTTTTGACTAAATAAGATAATGCATATAAAATTCTTATTAGCTGGGATTCTGGCATGGAGGAGGCACTCAAGGAATATTAGTGATGACGATGGTGATATGAGAACCTGGACTTCTTTTCTCAGCCAGGCTGACTACAAGGGGAGAAAAGATTTAAAATGCTCTTGGCCTGTTTTTCCCCTTCCAGAGCCATCCCATTAAAAACTCCAGCTCACATGACTTCCATTGCCTTTTCCTAAGCGCACAGCCTGTACAAGCAACTGCAAGTAATAAGCATAATTTAAATGCTGTGTCTTTCCTAATTAAAATCCATCCAGAAGGGGATGCCAGAGTTATTTTAGTTCATGAGGCAGAAGAAGTTTCATTATATTAATCCAGGCTTTTCAACAGAGCTGGAGGGGAGATGTGTCCATGTGTGTGCATTGTGTGTGTGTGTGCATGTGCACGCACATGCATGCATGTGCATGTAGTGTGTTTGGAGTGCTATCAAGAATGCAACTCTGGCCCGGAATAGGTTGTAGGATATGAATTCCCTTTGAAATTCAAAGGGAGCTGTTGATGGAGCCAGTGGGGATTGCTTGCTGAGCACCTCAGGCAGTTGAGTAACTCTAGGGTCTGCCTTGGCCCTTCTAGGTGGTTCTGAAGGAAGCCACTGGAATAACTTTTCCATCAAGAGATGCTGTCCCAGCTCCCTGTGCTGAGGCTCCACGTGCTTGGCGGCTCTCCTTGCAAAACTGGTTGCCAGAGCAGCTGGATTAGGCCGGCTTCCTCAGCAAAGAGGAGAAAGCAAGCAGACCTCCCTCTGCTAACTCAGGGGCTTCTTTCCAGGGGATAGCTCCCAAGAGCGAACGATACAGGAAACCAAATCCAGGAGATGACAGAAAAACAAGGAGGATGAGAAGAAAGGAAAGCTTACAAGGACAAGGAGGAGGGAAAGATTTAGGAGACATTCTCTCTTAGGACAGATTTTGCTTTGCCAGGGCAGGAGTTGGTCTCCATGGGAGCGAANAAGAAAGGAAAGCTTACAAGGACAAGGAGGAGGGAAAGATTTAGGAGACATTCTCTCTTAGGACAGATTTTGCTTTGCCAGGGCAGGAGTTGGTCTCCATGGGAGCGAACAGGAAGCTGAAGGGTTTGGAGCATGCTTTTCATGTTCAGAGGATTCCTCTTTCCCACCACCAAGACCTAAGCCCTCACTGTAATATTTTTGAAATACATCTCAATGTATTTTCATTATTGATAAATATGTTTATTTCCCAAAATCCCTTTGGCTATATGGCCCCTGAGAAGGAGAGGAAAGCTACGGAGTAGCAAAGAAAGAAGACTGGACGTAAAGGGAATGCCACATCCAGAAGGAAGGGGAGGAAATGCATTTGCAGGTCTGAGAAGGGAGCTTAAAGACAGAGAAAACAGGGCAGGGAGTATGAGGTGTGGGTGTCTGCTCCTCAGCTCCAGGTCACACCTCAGTTGTTGAGGGTGGGATGGAACCAAAGACATTTAGCAGGGGTTAGAAACACCCAGTTAGGGAATATAGGATGACTCACCCCTGGGGAAATGCAAATATCTTAGCCCAGGTGGACCCAGAGCTCCTGTAAGCCTGGCCCCTGGGTAGCCAGAACCAAGGCTCAGGAGGGTTTCCAGGAGGTCCGACTTGTGGAGACCTGTGGACTCCAGTTTGATGCAGGGTCTACATCTGAGAGTTCCTGGACCCCCAGGGGGATGCAGAGGCTGAAATAAATGATCAAAATAGATCGGGGTGGTAGATAAGATGGCTGCAGGGAGCTGGGACTCACCTCTGAATGCCAAGGTGGAGGCCCCAACAAAGCTCCAAAGGACAAGGCAGGATTCCCTACCAAGGTAGATACCCGGGAACCAGGCAAGAATGGCTCATGGGTCAGCACATACCTAAGACTAGCGCATGGAACTGTGACTACCCCTTGCTGCTGTAGACTTTTAACTTCTGCTGATCTTGGAGACAGAACAGTGAGCAGTGGTTTGAAGCAAGATCTTAGTTCCCTGCCCAGAAATTAAACCTGGGTGAAAAACAGGATTTTTAACCACTAGACCACCAGGGGGAATACTGATTCCAGCTTGTGATTCATCTAGCCCGGCATTTCTCATGATGTACTCTGCATATACATTAAATAAGCAGGGTGACAATATACAGCCTTGATGCACTCCTTGCGCGGGAGGGGGGCCGGCGGTGGTGAGGGGGGTGGTTCGTGGCTCCGGGAGGCCCAAACTTGTAGCATTTGCCTAATTCCATAGTCTAAATATTCTCACCATGGGATGAGGATCGAGATGACAAACTAAGAAGATAACAGAGCTTACTTCTCTCAGCAAATATTACCGAGTCCAAGCTCAGTCTGCTTCCTGCATGACAGGCCAATAATCAGAAGACAAGTTGTTGAGGCAAGGCTTAGCGATTTTACTCAGAAAACCAGGCATCCAAGAAGTTGGCAGACCAGAGTCCAAGACATCTTATGGGGTCTGGATGCTAGCTTCTTTTATAGAAGAGGAGAGAAGGTAAGGAAGTAAAGTAAAATGACGGCAAGTCTTGCAAAGTATCTCCTGGTTTGGCCAGCCTCCATTAGGGAAAGTGTTAATTCCTTTTTTTCTGCAGCCATCCACAGGGGGACAGGGTCAGGATGTTTCCCTATGAGCTGAATAAAAGCACTTTAACATTCTGGTAGAGGGGCAGGTGTTCCCTGATGCCATGATGTACGCTTATAGCTTCAGGCAGCATCTTCTTAGTGATTATAGAAACAAAAGCGATGGAAAACAAAGGTTAGAGTAAAAGAAACAGATGGAACAGGGAATCAGATTTTATTCTTCCCTGTTACTCAAATGAGTCAAAAATACATCTACACGTGGAACAACTGTTATAGAAAACTAACTGAAAACTGGCAGAAAAACTAAACAACTAAGGCTGCAAGAAAGACTCCCATATAATTGGGAAGAAAAGCATGGAATGGAGACCTGTGACCTTGGGAGGGGACAAGGGGAAAAGGGGAATCACACAGGTGGCCCTGGGGAGTGAGCAGGTGAAGCCGCAGACTGGGCCCCCCAGTCCTGGGGTCCTGCCTGGCAGACAAGCCCCTTTGGCTGCTTGGAGGACCACTGGGACAAATAAAGAAGCTGGGGAAGCCTAGATGCCATTCATGAGGAGTGTGCAGGTACCCGTCTGCCATGAGACAGGGTGGAGAGAGGTCCGCCCTAGTGGTTGCTTCTTTGCTGCTATCCCTAATCTGAGCTGGCTTCCCTGATGTTTCAAGTGCCCTGATGTTTCAAGTGGTAAAGAATCCACCTGCCAATGCAAGAGACCAGGGTTTGATCCATGGGTCGGGAGGATCCCCTGGAGGAGGAAATGCAATTCACTCCAGTATTCTTGCCTGGAGAATTTCATGGACAGAGGAACCTGGCAGGCTACAGTTCATGGGGTTGCAAAGAGTCGGACATGACTGAGCAATTAACACTAGTCTGAGCTAAGAGAATACCCCAGCCCCACATACTCCACAGCACAGCTTGGCAATGAATTTAGTGCCCCGGGACCTTGGAAAGACTTGATCTAAAGATGCAGAGGCAATCCAGGGGCCTGGAGTCTGGTCTGGGTGGGGCAAGAGTGGCTGTTGTTGGCACTCGCTCAAATGGTGCCACTGAAGCCCAACCAGATTTCTGACAGCAGCATGGTCACTTAAACCACCATGCCCCCTGGTCACGACCTGGTGAATGCTCTGGCCCCACTCCCTCCATGCCACGGGATAAGACATGACTCTGGGCTGCTTCTGAGCAGAGCCACAGATGCCTACACAGGCAGCGCACACAAGCCTTTCTTACTTCACCACTCCCCTCCTTTGAGGCAAAGGCTCCAGTATGGGGAGAAGTAAAGACATACACACTTAGGGGCGGTAAAGAATCCACCTGCAACGCAGGAGACCCCGGTTCGATTCCTGGGTTGGGCAGATCCGCTGGAGAAGGGGTAGGCTACCCACTCTAGTATTCTTGGGCTTTTCAACTGATAAAGAATCTGCCTGCAACATGGGAGACTTGGGTTTGATCTCTGGGTTGGAAGATCCCCTGGAGAAGGGAAAGGCTACCCACTCCAGTATTCTGGCCTGGAGAATTCCATGGACTGTATAGGCCATGGGGTTGCAAAGAGTCGGATGTGACTGAGCGACTTCCACTTCACTTCAATAAAGAACCTTCAAAGATATAAACTTACAGGGAACAAAGCCAGCCTGAGTCCAACCCCCAGGGCTTTGGCTTGAGCAACTCAGGAAACCACTGCCAGTGTGGTGATAGCCACTGTGCAGAGCGAAGGTCCCACCTCACACCCTGCACAGGCTCTAGCTACTGCAGCGCCAGCCAGGACCCCCTTTATCAAGGTGATGGTGGCAAGCCCACCCTGAGAAAAGATGTGGCTGCTGTCACATCAAATCCAACGCTCACATCAAAGACACTGGGTACACAGTCTATATAGGGATCCTCCCACAAACAAACACCTACTCAACACCACAAGATAACTGTTCCACCTAAATTTATAGACACAGAGAAATGTAAGTAAAATGAAAAGATAAGAACTACTCTCAATTGAAAGAATAAGAGACAGTCTCCCAAGAAAATGATGAAACAGATATATGTAATCCATCTGCCAGACTATGAGTTCAAACCATTGGTAATAAAAATGCTGTGTTCTTTATCTACAAGAAAACACCTGTAATCCATTTATGCTCTTTGGGTTTCCCTTATCATAAAATGAACAAAACAAAACCCTGCTGGCTTAAGTACCCTTGTAATGCGAGTTTGTGTGCCTGACAGTGAGGCCAAACAAACTGAAAAAGAGTTTGCAGCAGAGAAAGGTTTATTGCAAGGCCATTCAAGGAGACAGGAAGCTTATGCCTTAGAAGCCCTGAGCTCTGCAAAGCACTTTTAAAAACCAGATGGGAGGGTTCAGTCTGCAATCAGCTTGTCACAATTCTCTGATTGGCTAATGGTGAGGTGGTGTCACAGGGTTTAAAAAAAATTGGTCCTTAGGCTCCAACTGACTCGTGGTCATAATACCTTCCATTTGCTGGAGAGGAGGTTTTTCACATCTGCAAAATAACTCAGGAAATGGGCATCAAACAGTATTGTCTAGGTACTTCAGAGAGGAGCTTTGGTGGAACATTTGGGGGAAGGCCTGTCCCAGGAAGCTCCCACGGCGTCCTGCTCGGTTACACCCTGAAAGGGACAAAGAAACAAAAGATTAAGGTGTCTTCCTGAATGGTTTTGTTTTTAGTTGAAGACAGCAAACCCATGAGGAAAATGACTGAGTAAATGCTGTGTTATTCTAATCATAGGAGAAATACTAAAACAAGGGACTAACCACAGTGTGCTAGAAGAGTTAGGAAAAAAAACTTAGTGAAAGAGGTGAAAAATAAGAATGGTAGGTATGATGGGGTCAGATAATTGATTAGTCTGGATTCTCTGGAACAATCCCAACTTGAAATATTCTGTACTATTGACTCTGTGGGAAGCACTAGAGTTCAAAAATTTAAGTGACTACTACAATAGTTTGGGCTTCTCCCCCCCCCCCCCCCCCCCAGTCCAGCTACCATCACCTCTGCCTTCGACTATTCCGCTTAACTTCCACATATGTCTCGTTCTAATTCATTCTCCATGTGGCAGCCAGAGGGATCTTTTAAAATGTAAATCAGAACACAACACTCCTCTACTAAAATTTTCCAAATATTTTCACTGCACTTAGAAAAAAATCCAAACTCTCTACCCAGTCCTCCCATGATCTGGCATCTGTCTACCTGTCTAGCTCTCTCCTGGAATCCCTGCTTCTTACTCACCAAGCTCATTGACCTCCTGTCTCAGCATTGCTGTAGTTTCCTTTCTGCCTCAGGGCCTTTGCATGTGCTGTTTTTGTTGACTGAATTGCTCTTCACCAGTCACATGGTTTCTTCCTCCTCTTTATTTTAAAATTTATCTTATTTGATATTGGGGTTAGGCTTCCCTGGTGGCTCAGAGGTTAAAGCGCCTGCCTTCAATGCGGGAGACCCGGGTTCGATCCCTAGGTTGGGAAGATTCCCTGGAGAAGGAAATGGTAACCCACTCCAGTATTCTTGCCTGGAAAATCCCATGGACGGAGAAGCCTGGTAGGCTACAGTCCATGGGGTCGCAAAGAGTCGGACACGACTGAGCGACTTCACTTTCACTTTCACTTTCTTTTGTATTGGGGTATAGCTGATTAACAATGTTGTGATGGTTTCAGGTGAACAGGGAAGGAGTCAGGCATATGTATACTGGTTTCTTCCTCTTCTGATTCACATCCCAGCTTAACAGGCAATTCTTGTCAGAGTTCTTCCCTGAGGATTTTGACTAAAGTTTCCCTACCCTACTCCATCACAGCCTTTTCACTGTTTTCTTTTATTCTCATATTTGCTGTAATCTGAAATTATCTGCTTTGTTTATTATCTGTCTCCCCTGCCCCACTAATGAGCCTTGTCTGTCTCAGACACTGTCGTGCCCCCAGCAGATAAAATTGTTGTTGTTGAGCTGGTAAGTCATGACCGACTCTTTGCAACCCCATGAAATGCAGCTCGCCACGCTTCCCTGTCCTTCACCATTTCCTGGAGTTTCTTCAGATTCATGTCCATTGAGTAGGTGATGCCATCCAACTATCTCATTGTCTGTCATCCCCTTCTCCTCCTGCCCTCAATCTTTCCCAGCATCAAGGTCTTTACCAGTGAGTTGGCTCTTTGCATCAGGTGGTCAAAATATTGGAGCTTCAACTTCAACATCAGTCTTTTCAATGAGTATTCAGGGCTGATTTCCTTTAGGGTTGACTGGTTGGACCTCCTTGAAGTCCAGGGAACTCTCAAGAGTCCTCTCCAGCACCATAGTTCAAAAGCATCAATTCTTAGGTGCTCAGTCTTCTTTATGGTCCAGCTGTCACATTTGTACATGAAGAATGAAAGAAAAAAGGAAGAGGCATCTAGAATAGGGGATGCATAATAGATAATCACATATTTGGGGGTGATTGAATAAGTAATGATGGTAACACCATTTAATATATTGGTGCCCCCATTCCTCAGCGACACATCTGATCTTTCATCATCTTCAGAAAATTCCCTGAGGTAGATGTTAGCATCACAGACAGCCACGTTATAGTGGAGGAAATGGATCAAGTGAGATGAACAATTTGCCCCAAATCATAATTGTGGCCTGGAAGTTTATCCCCTGTGAGATACCAATAGACCTTTTGGGGAAAGAGGCAGGGGAGAGACATTCTATCTGTTCTTCCAAATTTTAAACCCCACCATCACATTATCCATCCACTGAGGAGTTAATGGAATGGTCTACACAAAACAAGGTCTGTGGCCAGGCCTCAGCCCAGGGAGTGATAAACTCTATTCCCACACACGGTTCTTCTGCCTCTGATTCATCCTGAGCACATCCACATTCAGTCACGTATTTATTGCTGATCGATTCATCACACATGTACTCTTAGTAGATACTGTGACAGGCACCTGGCAGCTCCAGGGAGGAAAGGAATCCCTGATTCATGCTAAGGGTTTGTCCCTGGTTTCCCCTGGAAATGGCTTCTAATAAGTTCTGTTGGTCAAATTCTAATTCTTTTGACTAAATAAGATAATGCATATAAAATTCTTATTAGCTGGGATTCTGGCATGGAGGAGGCACTCAAGGAATATTAGTGATGACGATGGTGATATGAGAACCTGGACTTCTTTTCTCAGCCAGGCTGACTACAAGGGGAGAAAAGATTTAAAATGCTCTTGGCCTGTTTTTCCCCTTCCAGAGCCATCCCATTAAAAACTCCAGCTCACATGACTTCCATTGCCTTTTCCTAAGCGCACAGCCTGTACAAGCAACTGCAAGTAATAAGCATAATTTAAATGCTGTGTCTTTCCTAATTAAAATCCATCCAGAAGGGGATGCCAGAGTTATTTTAGTTCATGAGGCAGAAGAAGTTTCATTATATTAATCCAGGCTTTTCAACAGAGCTGGAGGGGAGATGTGTCCATGTGTGTGCATTGTGTGTGTGTGTGCATGTGCACGCACATGCATGCATGTGCATGTAGTGTGTTTGGAGTGCTATCAAGAATGCAACTCTGGCCCGGAATAGGTTGTAGGATATGAATTCCCTTTGAAATTCAAAGGGAGCTGTTGATGGAGCCAGTGGGGATTGCTTGCTGAGCACCTCAGGCAGTTGAGTAACTCTAGGGTCTGCCTTGGCCCTTCTAGGTGGTTCTGAAGGAAGCCACTGGAATAACTTTTCCATCAAGAGATGCTGTCCCAGCTCCCTGTGCTGAGGCTCCACGTGCTTGGCGGCTCTCCTTGCAAAACTGGTTGCCAGAGCAGCTGGATTAGGCCGGCTTCCTCAGCAAAGAGGAGAAAGCAAGCAGACCTCCCTCTGCTAACTCAGGGGCTTCTTTCCAGGGGATAGCTCCCAAGAGCGAACGATACAGGAAACCAAATCCAGGAGATGACAGAAAAACAAGGAGGATGAGAAGAAAGGAAAGCTTACAAGGACAAGGAGGAGGGAAAGATTTAGGAGACATTCTCTCTTAGGACAGATTTTGCTTTGCCAGGGCAGGAGTTGGTCTCCATGGGAGCGAACAGGAAGCTGAAGGGTTTGGAGCATGCTTTTCATGTTCAGAGGATTCCTCTTTCCCACCACCAAGACCTAAGCCCTCACTGTAATATTTTTGAAATACATCTCAATGTATTTTCATTATTGATAAATATGTTTATTTCCCAAAATCCCTTTGGCTATATGGCCCCTGAGAAGGAGAGGAAAGCTACGGAGTAGCAAAGAAAGAAGACTGGACGTAAAGGGAATGCCACATCCAGAAGGAAGGGGAGGAAATGCATTTGCAGGTCTGAGAAGGGAGCTTAAAGACAGAGAAAACAGGGCAGGGAGTATGAGGTGTGGGTGTCTGCTCCTCAGCTCCAGGTCACACCTCAGTTGTTGAGGGTGGGATGGAACCAAAGACATTTAGCAGGGGTTAGAAACACCCAGTTAGGGAATATAGGATGACTCACCCCTGGGGAAATGCAAATATCTTAGCCCAGGTGGACCCAGAGCTCCTGTAAGCCTGGCCCCTGGGTAGCCAGAACCAAGGCTCAGGAGGGTTTCCAGGAGGTCCGACTTGTGGAGACCTGTGGACTCCAGTTTGATGCAGGGTCTACATCTGAGAGTTCCTGGACCCCCAGGGGGATGCAGAGGCTGAAATAAATGATCAAAATAGATCGGGGTGGTAGATAAGATGGCTGCAGGGAGCTGGGACTCACCTCTGAATGCCAAGGTGGAGGCCCCAACAAAGCTCCAAAGGACAAGGCAGGATTCCCTACCAAGGTAGATACCCGGGAACCAGGCAAGAATGGCTCATGGGTCAGCACATACCTAAGACTAGCGCATGGAACTGTGACTACCCCTTGCTGCTGTAGACTTTTAACTTCTGCTGATCTTGGAGACAGAACAGTGAGCAGTGGTTTGAAGCAAGATCTTAGTTCCCTGCCCAGAAATTAAACCTGGGTGAAAAACAGGATTTTTAACCACTAGACCACCAGGGGGAATACTGATTCCAGCTTGTGATTCATCTAGCCCGGCATTTCTCATGATGTACTCTGCATATACATTAAATAAGCAGGGTGACAATATACAGCCTTGATGCACTCCTTTCCCAATTTGGAGCCAGTCCATTGCTCCATGTCTGGTTCTAACAGTTGTTTATTGACCTGCATACAGATTTCTTAGGAGGTAGGTAATGTGGTCTGGTATTCCCGTCTCTTGAAGAATTTTCCAGTTTGTTGTGATCCACACAGTCAAAGGCTTTAGCATAATCAATAAAGAAAAGTAGATGTTTTTCTGCTTTTTCTATAATCCAATGGATGTTGGCAATTTGATCTCTGGTTCCTCTGCCTTTCCTAAATCCAGCTTGAACATCTGGAATTCCTCAGTTCACATACTGCTGAAGCCTCTCTTAGAGAATTTTGAGTATTACTTTTCTAGCATGTGAGATGAGGGCAGTTGTGTGGTAGTTTGCACATCATTTGGCACTGCTTTTCTTTGGGATTGGAATGAAAACTGACCTTTTCCAGTCCTGTGGCCACTGCTGAGTTTTCCAAATTTGCTGGCATACTGAGTGCAACATTTTAATATCAACTTTTAGGATTTGAAATAGTTCAGCTGTAATTCCATCACCTCCACTAGCTTTGTTCATAGTGATGCTTCCTAAGGCCCACTTGAATTCACATTCCAGGATGTCTGGCTCTAGGTGAGTGATCACACCATCGTGATTATCTGGGTCGTGAAGATCTTTTTTGTACAGTTCTTCTGTGTATTCTTGACACCTCTTCTTAATATCTTCTGCTTCTGTTAGGTCCATACCATTTCTGTCCTTTATCGAGCCCATCTTTGCATGAAATGTTCCCTTGGTATCTCTAATTTTCTTGAGGAGATTTCTAGTCTTTCCTGTTCTATTGTTTTCCTCTATTTCTTTGCATTGATCACTGAGGAAGGTTTTCTTATCTCTTGCTATTCTTTGGAACTCTGCATTCAAATGGGCATATCTTTCCCTTTCTCCTTTGCTTTTCACTTCTCTCCTTTTCTCAGCTATTTGTAAATTCTCCTCAGACAACCATTTTGCCTTTTTGCATTTCTTTTTCTTGGGGATGGTCTTGATCCCTGTCTCCTGTACAATGTCACAAACCTCTGTCCACAGTTCTTCAGGCACTCTGTCTATCAGATCTAATCCCTTGAATCTATTTCTCACTTCCACTGTATAATCATAAGGGATTTGATTTAGGTCATACCTGAATGGTCTAATAGTTTTCCCCACTTTCTTCTATTTAAGTCTGAATTTGGTAATGAGGAGTTCATGATCTGAGCCACAGTCAGCTCCCGATATTGTTTTTGCTGACTGTATAGAGTTTCTCCATCTTTGGCCACAAAGAATATAACTAATCTGATTTCAGTATTGACCATTTGCTGATGTCCATGTGTAGAGTTGTCTCTTGTGTTGCTGGAAGCTGGTGTTTGCTATGACCCATGTGTTCTCTTGGCAAAACTGGTAGCCTTTGCCCTGCTTCATTTTGTATTCCAAGGATAAACTTGCCTGTTACTCCAGGTATCCCTGGACTTCCTAGTTTTGCATTCCAGTCCCCTGTGATGAAAAAGACATAATTTTGGGTATTAGTTCTAGAAGGTCTTGTAGGTCTTCATAGGACCATTCAACTTCAGCTTCTTCAGCATTACTGGTTGGGGCATAGACTTGGACTACTGTGATAATAAATGGTTTGCCTCGGAAATGAACAGAAATCATTCTGTGGTTCTTGAGATTGCATCCAAGTACTGCATTTTGGACTCTTTTGTTGGCTATGATGGCTACTCCATTTCTTCTGAGGGATTCCTGCCCACGTTAGTAGATATAATGGTCATCTGAGTTAAATTCTCCCATTCCAGTCCATTTTAGTTCGCTGAATCCTAAAATGTCAATGTTCACTCCTGCCATCTCCTGTTAGACCACTTCCAATTTACCTTGATTCGTGGACCTAACATCCCATGTTCCCATGCAATATTGCTCTTTATAGCATCTCACTTTCCTTCCATCACCAGTCATATCCACAGCCTGGGGTTGTTTTCACTTTGCCTCCGTCTCTTCACTCTTTCTGGAGTTATTTCTCCACTGATCTCCAGTAGCCTATTGGGCCCTACAGACCTGGGGGGTTACTCTTTCAGTGTCCTGTCTTTTTGCCTTTTCTACTGTCCATGGGGTTCTCAAGGCAGGAATACTGAAGTGGTTTGCCATTTACTTCTCCAGTGGACCACGAACTCTCCATCTTGGGTGGCTCTACACAGCATGGCTTGTAGTTTTATTGAGTTAGACAAGGCTGTGAACCATGTGATCAGTTTGGTTAGTTTTCTGTGATTGCGTTTTTCATTCTGTCTGCCCTCTGATGGATAAGGATAAGAGGCTTGTGGAAGCTTCCTGATGGGAGGGACTGGTTGTGGGGGAATCTGGGTCTTGTTCTGATGGGCTGGGTCATGCTCAGTAAATCTTTAATCCAGCTTTCTGTTGATGGTCAGAACTGTGTTCCTTCCATGTTGCTTGGCCTAAGGCCAAACTCTGGTAGGGATAAGGTAATGGCAGCCTCCTTCCAAAGGACTCACACCAGTCTGCCGTTGTTGCTCCCAGGACTGTTGCTGTCAGTGTTCCTGACCCCACAGCAGGCCACTGTCAACTCATGCCTCTGCCGGACACTTCTGGATACTCACAGGCAAGTCTGGTTCAGTCTCTTGTGGGGTCACTGCTCCCTTCTACTGGTCCTGGCACAGACAGGGTTTTGTTTGTGCCCTCCAAGAGTCTGTTTCCCCAGTCCCGTGGCAGTTCTGTAAGCAAATCCCACTGGCCTCCAAAGTCAAATGCCCTGCCGGTTCTCAGCCTCTTTGCCAGATCCCCACGTTGGAAAACCTGTTGTGCATCTTAGAACTTCTGTAACAGTGCGAGAACGCCTTTCGTAAAATTGTTCTCCAGTTTGTGGGTCATCTGCTCAGTGGCGCTATGGTGGGGCTAATAGCGACCTCCTCTAGGAGGACTTAGGCCACAGAGCGTGCCTCCCAGGTCTGCTGCAGCCAGAGCCCCTGTCCCTGTTCAGGCCACTGCTGACCGCCTCCGCAGGAGACACTCAGACACAAAGCTGCCTGGCCCTGTCTCTCTGGGGTCACTGGGTCCCGGCGCACACAGGCGTTGTTTGAGCCCTCCAAGCATCTCTGGCAATTATGGGCTTTGAATCTAAACAAAGCCCTTCCTACCATCCTAATTGGCTTCTCCTTTGCCCTTGGATGTGGGGTATCTTTTCTTGGCGGGATCCAACATTCTCCTGTCAATGGTTGTTGGGCAGTATTATTATTATTGGCATAGCACAACACATGCGAGAGCTCACATAGAAAGAGTTTATTTGGGCAGAAACAAACAGGAACACATACCTGGAGAGAAAGAGTGTGGACATCCTTCCCAGTGAGGAGAAGTACAGTAAAGAGGTGGTTAAATCATTTATATCGGGACAGTTCCTCTGGGTCTTTGTCCTCACCTGGCCAATTATCTCATTTCTTTTCCCACATCTGTTGTGTCCCAGGGCCTTCCCTTATATCTGTGCACATCTTTTTGCCAAGATAGATTCCAGTGCAGAGGCCTATGGGAGCTTCACAGCACCTATTATGAAGCAGTGTCCCCTCCCTTTTCGACCTCTGAGAAGTCTTCCTATGCATGTGCAGTCAGGGAGGGCTCCTTGACCTCAGGAGTCATAGATCTGGTCATCTTATCTTTCTATTCCAGCAGAGTTCAGCTCCTGCCATTGAGTTGATCCTTGAAGTGTCTAGGGAAAACAAAGATCCAATTTACTCTACTTGACAATCTCCAGCTGATGGTCAGAGCCTTGTTCAAGTTCACCAACCTAGAAGAAGGCTTCTTCCAGGCCCATTTGAAAAAAAGCTGCTGAATCTCTGTCTAATATAGTGGTTCTCAGCTGGGGCCATTCTAGAGACAATTTTGGTTGTCACGCTCCACCCAGAGGTAGAGGCCAGGCTGCTGGTGAATATACTGTGTTGCAGAGAACCGTCTCAGTAAAGAATGACATGGCTCCACATGTCTAGCGCCAAGATGGAGCAACCCTCTTACATATATGTTATGGGGGATTGAGTCCAATGGGGGAAGTTGTATCTCTCCTTTCACACTTGTGAAAATGGACTAGGAACCCATAGCCAAGGTGATTACTACTTAATAAGGAAGACATAACGGATAAACCTTAATTTCTCTAGAGACATAACCCCATTGGGGCTTCATTTCTAAAATGCTGTGTCAAATGGATAAGTCAAAGGCTTTGTCAGATCAACAAGAAGCTGGGCAGGCTGGTGCTTGGGGTGTACTCAAAACAGATCATTTTTAACTTCCTTTCCTCTGTACGTGACTGCTTTCAGTGATAATTAAATTAAAATAAATAATGCCAACCAGAAAACTGAATTTTTATGTCATATACATAATTGTGTCAGTAATAAAAAG
Source organism: Oreotragus oreotragus (assembly GCA_006410675.1). Classification (NCBI taxonomy): domain Eukaryota; kingdom Metazoa; phylum Chordata; class Mammalia; order Artiodactyla; family Bovidae; genus Oreotragus; species Oreotragus oreotragus. The sequence goes on from SJYX01009456.1 coordinate 153,439, forward strand.
ATAAATATACATGTAGTGAAAAAGGAAGAGTACTGTATTAGTAAATACTTTTAAATTATATGAATGTATTTTCTTTAAAAGGAAAAACTATACCTGTATGTTGATATGTTGAAATAATGAATAATGATAGTACAGATTCTATATTCATGCCTTGAGTTCTACAAATTTTTCAATGATTTTAGTTAAAATTAGTCTTTCCTGTCAAAATTAGTCTTTGCGTATTTCTATTTGATAGACAATGCAGTCAGATTTGTCAAACTATCTTCACTCGTAGTTGATCAAAGAATTTTTTATTAGTTTTAATTTTGAAATTTTCTTTCACATAAAGAAACAGGTGTACAAGTAGAAATTTTCATACCTACCTAACAGTAAGTTCAGCTAAGATACAGAAGACATCCCATTTTTCAGTCAATTCCAAAAACTGCAATACTTTCTGTGTCCTGTTTCTCGTCAGGATTTATTCTAAAGCTTTCCAAAGTCTCTACAGTTGAAGATTTCCACTAAAATACCTTTAACAGAAAGTCCACTTATTTTAATTGTATTTGGTTAAAACTTGGAAAATTTTTCTTCCACAAAAAGAGAAAATGGCTGATTAACAGAACATTGATATTATCATTTAAAAAATCAGTTCTGACGATTATGCCCCTTACTGCCTACACCCTGGGCTGACCCATCCTGCCTTCTGGCCCCACCAGCTCTGGGTGAACACTTCCTGGAGGAGGTAAGTTCCATTTTTATGTTGTTAGGGAAAGGTCTATGTGGTCAGTTAGGGTTCAAGGAATCAGTGTTCCACCATGAGATTTCCCCCCTACCCCCACCTTTTTTTCACTCTTGGCATAAAAATATGCAAATACAGAAACAAATGAAAGAATAAAAATGACACATTTATTAGTTAGGGTTATGTTTGGTTTTCCAAACCTGCCCTCAAAGAGGCTGGTGTCTTTGTGGAGGGGCTGTTTTACGGACTGTAGGAAGTTAGCCATCACAAGAGAGGGACAGGTGGAGAGCTGCGTTGGAAAAGGGATGAGGTTCAGGGGAGGGAGTGACTGCATCCAAACACGAGATCAGAGTGGTAGCGTACAGGGGAGGATATCGGATTTGTGATCTCTGAAGAAGAAGATTTAGCTTTGGGACCAGGGACCAGGCTTAACCAGTCAGGGCTCTCGTGTGGCAGAAGTTTATCACAGTGAGAACGGACAGAGGTAACTTCTGACATAGACATCAGAAGGGGGGTGGAGAGTGCCCCCTTGCTAGTCTTTAGCAAGGGAATTATGTGCTTTTTAATTAGTTATTACAATAAATCAAAAGAATGTCTCAAGTTTGTGAAAATTTTACCAGACCCACTCCCACAATTTATGTTTCAGGACAACACGATTAGAACTTAGAAAGACAGATCCTACCAGAAAGACCCCAGAAAGACCCACTAGAATAGAAAGATCCTACCAGACCCACTGCCATAATTTACATTCTAACATATCAGGATGAGTTGGAAGGTTTTCAGGAAGGAGAGACTGTCCTCAAGCAGGATACATTGTTGTTATATAACCCCTAGTATAGGGTTTAAACTGAATTGTTTTTTGTGTAATCATCAGTTCTGGGCTTAAAGAAAAACACTATTTTATGTGACTAAGACTAAGGAATGTAGAGGGGTAAAAAAAAAAGGTTTGCCCTTTCCTCCTCCTCGAGAACCCCAGACCCATCTCTCCTCTGGGACTCCCGGACTTCTTAACAACCTGCCTAAGAACTGACTCTCTCAAGAGGAGATTTCACGGAAAAAATGGTATTTCCATGTGTCCTGCAGAATGAATAGCATTCAGTACCTAAAGACTCTGCTAGGGCCTAGCAGCCAGTGTGCCTCCATTTCGCCGTCCTTTCTGCCCCTTGGGTCCACAGGGAAACCAACCCGAGAGGAGACAGGGTGCTCTTTGGAACAGAGCCCGGCCGAGGGTGGGGGGGTCATCGTAATTGTCCTCAACTGCGTGTGACATTCAGAGCCGCTTTCCCTCTCTAGGCCACAAAGAGCTTACCCCAGGGAACGTCTCAAAGGCATCCTCTGACCCAGACCTTCCCGGGTCGTCCTGAAAGCGCCTTGGGGAGGCTTTCTGAGCATGGCTGTGGCGGACCAGTCTGGCTCCACTGCACCAGCTGGGGTGGGGGGGGGATGTCTATGGGGTCGCAGAGCGGGGTCGGGGAGTCCGGGCGTTCCCTGTGCCTTGAGTCTCTGGCCCTGCTTCCCTGTAGCCATCCCCTCTGCTCATTCACGTCCCCTCTCGACCCAGCACAGCAGCGGGGAGGAGAGAAGGGGGTGGGAAGGGAGAAACGCGGCAGAGAGGAAGGGAGTGGGGAGGGCAGAGGGTCAGCGAGGGACGGGAGGAGAGACCGGGGGCCGGAGCCGGGGAAAAGGCCGAGGAGGGGAAGGGCCCAGGGCGCAGACGCGCAGACCCCAGCGCCCCCTTTCTGCTCAGCCGCCCCCATCGCCTTCTAAAACCACTCTTCTATTTCTGAGATTCATCGTCTGTCAAAAGAAAGAAAGGCCCTTTGGTCTTTTAAGGTACCGTTTCACGAGGCCTCTGTGCGTGTCTGCCTGCCTCTGTAGTTCCAGGGAGGCAGCAGGCGGCAAGGCACCTGCAGGAAGGGGGACCCGCATTCTGCCGGCTGCCCGGGAGGAGGGGGTGCCCCCGAGACTGGGAGGGGGCCCTGTGCTGTCGGAGAAGCCCACCAAAGGGCCCTGCTCCGGCCTTCAGCTGTGAGCAGGAAAGTTAGGGAGAGGGCAAGCAGTAGGATCGAGGTGGGAAGACGCACGTTTAGGAAAGGCAGTCCCATCTCAAAGGAAATCAACCAGCCCTGGTTTCTGGCTTCAGATATTAATCGGACCTCAGAGGCGGTGGGTGGGGAGTCCTCACCCCGTCAGAAGCATCTCTTACAATTGATTCACAGGTCATTAATTACAGCTGAGGAGGTCGAGGTGCGTTCCCAGGGCGCTGAGGAGAGTCAGGCTGAGCTGGGGTCCGCACACCCCCTCAGGGGGCGCAGGGAAGTCGGAGTCACGGCGCAGCTCAGGCCGCGCTCCTTGCTGGCCTTGCAGCAGGTCTGCTGCCGCCAGCCGTTTCCTGGGCCCTTCCCGGGGTTGCCCACAGGGCCAGTGAGACGCGGGTGAGGCGTCCTTCTGCGGCGCAGTGGTGTTCAGACACGTCGGGGGCCTGCACCCAGAGCAGCGCTGCACACACTCTCCTTCCCTCAGTGTGTCTTCCCTTGCGAGAGGTGCACGAGGACACCCGCCCTTCTCTCTCCCTCCTTTCACCGGGTTCTCAAGTCGCAGGAGGCTGCCTGCGGAAAGGACAGAACTGGAGCAGAAACCTGGCTTCTGGCTGAACCTTGTGAGTCATGCTGGAAGCCACCCGCTACCCCGGAAAGCTGCACAATTCCCATCTGACTGGGGCCTGTAGGTCCACACGGCAGGGCACAGATCTCTGATTCTTTACCTCCTGGGACTCATTTTCGGAGATGGCTTCAGTCCTTCTAGGAAGAAGTAGCTTAGGGGCTGCCATCTATCTGGGGAGTGGGGTGCAGCAGCGTTAGTAAACCGAACATTCTGGTTTTACATGCTAATTCGGGGATGCTTTCAGAAGTCAGTGCTGACCATGGGGTTCAAAATTCCATGCTGCTCTGCTACCAGTTTATATTGGAGTGAAAAATTGAAGATGCAACTATGGCTCTGATGCTGAAAACGGCCCCTGTGCACTGGGGCTGAATGGAATCTCAGAGACAAGCGTTCTGACTAAAGTAGAAAATAATATTTACCGTTTTGCCAGGCAAAGGGGAACCAGCAGGCTTGTGCCCCTCAAAACCTGTGTGCCCCAACCCAGAGGGATTTGGTGAGTGTTATAACAGGGGTGCAGGGGCAGGATTTCTGGTAAGGATCAAAGTGTGTGCGGGCTCAGCTGGTCTCCTAGTCTCGATGCGCATCTCTGGTTCTTCAGTCTGGAAGGAAGAGTGCTACCTTCTTCCGTTTGTTGGGGGTTTTGGTTCTGTCAGGAGCTCAAAGGCACTGCTCTGTGTAACCCTTGAGATGGAGCCGGCCCCGGCCCCCACGTTGCACTCTGCTGCTCCCTCCTCTCTGTGTCCCCTCCTTTCCCTGATTAGCAGCTGTTGGAATCTGCCCTTTAGAACTCAGGGAAAGTCGTGGGGACTGGAGTCTATACCCTGCAAACAAGCATTGGGGGACATAGAAAGGCTTCTATGCCCAGGAGCCCCACAGATCCCTGCTCCGTTTCAGCTTTTAGGGGGCAAGTTTGATGTTTCCGAATGAGCATTACACCGGAAGTTTGCAAACCTAGGATGGAATCTAGTCTCCACCAGCAAATGTTTGATTTCTCATCTTAAAATCAGGATGAAAGATTCTCCAAGACTCCTTTTGCTTTTTTTTAAAAAATTATTTATTTGGCTGCATCTGGTCTTAGTTGTAGCATGCAGGGGATCTCTAATTATGTGTGTGGCCTCAGTAGTTGCTCCAGGGCGTGTGGGATCTTAATACCTCAACCAGGGATTGAACCTACGTTCTCTGCATTGGAAGGCAGATTCTTAACCATTTGACCACCAGGGAAGGCCCTCCAAGATTTCCATTTGCTCTCCTATAGTATGTTAGATCTGGGTTCGATCCCTGGGTCAGGAAGACCCCTGGAGAAGGACATGGCAACCCGCTCCAGTATCTTGGCCTGGAAAATTCCACGGACAGAGGAGCCTGGAGGGCTACAGTCCATGGGCTCGCAGAGTCAGACACAACTGAGTGACTAACACAGAGTATGCTAGAATAGGAATCTTATAAGTAAATCTAGCCTAAGGGGCAAAAGTTCGAAAAGGCCTCCTTGTTTTTTGTCCTGTGTTACTCTTGAATTTCAAAGGCCAGAATGAGGACTCCAACCCCAGGCTCCTCCTTCCTGGAGTTTCTTATTTACCTCCTGCAAGGTCAAGGAAAGGAGGAGCTGGGAAGAGTGAGAGAAGGGACTAATACTTGTTGAATGTCTAATATTTTAAGTTGCTAGGTGCTTTATATATGTTGCTTAATGCAAACAATATTAAGATGGCATCAAGTGACTCTGAGGCTCAGAAAAATTAAGTACAGTGTTACTAGCCTAAAAGAGCTTCTCCATCATGAATGCTTAACGCATATTTGTTTATTAAATAAATGGATATCAGAGACAGGGTTTGAACTCAAGTGTAACTCAACTTCAAAGCCTTAGTGTGCTAATCCACAAGCTGCAATTGGAATCACCTGGGAAATTTTTAAAAATAGTGATGTCTGGGTTCCACCACCAACCTCAGCAGATATTCTGATAACAACTGGTTTGAAGTATGACCTGGGAACCAGGATATGTTTAAAAGTTCCCTCGGGTGATTCAGATGAGCAGCACGGTTTGAGCCTCTGTTTTAGGCCAAATGCCCAGCTGACTCAAGGAAGTGGCTTCTCTGGGGTTAGGTGTTCCTCCTAGTTCAGGCAGCCATGGATAAAGTTGTGGTGAGAATTTAAGGGAAGCAAGGATTCGAGGGTAGCTAGAGTGGAGGAAGTGGGAATCGTTGAGGACGTCATACCCGCACTCCGGGTGTGCAGAGTGGTAGCAGGGAGGTGGGACACTTGCCTTGGAGGCAGAAGTGGGCAGTGCTGGGTCCCCTAATTAGGAGCTGTCTCTTGGGGCAGGTTCTTGACTTAGTTTACTCACCTGTAAAAAGGGACTAATAATAATGCTTTTTGCACAGTGTTGTAAAGGTTAAGTAAAATAGTTCATGTAGGTGCTCCTTTAAGGATACTGACGGGTACATAACAAGGGATGGCTATAGAGGATCTTCAGGGACTGGGTAGATCCCACACCGTGAGTAACTTGGTGAATGGTGGTGCCATTTGGGGAGATGGGAAAACTGGGCTTGGGGGAGAAGAAGAACAGATTTGGGGAAGAAATATAAAGTTCTGTTTTGACTGAGATGCCAAGGTATCATCCAGATGGGTCTGTTAGATGAACTTGGTTTTGGAGGTTAAAAAGACTATAAATGTTTAGTATATATTTGGTTATCATTAGGATATAGTTGGTGTTTAGTACTATAGAGTTAGATGAGACTACCGAGGGAAGAAGGAACTTGATAATGTAGTCCTTCATATTCCATGTTAACTTGTTCACCTTGAGGGCTCGTTTTTTAAATTAATTATTCATGGTTGGAATTTGTAGATAGATATCCTTAGCTTTCCACAGCTTTTCGTTAATTGGGTGTCTCCAGGGTTAACTTAGTTGGCAGACAAAGGTCCGCATCATCAAAGCTTGGTTTTTCCAGTAGCCGGTTGCAGACATGAGAGTTGGATCATAAAGAAGGGTGTGGGTGTGTTTGTGGGGTGTGTGTTAGTCACTCAGTCGTGTCCCAACTCTTTGTGACCCATGGACTGTAGCCCACCAGGCTCCTCTGTCCATGGAATTATTCTCCAGGCAAGAATACTAGAGTGGGTTACCATTTCCTTCTCCAGGGGATCTTGCCCACCCAGGGCTTGAACCTGGGTCTCCTGCATTACAGGCAGATTCTTTACTGTCAGAGCCCCAAGGAATTGATGCTTTCAGATTATGGTGCTGGAGAAGACTCTTGAGAGTCCCTAGGAGTGCAAGGAAATCTGCATCCTAAAGGAAATGTATGAATATTTATTGGAAGGGCTGAAGTTGAAGCTCCAGTAGTTTGGCCATCTTAAGAGCTGACTCATTGGAAAAGATCCCGATGCTGGGAAAGATTGAAGGCAAAAGGAGAATGGGGCTGCAGAGGATAAGATGGTTGGATGGCATCACTGACTCAGTGGATTTGAGTTTGAGCAAACTCCAGGAGATAGTGGAGAACTGTCTGCCTGGTGTGGTGCAGTCCATGGGGTCTAAAAGAGTCCGACCTGACTTAGCAACTGAATAACAAACAACAGGGTGACTGTGACTACAAAATAAACTTATACTAAGTCCAGTTTGATGACACAAGACTTAGGTGCTAACAGAATACACTGAACATCATCAGAAGACAGACTTAATGGGGTTTCCTCTCACATCACAGCAAATTGAATTTGTAGTGTATTTTCTCTGGTTCTAAATTTAGTCTCAGATACTTAGCTAGTAATTTAAATTCAGATTTTAGACTTAGGCTAAATATCTTTTGCTATCTTACAGAGGGAGTAGAGGGAGAATGCTAACAAGTGCAATATGTTGTTCTTCAAGAAGATGTAATATCTTCAAATTTTAGTGCATATCAAGGCCTAAAGATTTGGTATAAAATATTTAGGTTCATTAATTATTTTAAGTACTGATTAATTTATGTATTTGGGCTTACTAACTATATTGCCTGCAGCTTTGAGGACAGTCTGCTAGGAGACAGTGCGAATGAGGGTAAACTATTGGATTTATATGTGAAATAATTGATGACCATTTCTTAATATAGTAGTTTGGGTTTGAACTTGGGCCTCCACGGTGGATAACTTGGAAGTTAACTGTCTATGCCAAAGTTTCTTCCCCTGTAAAATGGTGATGTAGTAGGATCTATCATGTGTATCTCCCACAGTTGTGAGGATTAGATAAAACACATAAAGTACCTCTTGTCAAAAGGAGATCACATAAAATCTCTTTTAAGAAAAGTTTAAAATCACATGTAGTTACCTAAAGATAACCATTTGGGGGGGATAGTTCTTTTCCAGTCTTGATTTATTTATGCATACTTCTTGTGTAGTACAAATTATACTTTAGTATTCTGCTTTTTTTCTTTTTAAACAAAACGTGATAGACGGTCCAGTTTCATCGTTAACATTTCTTAATAGGCAGTGTTAATAGCAGCATGATAGAATATCATAATAGAATATCCTGTGCTTAACATAGATTTTCAGTAATTTTCAGCCATTGGATATTCCAGATTGTTAATTTCCACTGTTCACTCTTATAAATAATGCTGTTTTTAATTAACTTGTTTCTTAGGTCTGAAGAAGACACTTGAATCATGGGTGATGTTAAAAATTTTCTGTATGCCTGGTGTGGCAAAAGGAAGATGACCCCATCATATGAAATCAGAGCAGTGGGGAACAAAAACAGACAGAAATTCATGTGCGAGGTATTAAAAAAAAATACAGTTTGCATTTATGTGACTTTAAGGCTTATTATTAAAAGAATAATGTTTTCTGTTTGGAAATGTTAATGTGTTGTACATTGGGATATGTCCTTTATTGTGACTTGCCTGCTATTTCTATCTAATAAATCATTTTCAAGTGATATGAAATCAATCATTAAAAAAAAAACTTTTGGCTGCACCACACAGCTTTGGGGATCTCAATTCCCTGACCGGGGTGGACCCAATGCCCCCTGCAGTGATAGCATTGAGTCCTAACCACTGGACAGCCAGGGAATTCCCTGAGTGTTACTTTTAAAACATCGTGGTAGGTAAATTATTCTAATTAGAACAATGTGTCTTTCACACTTTATGCACTACCAGTACTGCAGATTAGAAAAATTGGATTAACTTTGTCTGTAGTTACTAATTCCAGTAGAAAGTAGGTGCTTCATGTTAGAGTGCTTTAAAATAAATACGGGTAGTTTATTCTTTGGTTTTGTAAAATCAGATTTTAATGTGGAACTTAATGTTGTATTAGAAGAAATTATATGAGCCGCATAACATTCTTGCTTTTGGATTAGTTTATCACTGGACAGTATGAATTAAGCATTTTTTTTATAAGACAGCCTGTGAATTCTCTTAGGTATGTTATTTTCACTATGTTTATAAAGTATATCTCCAATAATTAACTGTAATCTCTTAATGGTCTAGTGAAGTATGAGTTTTTTAAATCCTCAAATTACCCAGGTCACACTCTCAATATATTTTTTTTCTTTAAGGTTCGAGTGGAAGGATATAATTACACTGGCATGGGTAATTCCACCAATAAAAAAGACGCACAGAGCAATGCTGCCAGAGACTTTGTTAACTATTTGGTTCGAATAAATGAACTAAAGAGTGAAGAAGTCCCAGCCATGGGGGTAAGTATGGCCACGCACTTGAGACATATATTATAAGATTATGCTAATCCAGTAGGTATGGAGGCTCAGCGTGATAGTTTTTCAGTGTTGTTTTCAAATGGTATGTTAATGTGTTCCTTAGTGAACCTTGGGGGTGATTTGTCTTTGAGAGAACTGGGATAATTTTGTAAAGATTTGGATTTCATTTTCATTACCTGACTTGGGGATTCCCTTTAGTCTGTATGTCTTAGGGTTTTACATATTGTATTCATTCAAAACTGATTTTTCAGAGTGTGTTGTATTCTGTCTACTTCAAAAATAACATTTTAAACAGAAGATAAAAATCGGTAACATTTTAAGATACATTTGCTACCATTGACATTTTCTTAGCAGAGTTAAAATAGTATTTGGTGCAGCAGAATATCATTCTTGTGTTTTTGATGCCATAATTATTTGCAATTATATTGTGCGTATGCAGCAAAAGTTTTGAAAAATAAACTTATTAACTAAAAAGTGAAAGTTTGAATTTTCACAAAAATAGTGGTATTGCTGATGTTTTTAAAAAGTCATATTATGAAAAAAATCACATGATTTAAGCAGATGCCTTAGGTATTACATGAAAGATCCAGTTTTTATAAAACCTTTAGGAATAATATTAATTTCAGCACCCTTCAATGGGTTTTTGTATTCTGACTTGCTTATAAAGGTAAAAATACATGTTTTTTACCTTTCTATTGCATTTACCCAGGAATTGAATTTACTTTCTAGTATGGTGTACCACTATATAATTAGAAGATTTTTAATTAGTTTGCTTGAGCCATCTGTAAAATGAAAAGATTGGACAAGACGACCTTGATTCTTTTATAAATATTTGACCCATTGGCCTTTGTTCCATGTGTTAGGACCTATTCTAGTTGTGTGTTTTGGTTTTATTTATTTAAGCCTCTTCCTAGGTCTGTTGGTGGCAAACTTTCATTTCTTTTATGTAAAAATATTTTTATTTTACCTTGAATAGAAGGTAACGCAATTCTGAGGCGCCAGTTTTCTTCCACCTCAGAGATCACGTTGTGCTGTCGTCTAACTTCCATGTTGTCTGATGAGGAGTGGGCAGTCTTCAAGTCGTTTCTGCCTATATGTGTTTTCCATGGTTGCTTTTTTCTTTGGTTTCTAGTAGCTTGGCTATGATGTTTTCTTTGTACTCAATCCTGCTTGGAGTTTGCTGAAATTCTTGAATCTGTATATTTATGTCTTTCATCAAACTTTTGGCTATTTTTTTTTTCTTTCCCAAATATTTCTTAATTTTTTCTTCTTCTTTTTCTGGGACTTTCATTTTAACATATATGAGAAACTGTTTGGAACTATTTCGTAGGTCCTGGACCGTCTTTTTTTCTTCCTTTCTCTAATTTTCAGATTCGATGGTTTCATATATATGTTAAGTATATGTTATTATATTTATGTCTTTCATCAAACTTTTGGCTATTTTTTTTTTCTTTCCCAAATATTTCTTAATTTTTTCTTCTTCTTTTTCTGGGACTTTCATTTTAACATATATGAGAAACCGTTTGGAACTATTTCGTAGGTCCTGGACCGTCTTTTTTTCTTCCTTTCTCTAATTTTCAGATTCGATGGTTTCATATATATGTTAAGTATATGTTAAAGATAATCAGTATCTTCAAGTTCACTGATTGTTTTCTTTGTTTTCAGTCGCCTCCCCACCCCACCCCCACCCAGATACTATCTTTTTTTTTCCCCCCTAAGTTTATTGCCTTTTTTTTTTTTTTAACAGGTTTTGTTTTTCTGGTGGCATTTCTTTTCATCCAGTATAAGCATACATTCATAATATGACTGAGTTTCTCATATATCATTGAGCATAGTTACAATAGCTGCTTTAAAATTCTTAACTGCTAGTTCTAACATGGGGGCCATCTCAGGGTTGGGCTCTGTTGATTGTGCCTTTTTTTTCCCCCCTGTAAAAACACTGGTTTTATTATTTTTAAAAAAAAGACAAACAAAATCCTGGTCATTTGCAGTATCTATCAGCTTTCAATTTTGGCTCTCCTGTCCAGAAGTGTTTCATGCAAGAATCCATCTTTCCGGGCCTTTTTCAGAATTTTGCTGTCTTCTTTAGTTATTTTAAGCTTGTGGTCTTGGAAGCTCTGAAATTTTTTTTACATAATTGATTTCACACTGTTTGACATTTCCTTTGTCTTCTTCTGGAATATCATCTTTTTTTCTTAGTTTCTCTTTAGGTGCAGGATCTGATCTTTGTCATTTCTTCTGCCGTTTTACTTTTTGCTTCTATATCACCTGCTTCATTGCATCTAATAAAACAGCTGTTGGAGGCCAGTAAAGCCATTTTCCCATCTTGAAAGACGGGTTCCCACTGCTCTCTAGGTCCAATTGCATCTGAACGCCCACAACGGTTGTGCTTTTGAGGTTTTTCCTCTTTGTATGTCAAATGATTTCGCATTATATTCTGGGCATTGTGACTATTATATTTTGGAGACTAAATGATGTTAGTCTTCCAAAGAGTATTTTGTCATTGTGTTGTCAAGCAGTTAATTTAGACGGACTTCAGCGACAGCACTGTCTTTTGAGTGATAGTTCAGATCTCACTTCAGTTTTCTGATCCTGTGCTAGGAGGCTTGAAATCTCTCCTGTGTATATATAGTTTAAAGGTTAGCCAGAGATTTGGGGAAAGTTTATACACAGAGTTTGGAATTCCTCTTTGTTTCCTTTCCAGGATTTCTTTCTCACTTTCTAGCAGCTTTGGTGTCCCCAAATTCTTATCCTTTGATACTTCTGGCCAGAAAGACTGGGTTTTCTCTTGAGTTTTAGCTGTCTGAGATGGTCTTCCCTAGTAATAAAAGGCATAATAAGCTGGAATTATACTTTCTATTTTTGCTTTCTCATTTCAAGTTCCTTCTAGAGTTTGCCAGATTTTGTTCACTTTTTAGTGCCTGTGTATAGCTGAGGAGAGTTTTAGGGTTTTTGTTTTTCTGGAGTTCATGTTACCTACAGGAGTTAGTGTAGTAGGAGCTACTGGGCCATACCAGAAATAGTATCCTATTTTCACTTTTTTCTTGTTAGCATTGTAACACATTCAGATCTTTTCTGTAAGGCTCCAACTATGCATTTTCTACTTTGTCCCTCACTTCTACACTGGCCTTCTTGCAGTTCGTCAAATAGGCTAGCGCCTTTTCCGTCTCAAGACTTTTGTGCTTGACTGTTCTTTTTGCCTAGAGTGCTCTTTCCCAGCCATCCTGTTGAAAATTGCAAATCTGCTGTTAGCCTGGTGGTCTGTCTGCTTTCACTGTTTGATTTTTATCCGTAGTGCTTACTAACTGCTAGCCTGGCGCTTCTCAACTGGGAGTGATCTTGTCCCCCAGGGATGTTTGGCAATATGTGGAGACATTTGTTACAACTGGAAGGGGATGGTGGCATTATTGACATCTAATGGGGAGATGCCAAAGCTTCCTGAAACAAAGAATCATCCAACCCAAAATGTCATTTATACTGAGATTGAGGACCCCTCTTTTAATCTATTTTTTACCCCTAGATCCTCATACTGTAGTTAATGAGAGCAGAGGATGGGGTTGGAGGTGGGGCAGGGAGGTGGTGGTTCCTGTGTTTTAATTCGTGCTATCTCCCTAGCATCTAGAATAGTTCTGGTCCATACAGTAGGCACTTAATATTTTTTGGTTAGATGAATGAGGGATGAACTTGGAAAAATACTATATCCCAAGCAAATCTTTACCATACCATCTATATTTTACCTCCCCATCCTCACCAAACCCTGTTTGTGTCACTTCACTTGCCCTTTCATGCATCAGAATGTACTTGCCAAAAATGACTTATTTCTAAATCCCAAGAATACTTAAACTTTTTTTTATCATGGAAAATGTCAGATGTGTTTCAAAGTAAGACTAGGAATAATATCACAAACCCCTGTGTTGGAAACACTTTTCACCATGACCAATCATGATTCATCTCTTAATTTCTATCTACCTTCTTCCTTTTGGATTATTTTTTGGCAAATCCCAAACATCCTATCATTCATCTGTTACTATTTCAGTTTGTATTTCTAAAAGGTAATCTTTTTAAAAAACACAGCAATTCCATTATCAAACCTAAAAAAATTTAATAGTTTCTTAACATCCTCAAACACCCAATCAGTACTCAGATTTTCCTGATTGTTCCATGAGTCCATTTTTAGTAGTTTATTTAAATTATGTTCCAGATATTGTCTGTGTTCTACAGTTAATTGATGTCTGGTGTTCTCATCACTAGATTCTCTCTCCCTCCCCGTCTCTCTCTGATTTTTCTTTGGAATTCGTTAAAGAAAGCATGTTATTTATTTTTTAGTTTCCCACACTTTAGATCTTGCAGATACAGCCCCCTGGTATCATAAAGTATTTCTCTGTTTCTCATAATTGGTGGTTAGAGACTTAATCAGATTTCAGTTTGATTGGAGTAGAGGGGCAGGCACAGGAAATCTCCAAAGATTAAGTCTGTACTCCCATCAGGAGGAGGCACCTGATAGGACGTTAGCAGCCATTGATATCACTGTGGATTTAATTCTTCAGTAAATTTCTTTGATTTTTTTTTTTTTTTAGTTCAAATACTTTTATAATAAGAAACCACCTTTAGAAAAAACAGAACCTCTCTTTATCAATAATTCAGTTATTCTGGGGTATAATTTATACAGAAAATGTTAAAGACAAATGATTGATTCTTTCCCTTTAACAGTTAAGTTCATCCCTAAGTATCTTTAAAGGTTATCAATTAGGTATTATTCCCAGAATTATTATGAACTCATTGATTCAAATATGTAACATGTTAATACATTCATTAATCTTTTTGTTGCTGTTTCAGTTGTCCCATTTTTAGCTGGTAGGACCTTCTTCAGATTGATTTTTTTCAGTTCATTTAACCTGACCCCTTAGTCTGATCATTTTCTTGCTTTGTGGCATATCATATGTTTGACTCAGCTTGAATTTTACTATTACAGATGTTAAGATCCCTGGTTCTTTTTCCTGGGGAGTGGCGTTTAGAGACCACAAACTGAGTGCCAAGAGTTACTACTAAATCGGTCATTGTTTTAGCCTTTTCAGTGTACAAAGCTTGGGAAAATTTTTTCCAAGACAAGGTATATTTTGAGTTCACCCTGATGCTTCCAGTTTAAATTCAGAATGGCAGAGCTTTTTCTCACCCTTCATGTGCATCTGTTTGTCGGTTATCCCCCAAACCAAAACTGTGTTTCCTTGCAGAGTCCTAACATAATTAATTACTCTTGCTTTATTCAATAATACATGTACAGCAGTCTCATGCTGTAAATTCCAGTGCTATTATCAGTTATGCAATTACTGGAAGATTTAAGTTTTTGCAGTTCTTTTCATATTTAGGGTATATCCTACTTGTTGTTTAGTCACTAAGTCATACCTGACTCTTTGCAACCCCATGGACGGTAGCCCATCAGATTCCTCTGTCCGTGGGATTTCCCCGGCAAGCATACTGAAGTGGGTTGCTATTTCATTCTCCAGGGAATCTTAACAACTCAGGGATCAGACCACATCTCCTGCCTGGCAGGCGGATTCTTTACTGCTGAGCCCCTGGGAAGAAGCCCCCATATCCTACTGCAGACTTAAAATGATTGCATTTTCACATTGAAATAATTTCTCATTTGTGATCATTCCTGTCATCTCTATTCTCTGGTTTGTTTCCATTTTGCTTTAATTTTTAAGGATCATTGTAAACCTAGACATAGTTTCATATTTTGTTAAATTAATGAAACAAGTGTATTTGGAAGAGTCTGCCTTCTGTCCCTGCCTCCTCCATCTGTTTTCCTGTTGGGTTTTTGTTTTTTAGTTATTAGTCAATCTTCTTTTTTCTAACTATAAGCCAAAAAATATGTATATTAATATTCCTTACCCCAGCTCTTTATTTTACTAACAGTATCTTGTGTACACTTTTTCTTTACTTACCTGCTTTTTACTTCAATAGTACGATACTTTATTCAACTAACCTCTACTGATGGATTTTTGTGGTTTTTACTGTTACTTATAATGCTAAAATGAATAGCCTGTGTATTATGCATGTGTATACATATAAATTTTTGTATTTTTGCTAATCTGTCTTGGGGAGAGATTTGTTGAAATGGTTTGCTGGATCAAAGGATACTGCATATGTGCTTTTGCAGGCTGTTACCATTTTTTTTCTCTGTAGGATAAGAGTTGAATTATTTTGCATTTCCACCATTTCAGTCATTTCCAGTGGTTCTGAATGGGCAGTTTTGGCATATCCCCCAGTCCCCATTGCATTTTTGACTAAGAACAGGGGGAGGATTGCTCCTGGCATCTAGTCGGTAGTCCAGGGATATTGCTAAACATGCTGAGATCAAAGCGTCCTTCCTGCTTTGGCCCAGCTGGTTCATTCTTACCGGAGCTGTTAGGAATTGCCCTCCACTTTTCCCCAGTAGTATATTGGACACCTTCCATCCTGGGGGGCTCATCCTTCAGGGTCGTATCTTTTTGCCTTTTCATACTGTTCATGGGATTCTCCAGACAAGAATACTGGAGTGGATTGCCATTTCCTCCTCTGGTGGATCAAGTTTTGTCAGAACTCTTCCCTATGACCTGTCCATCTTTGGTGGACCATTTTTGTGTGAAAATTATTTTCATCTACATAATTACATAATCTCCAGAGAGAAAATTAACATTTTTTTACTACCCTTACCTTTTCTGTCTGAGATGAGAACATAACAGTTTTATAATGCTGAAAGCAACAATATGAATATTATGAGGAAAAGAGGGGGTGACACATGGGCCTCCTCTGAGTTTTAGAGAATTTAATGGTCTCTGAAGGCAGTTACTGACCTTGCCTTGACTTTTCCTCTTACAGGTAGCACCCGCTCCACCCTCAGCTACTGATTCATCTGATACCACAGCAGAGGATGGAAGTTTACCAGGAAACCTGGGAGGAGGACCTCTTCCTCCGCATCTGACTCTCCAGGCAGGTAAGGGCTTGAATGTGTGCACATGGCTGAGAACAGGATCCACTGTCTTGCACAGTCATCATCTTTTTCTCACTTGGACAGATAGAAATAACATTCTGAAGTCCTAATGTGGAGAGAACCCAAGATCTTCATAAGTTTGCAGATACTTCCAGGTTATTTAATCTCTTAAAAAGTGGTACGGCTCAATTACCTTTCTGTCAGTAGATTTTGATCTCTGGATAGATTTTGCACAGGCTAGAATATTTCGTTAAAGGGGTTTTATTTACTGCCCTTCCTTGTTTTTAACTTGATTTCTACCAAATATTGTAGGCTTGTTTGTTTGCTATATGGGTCCCAGTCACTGCTGAATTCTGTATATATCAAAACGTTCATTAGTGTTTCCACTGTGGGGTCAATTACCTGGAATATTCGTCAAATTACCTGTGTCTCAGATCCAGTGTTTATGAAATAAGGATAACAATGTTTACTTACAAGATTATTTGAGTAAACTTTTAAAAAGTATAATAAACAATAAACAGTTTTAGGCAATATTAACTACAATTTTTACTCTGCTTTCTCATTAAAATTCATCACTTTTTAACAATTTTTTAACTTCTCCTTATTCCCATCTCTAGCACTAGCATGTAGCTTTCTTTCAGGATCATATCTAGTGAAGAAACCGTTACCATTTAATCAGTTATTACATATGTAACAACTTAAAACAGCGCTACATGATAATGTATGCCAGTCACTTATGATCATTCCTAGCAGCACCCTGCTGCATACCATCTTTACAGTTAGCAATTTAGACCTGTATTCAGTGAGGTAACACTTTGTTAAGTAAGTGAGAGATTTCAGGTCCATTTCCAAATAACTGAAATCTTGAATTTCTAATAATAGAGCTCTGAAATCTAAATTAGGAGTAGTTTTTAAAAAATAGTAAGGGTTATTTGTACAATTTGATTTGTTAAAAAAGCATCATTTTCTTTCCGTAATAGAAAATAATTCTGGAGGTGGGGGCTCTGGCTATGTGCCCACCTGGGATCGAGGTGCCAACTTGAAGGATTATTACTCAAGAAAAGAAGAACAGGAAGTCCAAGCGGTGAGGCTATATAACCCTGTATTACATCTCCTAGGGTGTGATTTAGGACTTGGTTCATGGTACAGTTTAAGATATTTCAACTTTATAATTTAGTGATGGTTTTAATTATTTGAGAGTGATAGTTCACGCAAAACACCATAAATCTAAGCTATCTGTTAATTCTGGTCAGTAGAATTGCCTATGAAATGAAATGTTTTTCCCTGGTATTAATAAAATGTCTCTTCATCTGCTTTGTAGGAAACTTAGTTGCCTCAGTAAACCTCATTTGTTTATCACTTGCAGTAAAAGTGCTTTGATAAGACTGCTTACTTTTCTAACTTGATAGATACTTTATTTTTTTGGCCAAATAGATAGATACTTATTGTTTCTGGCTGTGTATAGCGTGCAGGATCTTAACTCCCTAACCAAGGAGCAAACCCATGCCCCTTGTAGTGCAGAGTCTTAACCGCTGGGCCACCAGTGAAAATGCTTTCGCTTTATTTGTTTAAAGTTTTTAAACCAGCCTAAAAAAATTGGTCAAAGGTTTCTTAGGAACAGTTTAAATGTGTAATACATTAACCAATAGCATGTTTATACGATAGGACCGTCATGTGGAGTAAAAACTAGTTCTGGCTGAGTTTTGACTAGGATTAAAAGCTGTTAAAAAGACAACTTTTGCACTTTCAAAGCATGGTACAAAGAAATTGTTACAGAATTCTGTATCTTAAACATACATAGCATCATGAAGCCAAATATCATTGATTCAACAGACCCTTGAATCTGAAGAAGTGGATTTAAATGCTGGACTTCATGGAAACTGGACCTTGGAAAATGCTAAGGCTCGTCTGAACCAATATTTCCAAAAAGAAAAGATTCAAGGAGAATATAAGTACACCCAAGTGGGTCCTGATCACAACAGGTTTGCTTGTTTCACTCTTTTCCTTCTATAGTAAGTTAGGGGTTTGTAGAGTTACTGTTCTGTTCTTGGCACGTGGCATCTGGTTCAGTTTATGGATGAATAGAAATGGTGAAGAGATACGTTACTTTGACGGAGAAGAATTGTCACTGATGTGTGATGTGCAGTTTGCGATGGCTTCCACTTAGGAGTGTGATTTTAAGAATAAAATAACAAAAATTTTCTGTGTAAGAATAAAATCTGGAAAAAGTCTGCTATTTGTGTTGCTAGACTTCTGGTTCTCGTATGAATCTGAGAGGCAGAAGCCTCAGTAGTAGCCTCAAGTAGTGGTTTGTCCGTGTTTGACTTAAAAGTCAGCCAGGGGTAGTGAGTTTGTTGTTCTCTGTGGTGTTGGAAGCAGTTATAATGTGTTTTTCTTTAATGTGTCAAGTTAGACACTTAAAGTTTAGAGTCTTCAGAGATAGATGGTGTTATATCTAGAACCAAATTTCCCATCGGCGTTGAAAGTTGCCTGTGTTCGAGTCTAAAGTTTTAAGGGCCCGTTGTGAAGCTGAAGGAGAGCCTCCGTCTTTGTATGTGAGTTAAATTAGCACACTTTTGTTCTGTTAAATTTCATAAAACTGAACATACAGGGAGGAGGAGGTTCTCACAGTGACAGTATGTTTCTCAGCCTGCTTGCTGTTCTTCCTGAGAGCATTCCAGGGTGTAGTAATTATTACTCCCAGGAAGGCTCATATGGATAAGATTCTTTTGGGGGCACTAATATTTTATTGAAAGGGAGGGGATGTTTTAATGAAAATCTGGATGATTTAATTTGCTGTCCTTATATGAACTAAGTCAAAATGCATCAAAACTGTTTTCCTTAAAAATTGAAGTGTTGCATCTAGCAACCCTAAAATAATTATTACTGAAATAAAACTTTGATATTGATCAAAATGATGTTCAGAGCATGGTTCCCCCTGCTTCCCAATGTTTTATTCAATCCTGAATTCTCAAATACTTAATTTTGACATCTGACTTTATTAAACCATCAGAGATTATAAAAGAAAGATTCGTTTGTTGATGATTTTTTTTTAAATTTTGTTTTTCTAATATCTTAATTGATTCTGATACAAAGAGTTAAAGAATTCAGGCTATGACAAGGAAGGCAGAGGTAGTTGGGGGAGCTTGGACAGCATTGCTCTTTGTATGTCCTTTAAAGGCATAACAGACAGCAACACTAGAGGTCTGTGTTCATACACACATGTGCTGCTGCTTAGGCTGAACTAAGCAATCACATGGGAAACTATTGTAAACTGATTTCTGGTGTTGCTGTTCCCCCCTAGGTGGAGGAGAATGAGATTGAGTGCTGACTTTAAGCCTGGCTGAGAAACATACTGGCATCGGTGTCATTAATGAAAGGGTGGATGTTGTTTCCCTGAAAGCCAGTGGCCTTTGACCCCTGAAGCCGCTGTGCCTGAAGGTCAGTTCACGAGGTATAGGAAGGAATCTTAACTTTTTTTTTTTGTAAGTCTCACCTGACCTTTTATTCACAGCACAAAGCCAAGGTTAGAATATGCAATAGAAAGATCAGAAAAGCATAGTTTCTAAAGGGCAATTTCCCCCTTTTTAAAGCCCAAATTTATTCCCTAGTATCTGCTAGCTATTTTAGCTGTAGTTTTCAAAAATATTTTGTTCTCCGAGACTTGACTTAAATAGCTAATTTTTTTTTTGTTATTAAGGGCTACTTCCAACTGCAGGCAGATACGAGATCTCTGTCTCAAGCCACTGACATGGGCTCCGTGTTAGTATACCCGTGTGTATGTGTGCATACGAGCCTATTTTTAGCTGATCGTAACAGATTGAAATCACTAGTGGGTGGCCCATGCAAAGAATCTTAAAACAACCACAACTATAGTTTAAGGAGAGTATTGGACTTATTTTATTTCTTGGCCTCAAGCTAAGTGGAAAATTCCTTTTCACTGAATGTTTTCTAGCTGTTCAGACTGCAGCCTTGAAATACAGTTTAAAGTAAGTAAATATGGAATCACAACTCCTCTAACATTTTCTTTCCATGAACAGTTGGCTCATCAAGTTTGATTACAGCTGTCTCATGCCGTGTTGTACATTATTTGACGTTTATATACTTCATTTGTTCTAGGAGTGAACAGAAATGTTTACAGTGGTTTTTTGCTTTGATTTGCCTAAGCAGTTGGAAAGCCTGATTTAAGAATCCTGGATTTAATAATTCTAATGGTGAAATTTCTAACCTTGTTTGTATATGTTGTTACAGGAGCTTTATTGCAGAAATGACCATTTATATCAAGCAGATAGGCAGAAGTAAGTGTTATTGCTTTCCTGATATTCTGAGTCTTGTACAGCTTAGTAGTATTCATTATAAAGTTTTGAGCCACATATATTACTAATTTGACAGAGTCCATGCTATAAGGTAGCATTTAGGGTGTTTTAGAATTTTAGTGATTAGCAGGCCCAGTTTCCCAATTTTACATGTGAAAGATTGTGCTAGTATTATATTTTAAAGGGTAAGAGGTGGTAGGCTACTGAGGAATGTGCCACTGTCAAAGAATTAATCTTTCCTTTGATACAGAAAGGTTACAGCTCCTTCAGGTAAAACTTAGTGACAGTTGGAAAGGAGTTAATCAGATGATAGGATTGGAGGTCTAAAGGTGAATGTGAGCATTTAAGAGCCATAGAGTTAAGACAGAAAGGTGAGAAAGTTACCCTTGAGGAGGCATTTAAGGAACCGACTGGGGTTATTCATAAAGGAAGTAAAAAGACAAGCATGAACATGAATTCTTTATTAGTAAGTTTAAAAGCAGGCAGTGTGTCATGCTTGAAAGTATAGAATAGCTTTGTGTACCTGATTTTGTCTCTAACAAATTTAGTGATTTCAACTAAATCATACCTGTGTTGCTGGGACTCAGTTTACCTCACTGCAAGTTGAGGGAAGTGGGTAAAGATTCTTTCCAGCTTGAGAATTACGCACTTATTTGTAGTGTATAATTCTTATGACTTAAGTGTAGTGTATCAGAGACTTAAATAAAATCAAGTCTTTGAAAGAAGCACTAGGAGATGATGTTGAATTTTTTTAATCCTAGGCTTTTACGAATACTTTGAGTGGATAGGGGTTTTAAGCTTTTTGGAACATAGCTACAGTCATTTGTTTACATCAGGGAATAGCAAACTTCTGTAGAATTCCAGATAAATATTTTAAGCTTGGTGGGTCAAATATGTGACACATTATTATTTCTGTCTTATATTTATGAGCTCCTTATAGACATGATAACATTTCTGGTTCCTGGGCCCATAGTCAAACTCTAGTTGAAGTGTTCTTAGTAAATGGCTTCACTCTTGAGAGACAGAATTGAGTGTGACAGAAACTATGTGGCCTTAAAGCCTGAGATATTTTTTGACCCTTAATAGAAGAAAATTGCTTGACACCTGGTCTAGGCACTTTGGACCCATTTTCATTCCTTTGATTTGCTTTTTAATCCTTTATTTTTCAGAAGTTAAATTCTTCCCGTTTTAATGTTATATGATGTTAATAATGACAGCTTCGTTAAAATAGTTTATTTGCTTTTAATGTAAAGATTTGTATGTGGTATGTGTCTTAGTGTGTGCCTATAACTGATGGTCAGCTGTCAATGGTATTGGTTTGAGTTAGCAGTTAGAATGAAAAGAGCTTAGAACTCATACTCTGCATTTTAGGTCAGCTTTTGTACCCTAACCTCCTAGTTGCTTATGATGAGATGTTTCTGTACTTAAGACAATTTATCTTTTTCTCTTTGGTAATTCTGAACTTAAATTATAGGGATTTTTGCACGCGAACATGGATCAAATAAAAAACTGGCAGCACAGTCCTGTGCGCTGTCACTTGTCAGACAGCTCTACCACCTTGGAGTGATTGAACCTTACTCTGGACTTACAAAGAAGAAAGAAGGAGAGACAGTGAGTCTTTAGACTTAGTAGCCCAGAGAGATAATATGAGATTCAGTTTTGCTGTTGTTTAGTCATTAAATCTTGTCCGACTCTTTGTGACCCCATAGACTGTAGCCCGTCAGGCTCGTCTGTCCATGGGATTTCCCAGGAAAGAATACTAGAGTGGATTGCCGTTTCCTTATCTAGGGGATCTTCCCGACCCAGAGATCAAACCCTGGTCTCCTGCATTGGCAGGCAGATTCTTTACCACTGAGCCACCAGGGAAGCCCGTGAGATTCAGTTTAGCTTCTATTTAATATTTGGCTAAAGATGTTTGATCATTCTAGGACTCTTGCCTCAAGAAATGGAAATGGCCTTACTCCTCATCATTAAAGTAATTCTTTCACCAAGGAACTGACTTCTTGTTGGCTTTTAGGTCTATTGTAAGCCTAGTATCAACTCCATACTCTTAAACCTCCCGTAGTAAATCCAAGTAGTGTTCATATATATGTTACACGATTTTGATGACTCTCCCTTTTCTGTAGGTGGAGCCTTACAAAGTGAACCTTTCTCAAGATTTGGAGCATCAGCTGCAGAACATTGTTCAAGAGTTAAATCTTGAGATCGTGCCCCTAGTAAGCATACAGCTACTTAGTTCTTCACCTTTGTATTGACCTTCTTCAGTCAGACGAGCAACTGATATTTTTGGTTTTGTTTTGTTTTGTTTTTTTAATAGCCTGAAGATCCCTCTGTGCCTGTTGCACTCAACCTTGGCAAACTGGCTCAGTTTGAGCCATCTCAGCGGCAAAACCCAGTGGGTGTGGTTCCTTGGTCACCGCCACAATCCAACTGGAATCCTTGGACTAGCAGCAACATTGATGAGGGGCCTCTGGCTTATGTGAGTGCAACACTGTTGAGATCAGACTTTTGTGTTTTACTTTTGAACATATTTCATTCGGATGTCTAGTTTTAAAGAAATGAATTCAACTTCATTCTTTTGTGTGACTGTTGCTTTCCCATTTTACAGGCTACTCCCGAACAAATTAGCATGGACCTCAAGAATGAATTAATGTATCAGCTGGAACAGGATCGTGATTTGCAGGCAGTAAGTCTGAAGTATTTAAATGGTGCTTAAGAGCTTCAAAACAGTGAATAATATATTTTTGCCTTTTCTAGGAAGGCAAATCAAGATACTAATCTGATTCCTAGTTACCTATGAGGATAGGAGTAGTGAGTTAAGCGCCTGTGATTCTTAATGTAAATGAAGAGATGGAGTATAATAACTTTCCATGTATGTGTGTTTTGATGTTTTCTGAATAAAGCGACTTAAAATGTTAGAAGAAAGGTAATGTGTATGTAATGTACAGGGTAAAAATGAGGAAAATAAGGATGCGGATAAGGCCAAAAGATAGATTTTTTTTCAGAAATTTAATGGAAAGAGGCTGTTCAATTAGAGGTGTGTGTGTATATATATATATTCTTTTATCAAAAAGTATTTTCTGAATATCAAGTCAGTGGGAAGGAGTAACTTTCCCTAGAGATGGCAGTTTTTTTTTTCAGAATTAAAATAGTTGCTTCTGATATGTATGTTGGTGGACATGTGAAGTGTAACTTTTCTAATACAGGTCTTACAGGAGAGAGAGTTACTGCCTGTGAAGAAATTTGAAAGTGAAATCCTGGAAGCAATTAGTCAGAATCCAGTTGTCATTATTCGAGGTGCTACTGGATGTGGTAAAACCACACAGGTTCCCCAGTTTATTCTAGATGACTGTATCCAGAATGACCGAGCAGCTGAATGTAACATTGTAGTAACTCAGGTAAGTAACAAGCCAGTTTATGAGGCATGTGCCTGTTGTGAATAGTGTTTGAGAGGTGGAAACATTTAGAAGCCAGATCGTTTGTAATTCTTTGATCAGCTTCCCTTTGTAGTGACAGAAAATTCTGAAAGTGGTAGAGCATTAGGCCCTTGTAAGTTAAAAACAGAAAAAAGAAAAGGCATGAAAAGAACTTAAGTTTTGTGTTAATCTCCGGTATCTTTCACCGATAAGGTAAACTGAATCATATGTTAGATTCTTAATGCCTGGGCTTGAAGGGAGTCTTTGAGCCTCAGTTCAGTTCAGTTCAGTCGTGTCCAACTTTTTGCAACCCCATGGACTGCAGCATGCCAGGCCTCCCTGTCCATCACCACCAACTCTCAGAGTTTACTCAAACTCATGTCCATTGAGTCGGTGATGCCATCCAACCATCTNTAATGCCTGGGCTTGAAGGGAGTCTTTGAGCCTCAGTTCAGTTCAGTTCAGTCGTGTCCGACTCTTTGCAACCCCATGGACTGCAGCATGCCAGGCCTCCCTGTCCATCACCACCAACTCTCAGAGTTTACTCAAACTCATGTCCATTGAGTCAGTGATGCCATCCAACCATCTCATCCTCTGCCACCCCCTTCTCCTCCTGCCTTCAATCTTTCCCAGCATCAGGGTCTTCTCAAATGAATCAGTTTTTCTCATCAGGTGGCCAAAGTTTTAAGAGTTTCAGCTTTAGCAGCAGTCCTTCCAGTGAATATTCAGGACTGGTCTCCTTTAAGATGGACTGGTTGGTTCTCCTTGCAATCCAAGGGACTCTCAAGGGTCTTCTCCAACACAGTTCAAAATCATCAATTCTTCGGTGCTCAGCTTTCTTTATAGTCACAACTCTCACATCCATACATGACTACTGGAAAAACCATAGCTTTGACTAGACAGACCTTTGCTGGCAAAGTATTGTCTCTGCTTTTTAATATGCTCTTTAGGTTGGTCATAACTTTTTTTCCAGTGAGCAAGTGTCTTTTAATTTTATGGCTGCAGTCAGCATCTTCAGTGACTTTGGAGACCAAAAAACTGAAGTCTGTCACTGTTTCCATTGCTTCTCCATCTGTTTGCCATGAAGTGATGGGACCAGATGCCATGATCTTAGTTTTCTGAATGTTGAGTTTTAAGCCACCTTTTTCATTCTCCTCTTTGACTTTCATCAAGAGGCTTTTTAGTTCTTCTTTGCCTTCTGCCATAAGGGTGGTGTCCTCTGCATATCTGAGGTTATTGATACTTCTCCCGGCAATCTTGATTCCAGCTTGTGTTTCATCCAGCCCAGCGTTTCTCATGATGTACTCTGCATATAAGTTAAGGAGTGACAACATACAGCCTTGATGTACTCCTTTTCCAATTTGGAACCAGTCTATTGTTCCATGTCTAGTTCTAACTGTTGCTTCCTGACCTGCATGCAGATTTCTCAAGAGGCAGGTCAGGTGGTTTGTTATTCCCATTTCTTTGGGCCTAAAATAAGGTAAAACTGAGAGTACTTCGTTCTTAAGATTGCATTCAAACCTTGGTTCTCTTTATCTTATCACCTTAAGGTTCAATAAAAGCCAATCAGAACAAGAGTAGACAAGATAGAAAAACAGATAAATGATTGACTCTAGCAGAATGCCTATTATATGCTGGGTTCTATTGTAAACAATTGATATTTTTGAGCTCATTCAAAGTTTAAGACTCAAGATGTAAGTACTGTATCATTTAGTATTTTTCTTTCAGTAACTTGAGGCACAAAGAGATTGAAAAATTGCCCAAGATTGACACAGGAGGTGGTTGAAACTAGTATTCACAATCAGTCTGCCTTCAGTATTCCCCGTTTCGACTGCCACATTCGGTTACCTTATCAGCTATAAGCAATGCTGGCAAGTCTGTCCCGCAGTTAGGGACGAGCTAATTACCCTTCCAGGTCTTCTTAGGTAAAGTGGTTCCTGTCAGCTGAAACCCTGTACTTCTGGCATTTGGAAGGAGAGCATTGCAGGTAGACTGATACCACCTCCTAGGCGGACTAGGGGTGACTTAGGGATTCTTAACCTGGAAAGTATAATTGATACTCAGGGGAGCGTCCTGAACCTTGAAATAGTGCCCCCCCCCCAAAAAATTAAGCATGTACATTTATGTGGACATGTGTAAACCATGCTTTTAATGTGTCTGAAATGAATATATGTCTTAAAATTGCCCTGTATGTTTTATAGGAGAGTTGGGTTTGGGGAGGATCTAAAAATGTTGACCAAAGGAATGCATTTAAAATTGATGATATCCCAAGCTTGAAGAGATAGGATGTGGATAGGTGTCCATTTTTCTGGTATGGGACCCTTAGCTTTTTTCTTCTCAAACTATTCGTTGATTGTCCTTCTCACTCCCCAAACTAGCTATGATTTCTTTGCCTCACAGGAGACGTTCTAACTCCCAACTACACCTATCAGTAAAGTACCCTTCCTCTTAATACTTATCTTTCGGGAGACGTGTTGTTCAGGAGGATGCTGTTTTACAGAACATTTGAGTTCTGGTCTTCCCTCCCTGTGCTACCACTTTGCATTTTTACACTCAGAACAATCCAGCAATATAGGCAAAAATGCAAACTCCAACAAATGAACTGAACACCTATATTTTCACTCAGAAGTTGTTTTCATGTCATGAGTAGGAAAAAACTTAACTCCTGCCGCAGCAGGATGTGATTTTTTTCACCTCCTATCTGATTTACCAAATCCAAGTTGTTCCAATCAAAAATGGCTTCTGATTGTTCTAGACAGAATAGTTTCTGTAATATGGTCTTCCACTTCGTGTGATTTGCTCACTAACTTGTGCCCCCTCCCAAATAACTTGGACAGTTCCAGTGGGCTTCATCTGTAAAATGCACAGATTTCTATAAGTAGGCTATAACAAATGGCAGCCCACTCCGGTACTCTTGCTTGGAGAATCCTGTGGATGGAGGAGCCTGGTGGGCTGCCATTCTTGGGTTCGCTAGGAGTCAGACACGACAGAGTGACTTCATTTTCATGCGTTGGAGAAGGAAATGGCTACCCACTCTGGTGTTCTTGCATGGAGAATCCCAGGGATGGGGGAGCCTGGTGGGCTGCCGTCTGTGGGGTCACACAGTCGGACACGACTGAAGCGACTTAGCAGCAGCAACAAATATAAAAGCAAGGAAACTAGTGTGGAATGGTGGATCAAGGGTTATTCTCTTTCTTTGCATATAAAACAGCTTTCATTTATTCCCTAGTTTTCCTTTACTGTTATATCTTTCATAAAGTAGTAAATTTATGGAGTTGAAAAATGCTTCAGAGAATTATTCCATCTTTCTTCTCAGAGTGGAGTATTTATAAGAGATGGTCACCTAATGTCTGCTTGAAAATTTCCAGTGGTGTGGAGGTGTAGCCTGTGTCTTCTGATTCCAGGGCAGCCTGGAAACATTTAGTCTAAATCTACATGTACCTTTGTTGCTATACTTACAGGATATCATATTAGCCATATTATCTACCAAGTTATAATGCTGTTTTGTATACTTGGATGATACGGAAATCTTTGGAAGTTTTCAGAAAAGTCAAGGCCCAACACTTAAAATATTAACCCATAGCATCATCCTTATGATTCAGCCTGTTTATTCCTACATTGCAGGAAACAATTATATACATTCAGTTTTCCCAGCTACATAAGCACATCAAATCTAGGAGTGATTTCATTGTGGTTTGGGGGGGTTTTGTTTGTTTTTTAATCTTCTGTTTGTCTAGCACCTTCTGTGGCACCTGATACTAATGTGCTATGACTACTTACCTTATTAATAAATGGGTGCATGGTAGATAAAGTAAAGGATGAGATTGTTTGCGTTCTTAATAACTCGTACATCTCAGTTAAATAGTTCTTTAAAGGTGTGCCTTCACTTATTACAACAACAAGCTCTCCACCACGTGTGATCGATTTTCCTATTGAAAGATCACTTGATATCATTAAGAGTTAGGGCCAGTGGTGAAGAAATTTTATTTTCTTTAAAAACCTTGGAATCACTTTGTATACAGAGTGAAAAACAGCATTTTAAACATGTCTGCCATAGAATTAAAATTTTTTTTTTTTTAATTTTGGAACTTTCTAAATATATCACTATTATTCTTCAATTGATTACTGAGCTGGCAGTGGGTCAGGTTTACTACAGTAATTTAATAACCTTACTAAGAGTAACTGTAATTTTGTAGCATTTAAATCATTTTTTTTGTTTGTTTGTCTCAGCCCAGGAGAATCAGTGCGGTTTCTGTGGCAGAACGAGTTGCATATGAGAGAGGAGAAGAGCCTGGGAAAAGCTGTGGCTATAGCGTTCGATTTGAGTCCATACTTCCTCGCCCTCATGCGAGTATAATGTTTTGCACTGTAGGTCAGTGACATGTTTTATTTTTGCCTTTCACTTGGGGTGTACATTTGTGAAGAAAACTTGATAACAGCACAGAATTACTGGAAATGATGAATCAAGAGCCCAGTCTCAGAATTCTCATTTAAACAGAACTTTTGGCAGTTTTCCTCTTAGAGGATATGATACACTTCTGGTTGTTGTAGCACAGAGCAAATGAAATCAACTTAGGTTACGAGAGTAACATCTTTTTCATACTCTTCATTAGACAAGTGTGTTTCAGAGTACAAATCACTTTTTAAATAATTTATACCAGTGATGAAACTAAAATGCTGGGATTGTAGTAGTTGAAGCCTGGATGATTGTCTGGAAATTTGTTTCTTTGCACTTTCTGTACCTCCCTACTTTACCATAGAAGCTCATCTCCATTGTTTACTCTGATTTTCTTTTCAAGGTGTGCTCCTAAGAAAATTGGAAGCAGGCATTCGAGGAATCAGTCATGTAATTGTAGATGAAATACATGAAAGAGACATAAATGTAAGTAACTTGAAAATTATAGTAAGGTACTGGTACTCATACTCTGAATAAAGAGAGACGAAAGTAGAATATCTTTATTTCCATTTTCCCATAGCTTAAAACTTCTGACAAAATTATGTACTTCAGTCATTAAGATCTTGGCCATTCTGTTTTAGCAAAGTCATTAAAACGCTTTTGTTGTTAAAGCAGAGTTCTAAAAGTAAAGATCTCTTATTGTAAAGTAAGTATAATTTCAGTGATTATTAAGCTGTAGCATAATTCAGTGACTGAACGATTTATCACTGAATATCTGATGGAATTTTAATGATCAGTTTTTCTTTGAGTTGAAAATTTGTGATAAATTTTACTTTTTTTTTCTTTTGGCCATGTGACTGGCGGCATCTTAGTTTTCTGACCAGCATTAAACCTATCCCCATAGCAGTGATAGTGCTGAGTCCTAACTGTTGCACCACTAGGGAATTTTAAAATTTAATACAGTTAACAGTGTTTTTTTGGATATTTGTAGTTTTAGTCTTTTTTGATGTTAATGGTAATAATACCAGAATTAAGAAAAAAAAACTAGATTTTTTTCACACCTGATCCTCTTGGTTCTTAGCAAAACTTACATAGAATTAACTTTTTATACAGTTGTATAATTCAAAGATTGATCCCATAAAGCAGTGACTGTTTTCTATGACACTGTTTTACGTATCCAAACAAAGATGTTAGTGGATGGACAGTAAGTCATTCAAACTATTGCCAATCTGCTGTTACTTAAAATATTTGTTGGTGCTCCTCCTCCTTAGCAATTCTTCCGTTGCCATTGTTGTTAATCATATTTAGTTTTAACAAAATTGATCTTTACCGTTGTGCTACAACAAATAAAAAAAAGTTTGCCTGGATGACCTTTTAAAATCACAAATCTAGCTGTTTGGGTGGATAACATATTTGCTGCTTTTGTCATTCAAAATCCTTTGAAAATGCAGGGTTCCCCCCCTCTAATTAATCAAAATTAAATGTTTCAGTATTATCTTTACTAATAGGTAACACAAATGTTCTTCGAGTTTAAATTATTCCAGATCATATTAGAAACGTGGATTATTGTTACTAATCTCTCCCAAAATAAGTGGTTTTGGTTAGCTTTTCTTGAAAGCTTGTCAGGTCTATATTAATATATTGTTCATTCAGTAAAAATGGAAAAACAACTTGGCAAAAACTTTGTTCTCTTTCAGATGTACCTAATCTCAGCTTGTCACTTTAAGAGCGAAAACCCCAAAGAACTTATAAGACCGATTATTATAAATATTTAGCAATGTGGCTGGATAAAAAGTTAATATACAAAAGTCAGTTGCATTGTATATGTTACCAAAAGCTAGAAAACTAACTAAAAAGATAACACTGCACTAATCAGAATGTCAAACACCTTAGACTGACTCCAACAAAATGACACGCAGAACCTCTATAGGAAAAATAGAACTTCATAACAAAATACTAGGAAAGAGCAGGTTGTGTTCATGGCTAGAAGGACTTATGTCAGTTCATCTGAAGTTGATCCACGTTTGAATGTCTAATCATATTTCCAGTAGGTTGTTTTTTTGATGGAAGGTTTTTTTTTTTTAAATAGGAAAGATTTATGGCCAAAAGTAACCAGGACTCCTATAGAAGGGCAGAATGAAAGCTCTTGCTTTACAGATGTTGGGACTTAATTTGAAGCTCTAGTAATTGAGATAGTGTGGCATGGGGGGGTGACAGTTTGACTGGCGGAGTAACAGAGTGTAGAAACAGATTGTGTTGCGTGCAGCTTTGATGTAGTACAATGAGTGATAGGGAAGGGAGTGGACTGTTGAAGAAATGGAGCTGGAAACAGATGGTCGTCTGTAAGGAGATACTTGAATAGCTTTCAATCCTTACCTCATAACCAAATATAAATATCACCTGCAGGTAGATAAGGATCTAAATGCCAAAGTGATTTTAAAACTCTACTAGAATATGTAAGCAGTACCCAGTAAAAATATAATGTGGCCCACACATGTGATTTTTAATTTTCTAGCCTCATATTTTAAAAGGTGAAGAGAAATATAAAATGAAGTTAGTATATCTAAAATTGTCATCATGTGGTCAATATAAAATATATATCAAGGTTTTATGCATTTTCTTTTTCATGTTAGGTCCTCAAAAATTTGTGTATTCTGCTCTTAGAGCACATCTTAGTCTAGATCAGGCATATTTCATGTCCTCAGTAGCCACAACTTTATGGGGCAACAATAGTCCAGTCCTTCTAGAAGAATTTCTTAAAACATGAGCTGCATTAGCCATGAAACAAGACTGATGTATTCATCTAAATTAAGATCAGTTATTCATTCAAAAGATACTTTAAGGAAAACCACAAGCTTGAAGATTGCAATATAGCTAACAAAGGATTAGTAATATATAAACACCTCCTGCAAATGGCTCAGTAGAGAAATTTGAAAAGAGGAGTTATATTTGGCTAGTAGACATGCTGTAGGGTGTTGGTCTCATTGGTGAATAGGAAAGTACAGACTAAGACCATAAGGTACTTCTCTTTTATATCCACTTGATTAATAAAATGCAAGTGATGATACCAAGTATTGAAGAATATAAATGTCATCAGGCTCTCTTAGCCATTGCTCCTGGTGGTTTATGAACCGGTGAAATGCCTTAGGAAAATATTTGAGCATTATCTCCCAAAGTTCAACATTTCACACCCTCTCAGTACAGTTCCACACCTACACTTACTCATGGAAACTTGGATATGTACCACAGGAGATACACACAAGAATGTTCAGAGGGCAAATGTTTGGACAATTAAGATCCTGAAAACAACATAGATGCCTGTAGAGGGCATCCCCAGAAATCTTCAGGTGAATTAACGGGTATATACACACATTGTGATACTTAAGTAGTTTTGTCAGACTGGTAACACACGTGGGTGAATCTTAGCAGTGCTATGGTGTTGAAAAAGATGACATAGAATATCGTACCCTCTTATAAAGTTAAGAATAGGTAAATTTAAAAATTCGATGTATTCATGCATATATGTCTGTGTATATGTATTTAGATACAAATATAGATAAGAGGAAAGGTATATGAAAAGGAATAATAAAAGATTCAGAATGATGGCTCTTTTAGCTTGGGGAGGCAGAATGATGGATTTGAAGACCATATTGCCAGAGAAAAGTTTGTCAGAGATCCACCTTTAATGTTGTTTGGTAGGTTGATGGAAACTCTACATTACTAAATAAGTACCTTGATCATTGTTTGTTTAAATGGACTAAGTACAACCCTTTCAACATTTTTAAGATTAGGTAGGTGATTGGAAAACTGATTATGGGCTCATCATGACTTTCCCCCTTTCTTTAGTTAAAGTTTGTGTAACTGAAAATGTAAATTTCATTGAAAATTTCCTCTCACTAAATTTTTTTCTTCTCCCATCCCCTACCCTGATAGCACTCATTTCAAATCCCTACAACGAATAGGCTACAACTGTTGTTAAAAAGTACTGTTATTGCATACTACTGTAATCCCTCATCTTACAAGCCACCTAAAAAACCAAATTTTCATCTTGTGCTTATATAACTCAGACTAGGTGTATCTCATGAGCAAGGACTTCTTAATGCATTTGTTTTTCCATTTGTGTTTATATTTTAATAGACTGACTTCCTTTTGGTAGTGCTGCGTGATGTCGTTCAGGCTTATCCTGAAGTTCGCATTGTTCTCATGTCTGCTACTATTGATACTAGCATGTTCTGTGAATATTTCTTCAATTGCCCAATCATTGAAGTTTATGGGAGGACTTTCCCAGTTCAAGGTAAATATTGTGGGAGTAGGGTGGGAAGGTGAACATTTTTTGTGCAGTAGTGTGTAGTTTTCCTTAATCCCAGAGATAAGAGTAATCTCAAGGATATTTAAAGTCTAAATTAGGGTATCAAATACATCATAACATTCTTGGGGTTTGAGTCAAGCAGTAGTGAATGATCACAACTTGAGGAGTTTACATATCCAGTAAATTGTCTGTCCTTAATAGCTAAACTTTTAAGATTCTGTACAGTCAAATGTAAATTACTATGGCCTATATATATATTCATGGAAAATGCTGTTAAAAGTTTAAGCTGCCAGGGCCAAATTAACTAGAGAATCAATCTTTTATAGCACAGAGCAGGCAGATTTTGAAACAAGGTTAAGGTAAGTGTTTGTCAAGTTCATGCATTTCTGATTGTTAAGAGCTTCTTTATTTGGAAGATTTTTATCATCACCATACTCTGTGACAGTTATCTAGTAGTTTGTTTTTAAAAATGAATTACTTGGTACAGTCTAATTTGAAGACATGAAAATAAGCTAAAAAGTTTTCAGTGTACATATGGAGTGATGAAGAGCTGTGTCAAGATGCTAACTTTGGAAATTAAAAGGTAAGAGTAACTCTGAAATAAAAGTCCGTGCACTCATATCTCATGGGGGTACAGTTAGTAATTCCCAAATGGCTTTGCATGCATATTGGGATTCAGAAAATAAGTAAGTGGATGGCAGATGGTGAGAACCAGGTTAACTGCTGTAGTGAGAGGCTATATAGGTGAGTATGAGGGAAGACTTGAATAAATTCTGTGGTATTGGATTACAGTTGTAGACATCTGTAAGAACTCACGTTCTAATAGAAGTAAATGAACTCAGACAAGTCTGGATCCATGAATTTGTATACATAAATTTCCTAGCTTTGTCTGCTGAACACGCCTAGAAGTAATGACATTCTAGTATGATACCCAGATCTTGTTTCCAATAACATTCTCCAATTAAAGGAACCAGATGTCCTTAAAGAAAACTGATTCTGAGGCAGGGGATACACAAGATGAGCCTGAAACATCTTGTAGTACCAGAAAGTAAGGAAGTGCTTAAAAACAGTGAAGGAGTCAGAGGGACATAGGAGTCAACTGTAAGCTCTCAGTGGCCAAAATGGAATAGTTGGAACAGAAAAATAAAAAACATAGCAGTGGATTTAACCTGAAGTATAAAAATAGATATCCATGGGGTCGCAAAGATGCAGGCACAACTGAGCAACTAAACTGAACTGATTGATTTATGCAGTGGTTGAATAAATACGTGAATAATAAAGACACAGCTCTCATATGAAGAATTACAGAAAAAATTATGTAGATACTCCAAAAAGTGACTCTTTATATCTTCAGGGTGCTCTGCTTAATGACTCTGCTTCCAAAGAGTAACATAGGGAAATGGGGAAACAAGTAACTTGGCAAACACTGCCTCACCATGATCAAGTTAATATCACAGTGAGGAGTCATGTTGATATGTACCTTTGCTATAATGTGATGAGAATGGTACTCTGGGGCTCTTTGGTGTAGTGGGGAAGTGTTTAGAGTATGAGACATTTCCAGAACACTTCTGGAACACTTCAAAGAACCTCAGGAGCATAACTGATCAGTAGATGTTCCCCCTTTGCACTGAGGTCCTTCTTTAGTAACTGGAAGGAACCTATTTTATAAGAAAGGACTATGGTTTATTATTAATTTCTGTCCACATGTACCACACCACAGGAGTATACAACATAGAGCACAGTATGCAGTCCATGAATGTTAGTGGACACCCTAGCTGGCTTTGTGGGAACATGTATGTATAAGAGATAACCTCACCCCCTCCTTCATGGTTTAAGAAATGGGAACACTGAGCACTGAGTTTGGTTGGGAAAACAGGTTGTTGCCCCTGAAATGCCTTGGCAGTTGTGAAAAATCAGATTGAAGGGCATGAAAGTAATTTTGAATTGTGAATTAGAGGATGAGTTTTAAAGACTGCTCATTCTGAAAGTTGCTGTTACTTACCCGACTGTATTGTCCTGACAGAATACTTCTTGGAAGATTGTATTCAGATGACACACTTTGTTCCTCCACCAAAGGACAAGAAGAAGAAGGATAAGGATGATGATGGTGGTGAGGATGATGATGTAAGTGAATTTAATGAAGAATTTTCATTATGGGCAAGATTTTTATTACAGAGAATGATTTCAGTAAAAAGATGCAACAAGTTAGCATTACAAAAAAACCTCTAAAAATTGACTATAATATCTATCTTTTAATTCGCTGATGTATTTGAATTCACTGATGTATTTGAATTCACTGATGTATTTTACTCTTAAAAATTCCACATTCAGTGAAAAGTTTTTTTCATAACGAGTTTTATCTCTGGCATAAAGGTTCTTAAAGAGGAAAGAGGAGGATATTTACTAACTGTTTTGTATGACTTTGCTGCTCTGTTATTCCATGAAAAACCTACCTGGAAAACTGGTAGGTACAATCTTGTACCCCATCTCAGATGTACTAAGTCAAAATCCACATTTTAAGAAGATCTCCAGGAGACTCATATGTACAGTAAAGTTTTAAGAAGCAGCAGTTGTAGTCCTTGGTTACACAGACTATATGGTGATGACATTAGCACATGGAGAGAGTATTAAAGTGAGGGATAATGAGGGATTTCCTAAGAAGAAACAGGAAAGAAAAGTTGACACTTAACTTCATAGTGCTTAAGAGTTGGACCAATGATATTTTTAAGTGCATCTTAAGTCTGGAAATGTGAGCAGAAAGAAGACTACAAGGCAGCCAACAATGTAGAATATAATAAACATAACCTCAGTTTTTTGGTTTTTTTGGGTTTTTTGTTTGTTTTTTTGAGGATTGGTAGTTTTAATCAGACACTTTGAAGATATAAATGAATTATATTATGAATTGCATTCTCAAATCATCTGATGAATTAGAAAATTTATGGGGGGGGATGGGAATCATAAGTTTGTTTCTCGTTACTGAAGGTTTGGGTTATCTTTGTTTCTCAGGCACACTTTTTGGAAAATACCAACCATAGTATTTCAGATGAAGGTGAACCAATATCCTGTCTGCAGGACTCATTTTAGAATTAAAGGACTTAATATTTAGGGTGAGATGAGTTTGGAAATTACACAGAGAAGCATATATATATATAAAGTAATTATACAGTAATTGATAAAAAGAGAGGATCATAGAAGCAGTTCGTTAATTGGTAAGGAGAATAATTTTTGAAAAACCAAGTTTATAGTCAAAAGAGAGAAACTTGGTAGAAGAGCCATTAGTAACTTCAGTCAAGTGAAGAGTTTGTGCTTTGAATTTTAGTCATGCCCTATGGGACATGTTGGTCAGTGGACAAATTCAATAAGCCAGGATGCAGTGGTTTTACATTTTTTAAAATGAAATTTCTTCTACATGATAAATACAACTAAAAGCTAGAGATAATAAGGATACTTAGGTGTCATTTGAACATTGAGAACACTTCTATCTAGTTGTGAGCTGTGGTGATTGAGACAGTCCAAAATATGTTTCCCTATTTTTGCAGGCAAATTGCAACCTGATCTGTGGTGATGAATATGGGGCAGAAACAAGGATAAGCATGGCTCAACTGAATGAAAAGGAAACTCCTTTTGAACTCATTGAAGCTCTACTTCTGTACATTGAGACCCTTAATGTTCCTGGAGCAGTGTTGGTCTTTCTGCCTGGCTGGAATTTGATTTATACTATGCAGAAGCATTTGGAAATGAATCCACATTTTGGTATGAGTCTTTCTTGAACTTTCAACTATTTGAGAGTGGGAAATGAATGGTTTTACTTGTTCCCTAGTTAGTATGTGAAAACAAAGTTTAATGTATCAATTTTTGATTAAAAAGTACATAATATAGGCAGTTTTAAACTAGGCTTCTTTTTGAGACCTGAACTTTTCCATATTGTTACAGGAAGCCACCGGTATCAGATTCTACCTCTGCATTCTCAGATTCCGCGAGAGGAGCAACGCAAAGTATTTGATCCAGTACCAAGTGGAGTAACCAAGGTAACAGGGTTGCAAGTACCTTAGATATTAAATGAGACAGACCTTCAAAGAGCTATCCAAAAAAGTTGTAAATGATGTAAATTGAGGAAGAAAAACACAGGTCTTTTCTTCATGAATTTAGTGGTTTTTCTAGTTATCCATTCATTGAGTGATTAAAAAAAACAAAACTTTCGTAATTCTATTGTCACTTACTACATAGGCAGATCATTCTTTTTGAGTACATAATAAAATATTTTCCTAAGTGTGATTTTTAAAATATCATTTCTTCACAGATTATTTTGTCCACAAATATTGCTGAGACAAGCATTACCATAAATGATGTTGTTTATGTCATTGACTCCTGCAAGTAAGTTCACAAGGAACCCATTGCCTGCGATATAAGAAGTCTTCAAAAAGTTGTGTAGTGTCTAAAGTCAGTTAACAGAATCAGAACACTTGATTTTTAAAACTCTATTCTTTTACCATCAAAATTACTGTGCTGTATCTGTATGTACTGAGTTACAGGGTACTGAGTGATTCTTGGTGTTGATCATCATATCAGTTATGGTAGAAAGTGACAGAGCTTATTGTTAGCTTCTGGCTGATTCTCACTATTTTTATCTGCTGGTGTTTTTCTCATATGCCATTGGGTGTTTCCATTGACCACTGCAGTACGATAGTGAGCTGTTTGGTGTGTAAAGATATCCGATATTTAGATTGTGACAAATGTCCTACTTGTAGGACACTCACTTGGGATTAAGACTTGTGTTTGCATGAGATGGCCTAGGAAACCGCCAGGGAGGCACTGTGTTACAGGTAAAGTAACACACAGAGAGGGCAGGAATGTCAGAGCTCGGTTCTGTCTAGCCAGCTTGTGCTGCTGTCTTCTCTGTGTAGTTCCTAAGCCTGTCCTGGAAGTTGAAAAAGATTTTCCAGTGCCCATGTCAGGCCAACTTCAGTCATTTAGTGACAGCTGCCTGTGTGTGACACTGACAAATTCCGAGTTTGCTACAGTGCTCCCAAAGTACCTTGCTGACGACGCTTGGTGAAGTCATTAGAAGCACTGCGTATTCCGGTTTAGCACATAGTCTTTAGATCATAGGTTGCCTAACAGTTATAAACTTTGGAATAGAATTGGCTTGAATAATTATCGCTTAGTTAAGTATATGTGCCATATCCTATTTAAATGCTGTATGTTCATTAATTCACAAAATGTAAAAACACTGTGAGGTAGGTGCTAGTATTATACATGTTTTCAGATGAGGAAAATGAGTCACAGAAAGATTAGTAACTTGGCCAAAATCATCCAGCTGGCAAGTGGCACGTGTGTGTTATATCACCTCATAGTAGGTTGGCAGCTTAGAGGCAGAGTCAAATTCTTGGCGCTGCTTAACAGACAGACATTGCAGGTAGGCCTAACTATCTGGAAGCACCTGCCTCTTAGTGGAAATATAATAGCCATGTATTGATAGTCATTTGAGTTTTAGAATTAACTACCCATTCCTATTTAGGCAAAAAGTGAAGCTGTTCACTGCTCACAACAATATGACCAATTATGCTACAGTATGGGCATCTAAAACAAACCTTGAGCAGCGGAAAGGACGAGCTGGCCGTGTACGCCCTGGATTCTGCTTTCACCTCTGTAGCCGAGCTCGTTTTGAGAGGTAAGACCAATTCTTGAGTGAAGAAGGAAAATTTTCTTCCAGCCTTTTTACGCATACAGCCCCTCCCCACACCTCTGCCCTGACATAACTTAATGAACTCAGTTAAGTTCATTGCAGGAAACTTAACTTAGATATAAGATTATGGAATGAGATGAAATTAAAAATTATCAACAGTGGCATATTTGATACTGGTATACTGTTTATTGATAATCTTTTAAAAGCATGACATATTTTTCCCCACCACCCCCCCCAGAAAAAAAAGGATATATGTGCATTATTCAGGCACCACATAGGGAGTACTGATATTTATGAAATGATTAGCTTTCTGAAAAAATGTTAAAATAATAACACTTTTGTGTTTATAGCCCCCACAACCACCCAGCACATCACCTCTGTCGTATGATCTGCCTCATGTGTGGGAGAGACAGGGGCATTGTTCACCTAAGGAAACCAGAGCCTAAGTTGCTTAGACTTCTCCAGTGCTGAAGTCCAAGCCTGTCACTGCCTTGTCCATTGCCATTTACACCACAAAGCCTTTGGGGAATGTTAGTGGATGAGACCAGTCGCTGTAACACGCTTCTCTGGGGCGTGAGTGCACCATCTTCTCAGTTTGTTGGCTCTCCAAATCAAGTTGTATTCCCTGTGTGCCTCCCCACAACCTCCCCCCCAATTTTTTAAAATAAAAAATACTGTCCTTGAATTATAGACTTAAGATATCTATTTAGTTGTAGTTGATGATAAAGGTAAGTTAGGGGTGTGTGTGTATTTACCACAGTGAAGAACTGTGGGCCAGACTAATTTAGGTCTAGATGTATATAACACACTGAATAAAAATCAGAGCTTTGATTTGTTTTTATACTGGTAGCATGGCTCCCTAGTAATTGTAAATGTAGGTTTATTTGAACATCAGAAGTTATTACAGGCAACTGGCTGCAACATGATACTTAGTTATTTTTAAAGGTTGGATTCTCCCTTGAACTGAAGAAACAACTTGGAGTAAAATGAGCTCACAGCTAGTAACAGCATGAATAGATCTGAGATTTTTGTTTTTTTTCTGTAAGATAAAGTGTAGGTATGCTATATGCATTTATGTAAACCTAATTTAAGCTGATCTAAGTCTTGCCAGAAATGTTTGCATTCACCTCCAGATGGTCCCTCTGAATCTTCATTACAAATAGTTCATATAGAATAAGCCTGAATTAGAAACGTAGGGACCTGCATTTTAATATTATTTGTACCTAATATATCACATAACCTTAAACATTCATGCTTTTTAGGTCTTTGTTTCCCCATTCTACAAAATGAGATTAAGTTACTTAATCTGTTTTGTGTCTCTTTCCTCAGTGGGGGGAAAAAAGGTAGTATAAGGCTAACTCCATAGGATTTGTTTGAGAATTAAGTATGTCAGTAACGTAAAGTATTGAGAACAGTGCTCGGCACACAGTAAACTCTCAGTAAATACTATTGTTGTTAATTTATTTGTGTAGTTTTTATTAGTAAAATTTTAAAAGGTTAGAGAGTCTTGTCCAAGAGAGTCTTTGTAGTAAATATAAGTGTTGTTTGATAATTGTGGCAGGATGAGGGAAGGGCCTGATTAGCTCTCCGCAAGGTTTTTGTTAATTAAACACGTGTGTACACAAAAGAAGACAGTTATTTTATGCTTATTTTCTCTTAGACTCGAAACCCACATGACACCAGAGATGTTCCGAACACCATTGCATGAAATTGCTTTGAGCATAAAACTTCTGCGTCTGGGAGGAATTGGCCAGTTTTTGGCCAAGGCAATTGAACCTCCGCCTTTGGATGCTGTGATTGAGGCAGAGCACACACTTAGAGGTACCCACAAATACAGATCTGCCTAACTCATGTGAATCACACCATCTGTCTTGTCCTGACAAATAACACTTCACAAAGGAGTCAAGAAGAGGATACAGTCCACAGGACTGTGTTAGTGAAACTTCCAATGTTGCTTAATGTACTTAGTATGATCAGTATATAAAATGAGCAATATAAGGTAAGAAGGGTAATATGTCTCATTTGGGGAAAAAAATGGAGAAAAGGCAGATGTTATTTCTTAACCAATATTTAAGATCAGGCAGTGAATTATTCATGATGCCCACAGCATTTTATGTACATCTCTTAGAACCTCTATGTTTTTTAATCACACATAGAGAAACAGTGTATAGTGGGAAAAAATAAGAACATTGGAGCCAATTTGAATTTTTAATCCCATGCTCATCTGCTATGTGAACTTCAGAAATTTGTTCTCCAGATTTCATTTCTTTCTAAAAATTATTAATAGATGGTGTCAGACTTGTTACAGCATGTTTTATGCACCTATTATAGTTATTACTGTACTTAGAGACTTCTCATGGACGATACTCAGCTTTACAGCCTATAGGGCCTAATTCTAGTGCTTTCTTCGTTAATTTTGTCCTGTTTCTGAGTGAAGAGAACTGTTGATACGGGCGTGATGCTGGCAGTTGGCTTGACAAACGATGAAAACTTCAGTCAGTATCTGAAACTTAATCTGTAAAGTTAAGTTTCATCTTTGCCGGGATTGAGGGGGTATTCGTTACTGTTTCTGCTCACAAAGAAATCTCTCCCCACAGAGCTTGATGCATTAGATGCCAATGACGAGTTGACCCCTCTAGGACGAATCCTGGCTAAACTCCCCATTGAGCCTCGTTTTGGCAAAATGATGATAATGGGATGTATTTTCTAGTAAGTGCTTTGTTTTATTGCTTACAGCTAAATGGTAAAACCGTTTCAGAATTTTATCCCCCTCCCAGTAAAAACAGGATGGGCCCAAATAGAAGAAAAAGCTTAAATATTCCTCAGTAGAGAAGTGGCATACTTCAGATACTGAGCAAAGTGTGAATGAGAAGAGACTGTCCTAGTAGATGTATTCCTGGGCCTAACTTGTTGAGACAAAGAGCACAGATTTATCAAGAGAAGTGCATTTCTTCTAGGAGGTTAAGCAGCTGTCCGAGAAAGAGAAAGGTTAGGAAAACAGGTACATTTTGTTCACAAGTTTTGAACATTAACAGATTTAGTAAAATGAGGGAGAATGGGAAAGGAAAATATAATACTTGGTCAATTTATGGTAAATAAGCATCCATTAACATCAAAGCTCATTTTGTTTTTTTCTTTTTGCATCTGGAGAGCAGCTGTAAAATTCTTTGTTAAACCAGTTTCAGTACTAAAAAGGCAATATGATAGCTAATACCCTGACCCACAATTGACTGTACTGCCGAGTTGCTGGAACAAGAATGTGGTTTGGACCGAGTTTTCCCGTCTCTTTCAGTGTGGGAGACGCTATTTGCACCATCTCTGCGGCCACCTGCTTTCCAGAGCCATTCATCAGTGAAGGGAAGCGACTGGGTTATATCCATCGAAATTTTGCTGGAAACCGATTTTCTGATCATGTGGCCCTTTTATCAGTATTCCAGGCTTGGGATGATGCTAGGTATGGGCTTAAAAGACAAAGATTTGTAAGATTTGAATGAACTGTCTAGTTTGTAATCTGTATCTAGTTCTTGAGGCTTTGAGCATAACTTCTTAACCTGTTTGTTTAGAATGGGTGGAGAAGAAGCAGAGATACGTTTTTGTGAGCACAAAAGACTCAATATGGCAACACTAAGAATGACCTGGGAAGCCAAAGTTCAGCTCAAAGAGATTCTCATTAATTCTGGATTTCCAGAAGGTAAGATTCTCATATCTAAAATACCTTAATATTATACATTCACATTGACAGTCCAGTGTATTTTAGCTTTAAACATAAGGCTTTTGCTTTTTTTGTATTCCTAGCTGTTTCTTAGTTTTTTGAACTCTGGTGATAATCAGTTTTTCACATTAATTGAATTTTTTTTAAGGATGCAAAAGGTTATAATGTTCAAATTACAGTTTTGTACACAGATGATGAATAGATGTTTTGAGGGTTGTGCTGCTTTGGGAGGTTTTGTTTTTATTGGATTGTAGTTGATTTACACTGTTGTGTTAGGTTCTGCTGTACAACAAAGTGAATCAGTTACACATCACTGTCTTTTAGGTGGAAGGGTGTGTTTTTATCTCTAATCCATTTACTTTGTAAACAACACAGGTCTAGCTTTTTGCACTTCTAGAATGAGCAGTTTGTTGAATTAATCTCAGGTAATGGTTTGTGAAGTGATGTATTAATTTGCTGCTCTGTTC
The DNA here is from genome assembly GCA_006410675.1 of Oreotragus oreotragus. Taxonomy (NCBI): domain Eukaryota; kingdom Metazoa; phylum Chordata; class Mammalia; order Artiodactyla; family Bovidae; genus Oreotragus; species Oreotragus oreotragus. The sequence goes on from SJYX01009456.1 coordinate 195,758, forward strand.
ATTCTTAGGTGTGAAGTAAACTCTATTGCATTAAATTTTAATTGGCTTTGAGTAAGTTTTAATGGACAGCTAATCATAGAGGACTTTGATATCTGATATTGGAATAGTAATCCAACTGTTGATTTCTTGTGTGAATTTGAACTATTGTACTTCTCCAACTAGATTGAGACAGAGTTAATTTTCTGAAGCATTGAGAATTGGAACACATAACCAGAAACAGCTAGTTGAGAGACAGAAGGACTACCTTCTGGGCCGTATCTAAATAACTAAACATTTTTCTTCTGTTGTAAACTGACTAAATTGGTACTTTCAAAAATCAAAGGAAAATAGGACATTTTTGTATGATAGACTTTACAAAATTCCTGAGATGCAGATATGACCCCCATTCAGGTTAAGCAGCAAGACTGGTATACAGGCTTTTTGGAACAAAGTTTATTCACACTCTTACCATCATACTTTCCATGTGATGGGCTGGGCATAAAGCATTGTTTGGGTGAAAACATCAGCGTTTTTCTAGTGTGTTCCTCTTGGTCATCATTTCATCTTCTGTAGAAGGAACAGCTTTGTAAGAACAGCAGGTGGAACACTGGTCATACCAGTCTAGCTCTAATCTGAGAGGAGATGGTTAATTGGGGCATTTGTTTTTAAGCACTTCAAGCTTAGTTGTGTCTACAAAAGAAAACAAACGTTTTAATTTTACTAAAATTGTGAAGACTTGGCAGAATTTCTCCTTGCATTAATCTGAGTGCAAGAATGCTAAGAACAGAAGCAGTTAGATGGGTTATTTGAAAAAGAGAACGAGGGAGGAGTTAATTCTTATAATTGTCATTTAATTTTGGTAAATTCAATGTTAGAATTAGCCAGATACTTGCCAGATACTTGATTTTTTTTTTTTTAATCTCCTTCCTCTTCACAGAGTGTTTACTGACACAGGTGTTTACTAACACTGGACCAGACAATAATCTGGATGTTGTCATCTCTCTCCTGGCCTTTGGTGTTTACCCCAATGTGTGCTACCATAAGGAGAAGAGAAAGATCCTCACCACCGAAGGGCGTAATGCACTTATCCACAAGTCATCTGTTAATTGTCCTTTTAGCAGCCAAGACATGAAGTACCCATCTCCCTTCTTTGTATTTGGTGAAAAGGTAAGAAAACAGAGGTTTAGAAAACTTTTACATTTAAAATCCAGATTACTTTATTTATGTGTAGTGGGGACATGGGTTTTAGTTCATTATTATTATATGGTAGTTGATTGACAGTTGGAATGTCAACTTTTTCCTCTTGCCTCTTTATCTTCAGATTCGAACTCGGGCCATCTCTGCTAAAGGCATGACCTTAGTCACCCCCTTGCAGCTGCTTCTCTTTGCCTCCAAGAAAGTGATGTCTGATGGACAGCTTGTGGTTGTAGACGACTGGTATGGATTTTCAGATGTGAACTCACCTGAATTCTTAGAATTGAAATGTAGTGGAATTCAGCCGCTAATCAATTTGTGAAATATGGCAGAATTCGATAGCATAAACAATGTGTTTTATAACACTGTCTTTTCTTAGAGAGTAGTATAACCTAGGCTTATGATTTGTAGTTGATAGTGAAGTCTTAAATTGATTATACTTGTAGAGGCAGATGCATTAAATCAGGGGTGCCCACCCTCTGGGATCTAATGCCTGATGATCTGAGGTGGAGCTGATGTAGTAATAATAGAAATTCAATGCACAGTAAATGTAATGCACTTGAATCATCCCAAACCATCCCCACCACCACCTCAGTCTGTGGGGAAAGTTTCTTCCACAAAAATCGATTCCTGGTGCCAAAAAGGTTGGGGACTGCTGCATTATTCATTGGAGCTCCCTCCACTGCCATGAATACCACGTTAAGGAGTTGGAATCTAATTGGAATTTGGATACTTCTTTTTTATGTACGCTTCATATCGCTTAGAGATTAGTGGTGTCTGTGTAGTAAGCACTTGGCAGAATTGAACAGAACTTAATGGTTAGTAGGCTCAGTCATACTCATGAAAATTTACAGAGCTCTGAGTCTCTTGTTTCATTCTTTCACTGGAGGCTGAGTGATCTATTGCTAAGCGTACTTCACTTGGTAGACTTAATGGTTCACAACTCTGTAGTAGCTAGCAGTGAAGTTTAAGAAGTTGGTTTAGCTTGTTGTTACTCTTCATACCTGTGTTTGCTAAATCTAGGCCCATTACATTTGTTGAAAGTATTGTTACTTGGAAAAGAAGTTAAATTTATCCCGTCACTTGCCATGGGTGAAATTGGGAGATAATAGTCTTTTTCTCTGTGTACCTCCTCTCATTTAATCATTTTTCCCTAATTTAGGATCAGACTGCAAATATCTCATGAAGCTGCTGCCTGTATCACTGCTCTTCGAGCAGCCATGGAGGCTCTGGTTGTTGAAGTAACCAAACAGCCTGGTATCATCAGCCAGTTGGATCCTGTTAATGAACGTATGCTGAACACAATCCGCCAGATCTCTCGGCCCTCAGCTGCTGGTATCAACCTTATGATTGGCACTACACGGTGGGTACCACAGTAACTTTTCTTTGAACTAAGCAGAAGAGACAGTAATCTTACTCTACATTTAGTTTATGGAGGCCTTGTTATTTAAGTTAAAGTTCTATACACATTCTAAATGAAGTTTAGTTCTGGTTAACACATTCAGAGAAAGAGTGTTAATGATATGTTACAGCAGTGCATGCTGGAGATAGAAAGAGACCTTGGAAGTACATACAGAGTCCAGGATATAGGTCCCATGACAGGAAAAAAAGTGACAGACCCAGACAGTCCTCTTCCCACAGAACTGGTTTGCCATCTCTACAGGAAGAATGATGAGGGGTTAAATTGCTATTGCTTCAAATGAAAAATATCAGAGTTTAATCTTTAAAATGTTTTGTTTGCCTCATTTTTTTTCACCTGTAAAAATTTTCTTTGCCCACTGCTTTTTACTCTCAAAATTTTTGATACCTGCAGAAAAGGCAGAACAGTAGTACAATGAACTCTGTTAACTTAGGTTTCAATGATTGTCAGCATTTTGTGACACGTACTTTGATATATATATTACACACATACTTTTGTTGAATCATTTGTGATTCAGTTGCAGGTGTTATGACATTTTACATCAGTATGCTTCATGTATCTTTTAAGAACATAGCTACAAGTCACACCCCAAAAATGTGTTAAAATAACAGTATCTAATAAACAGTCATTAAAATTTGTCATTCAAAAATATTTTTCAATCTCCCCATCAAAAATCACTTAACTGCATTTGGTTTTAAAGTGTTAAATTACTATTCAGAAATGCTGTGTGTTTTATGGATTCTGGCATTCCATTTTGGTTACAACTGAGTTAACTTTTCCTTTGAATTAATCAAACATAGTACTTAGGATGTGGCACACTGTGCTAAGTGCTTTTCTGATATTTGCTTTTTTTAATACTTAATTCACCTGTGATGTAGGTGTAGATCATTATCCCTTTTAATATAAATGAATAAACTAAGCACAGGGAAGTTAAAACCCAAGATCTTCCAGCTAGTGAATGGTAGAGTTGGATTCTCAGGCAGACAGGATGGCTCCTGAAACGGTGCTCTCATAACTGGTCTGCCCACAAGGTCAGTTGTAAAAATAATTGAGAAAGAAAGATAGAAAATACGTGTCCCAGGCATGGTGTAAATGCAGTACTCATAGATGTTTAGGAGATATAACTTTGGTCAGGAAGGGGTGGTAATCAAGAAGGCTTCATATACAAGCTGCTCTGTGAAGGACCAAAGGCCAGGAACTAGTAAGGATGGGATAGAAAGAAGAGGTTAGGTTGTGTGAATAAAATGGTGGTCTGAAATACACTCAGGGGACTTGAAATGAAAAGTAACTAGATTAGAAAGATTTGCAATACGTATTGGTGATGGATTAAAATGGGGAGAGCAGTGTAGTGAGAGAATGAAGATAGATCTCACCATGTTTCTGGCTTGGACAGCAGCTGAATTGGTAATGCTAGTGTCTTTAAGAAGAGCTGCACAGGAGGAATGAGCAGATTGGGGTATGTTAAATTGGTGAGACATCTTGATTTTCTGCAGTTTTTCATTACCCTCCTTTCTTTGCCATATGAAGCTGATTTAGATGTAAGTAAATTACCAAAAGGCATTTTGCAAAAACATTTTTCAGAGTTAATACAGGAAAATATTTTGTGGTAAATGTCAAATAATTTATTGCCAGGTCAAATTATTACTTTGTTAGATTGCCATATGTTTGAGATGAGTGAAAGTTGTAAGCACATGCCAAAATTTTAAGGTTTTTAGAATGAACCAGTAAGAACTTTAGAAAAAGATATTTATAGATATGCCTCCTCTTGTGTCTGTCTTAGAGTTTAGCAGATTTATTTCATTTTAGCTTAATTTGTGCATTTGGCTGTATTCCCTTTGTGTACTAAATATTCAAATATGACTAAATGTTAATATTTTGTCTCTAGTTGAGAAGTATTCAGGATGCTTTGCTGAAGTGTGCTAAAGTGGTGGTTTTGTGCTTTTCCTAGGTATGGAGATGGTCCCCGTCCTCCCAAGATGGCTCGTTATGACAATGGAAGTGGATATAGAAGGGGAGGTTCTAGTTACAGCGGTGGGGGCTATGGCCTTGGCGGCTATGGCACTGGAGGCTACGGAGGTGGTGGAGGCTATGGTGGTAGAGGCGGCTACAGTGGCGGTGGCTATGGGGGTGGCACCAACTCCTTTCGGGGAAGCTATGTTGGAGGGGGCGGCGGCGGCGGTGGCGGTGGTGGCAGTTTTAGAGGGCTTTCCCGAGGTGGCTATAGAGGTATGTCAGGAGGAGACTACAGAGGGGAGAGTGGAGGAGGATATCGAGGATCTGGAGGGTTCCAGCGAGGAGGTGGCAGAGGGGGCTATGGAGGTGGTTACTTTGGACAAGGAAGAGGTGGAGGCTATTAAAGTTTAGTTATGTCAGTGTCTCTGCATAGACAGTTTAAAAAAAAGCATGCTACCCATTTTCTCGAATTATTTGCTACCAGTAAGTAAACCCATTTTCCACCTGTTCTGTAGTTCATTGTAGCTTAAACTACTAGACATTTAGTTATATTAGTGATTTTGTTTATATTATGTAAAATATCTATAATAAAGGTACCACAGTTTTTTTCTTTCAGGAGTTGAGAATTGTCTTTAAAATACTTGATATTTTCTTGAGTTTAGTTTAATACGATAGAAAATAAAGTATTACATTGAATACTGGCCATGTATAGTTAATTGTTGATCTAACACATTAGAATAATTTTACAATGCCAGTTAATTACATTCATTAGTTTTAAACGTCGGGGGAAAACCTACTTCATTTCATAACTATACCAACTGATGTCATTACCTACAGTAGTTAGAATAAATAGCCTTGGAATGCTGTTGTTATTCTTGTGTTAAGTGCTGCCTGGTACCCAATTAATATGAATCTCTGTACCTGAATAAAACTTTTGACCTAGGACTGAGTATTTTTACTTTTTCCCAACCTTTGTCTTTGAAAAATCTAAGACCAAGGTCAGCATTCTCTTTTTTCCTGGTTAGTAGTTTCCAGTATTAAAGTTAATTTTAATTAAAATTTAGAAGTCCAAAAAACTAAGGTAAGTGAAGGTTAACCAGTGCATAATGTTTAGGTGTTTGACAAATAACTACATTAATGTATTTCAAAGGATATTTGGTAAGCTGGGTTATTTTATTGGAGACATTTATACACTTAGTATATACTTTGTTTCCAGTGAATTTTCACATTTCTCATTTCAGTAGCACAGTATAGTAGAGTAGAGATTACAGAGTTTTTCGATTAGACAGAACCGAGTGCATATCTTAATGCTGCTGACATGTGAATGATCTTGGACAACTTATATTTTGTCTTAGTGGCATTTTCAAAATCATCTTCTCGTGGATTACCTTCTACGGTTAGCTGCTGATAAATCCAGTTTATTTATAGACTCTCAAATCGGTCTCCAGCTGAGATTTTCTTTCTGTGCATCAGGCCTTTGTAAAAAAACCTGCTTACTGAACAATAGAGTGCTGTCCAGAAACAAAACTTTCCAAACTGAAGAAAACCCCCTAATTAACCACATCTTGTGTGTCTCACAAAGAGAATCAGCAACCGCTTGTACCTTGTGCTGCTGAGGAGTCCTTTGAGTCCTTTGGTTTGTAGCCACCTGCCACTTTGACTGCTTCTGATAAACTGACAAGAGACTAATATTATGGTTCCCAATCTTTTCTTAATTTAATTGAGACTACCATAGCGGCTACCGGCATTGCAGTGGAGCAAAGAAAACCCCTTACAAAAACGGGGTTCTAATTCACCCCTTTTCCTTGTACACCAACATCACTCTTTTCATCTTGATTTGTCCAGCCTTCACCTCCAAAATCCTAACATTTCCATCCCCAGCAACTATGATGAAATATCCTTAACAGTCCTGCATTGTTCTTTGCATAAGCAGAGAATAAACCTCATTTCTCTGCATAAGCAGAGATCCATTGGTAGCATTCCTTTAAAACAGTTAACATTACTACTTGAAATGCACAGAACAGTGTGGAATACAGTGGTTACTAGGACCCAATGCCTATACTCCAAAATTAGTCTAGTAGGCCAGCCAGGTATGTGCACAAAAGGGAAAGAGCAGAAAAAACTGAACCACTTCTATAGGTTCTGAATCAGAATCTCTTCTAAATGTGTACAAGCTATATGTTGGTCCTGGAGGAGGAAGCTTCTTAAATCCTATTTGAGATGAGTAGGATTAGGATTTGTCATCCCTTGACTTAGAAAATTAAGATGTGTGGTAAGCAGAGTGGCCCCTCAAGGATGTCCACATCCTAATTCCCAGAGCCTATGAATGTGTATTCTGCATGGCAAGAGGGGCTTTGCAGGTGTAACTGAAGTTGAAGACCTGGAGATGGGGACATTACCCTGGGCTATCCAGGTGGGCTCAATCTAACCACGGGTTCTTAAAAGTGGAAGGGAAGGGACAGAAGAGTTGGGTCAGGAAGGTGGAAATTCAAAGCAGGAAAGGGACTCATTCCGTTGCTGGCATTGAAGATGGAGGATAGAAGACAACCCAAATGCAGTTTGTCACTAGAAGCTAGAAGTAGCCCCCAGGTGACTACAGTTCTCAATCCTACACCGCAACAACAGAATTCTGCCAACACTCAAGTGAAAAAGGAAACAAATCCCCCGAGAGCATCCAGAAACACTGATTTTAAGCCCAGTGAGACCCATGCCAGACTGCAACCTACAGAATATAAATATAACCTACAGATAATTGGTGGTGCTTTGTTTGGTAGGACTGATGTTGAAGCTAAAACTCAATACTTTGGCCACCTGATGCGGAGAGCTGACTCATTTGAAAAGACCCTAATGCTGGGAAAGATTGAGGGCAGGAGGAGAAGGGGACGACAGGATAAGATGGCTGGGTGGCATCATCCACTAGATGGACATGGCTTTGGGTGGACTCCGGGAGTTGGTGATGGACAGGGAGGCCTGGCGTGCTGCAGTTCATGGGGTTGCAAAGAGTTGGACACAGCTGAGCAACTGAACTGAAGCCTCTTAGTATGTTATGATGGAGAGAAAAAAGTAAGGATGGGAAGGCAAAAGAGGGAGAAAAATAACTATCAAAGTTCTTAGAAAGTCTTAAAAATGCTTTGGGTATGCTTCAGTGAACTGAGAATTGGGGGCAGGAGGAGCTATTCTGAAGGACTGAGAAGTAATTGGTTGGAAAGGAAGCAACCAAAAGGAGGCTGGTGACCGATGATTGAGAAGCTTGTTCATGCAACGCTGTTGCTTTCTCTTCACTCCCAAAAGGGCCTGTCTGTCCATCACTTACTCTTTGGAAGAAACAAGGAAGTAGAGAATTGGAAAGGAAAATCCCCACTTTGACAGCTTATTAAATTCATTATAAAGAGGTTTTATGACATTTGGCAAAGACAACCTTGTGTTTAAAAAGCTATTCAGTGAAATACTGAGGAACAACATTTATTAAATTCTCTCAGCCTTAAGAGATTATAGCAACACAGGGTCACTTCTACTAAATTCAGTTGTGTCAAACTGTGGGACCCCATGAACTGCAACACGCCAGGCCTCCCTGTCCATCACCAACTCCCGGAGTTCACTCAAACTCATGTCCATCGAGTCGGTGATGCCATCCAACCATCTCATTCTCTGTCATCCCCTTCTCCTCCTGCCCTCAGTCCCTCACAGCATCAGGGTCTTTTCCAATGAGTCAACTCTTCTCATGAGGTGGCCGAAGTATTGGGAGTTTCAGCTTTAGCATCAGTCCTTCCACAGAACACCCAGGACTGATCAAATTACAGATAGTCAATTTGCAGAAGGAAAGACGAAGGGCTGAAGCCTGTGCTTATTTCCTTTTATATCCTGAAGTTAATGTAAATTGTGCTTAGTGAAAAAGACCAGTTTCTTTAACAAACCCTGTTGTAGAGCACACATGGCAATCCAATTTAAAGGTTATATTTTCTAGCTTAATTTGCACTTAGAGCCATGTGATTAGATTCTGACTGGGGGTGGGGGGCATAAAAGTTGAAATAATATGTATGACTTAGAGAGGTCTTACCCCTTCTGCTTGGCTTGAGCAACAGGTGCTATCTTAGACCATGTGGTGATTTTGGATGAAAACCATACAGAAGACAAGAGATTTGAAGCACTTTCAGTTTCTAGCACTCAACGCCTAAGACTGAGGACCCGTGTGCAACATCTGCTAGCTCTGTAACTGAATACCTCTGGATTTCTTGAACATAAGGAAGAAATACATTTTCTTTGTTTTTGATTTTGACTTTTTGTGTTTCCTATGCTGCTGCTGCTAAGTCGCTTCAGTCGTGTCCGACTCTGCAGCCCCACAGACGGCAACCTACCAGGCTCCTCTGTCCATGGGATTTTCCAGGCAAGAGTATTGGAGTGGGGTGCCATTGCCTTCACCGCTGTTTCCTATAGTTAATCCTATATAACTTATCTTACTCCAGTTACCTGCACAGATATGTAGGGATGAATCAGGAATTGGCCAGAAGCTACATTAAAAAACCTAATGCTGCTTATTGGACTAAGGCTATAAGAAACAGTATTCAGGGACTTTCCTGGTGGTCCAGTGGTTAAGACTCCATGCTGTCAGTGCAGGGGGCTTGGGTTCAATCCCTGGTCAGGGAACTAAGATTCCTCTTGCCCCATGGTGTGACCAAAAAGTTTGGAGAATCTTAAACCATGTTTGCTTTTGGAATGTGTAGTGATGGTATTACCATTTAGCTTTTATCTTGTGTGATATTTCAAAGACATTTTTTAAAAACATTAAAATGACTCTTCAGTGAGAAAGCATTAAATAACAACCAGGTTAGCTCACCTAGTGTGCATTAGTCACCCAGGTGTGTGTGACTCTGTGATCCCACGGACTGCTGCCCGCCAGGCTCCACTGTCCATGGGATTCTCCAGGCAAGAATACTGGAGTGGGTTGCCATTTCATTTGCCAGGGAATCTTCCCGACCCAGGGATCAAACTAGGGTCTCCTGCATTGCAGGCAGATGCTTTACCGTCTGAGCGACTAGGGAAGCCCTTAAATATTTAATTTTTGTAATTAAATAAAATTTGAATTTAATTAAAATGACTTTCTGTGGGATATGAGATTTATTAAACAAATATCTGAAATATAAGACTTTAAATCCAGATGCTTCAACTTGTTACTATTCTAATATCCCCCTTTAAGTTTGCTTCTATTTTATTATTGTTCATTTCCAAGTTCAGATTTTGCATTACTTTGGAGAGCATGTCATCACCTCGCTTATCTCCTGAAGCAGCCCCTTTGTTGAGGGCTTCTTTTACAAGAAAAAACTGCTCAGTTGGCTGAAGAATGCTTACTCCATAGCCATTGTTGTTGTAAATGTGATTATTAGTCATCTTCAATTTGGGTGCTGGGAGAACCTGTTAAATTATTCAAGGAAATTGGGTTTTCAGTAATTTCTATAAAAATATGAACTAATGAACATTTCATAAACTCTAGAACTTAATTCTTGAGCTCACACATTTCCTTAAAACAACTGAATCTCAGTTTTGAACAAGTGTTATTTTCCTCACACTGGATTAATGTAATATTAACTACAAAAATGTTTGAGGAAATAGTATATGAAGTTTTCAAGTTTATCGTTAACTATACAAGTTGAGAGAGGGACCTAGAAAGATAGAATTTACATAAGTGGAAAAGAATGGGAAAGCATTTCACTTAAAATTATTGCTATTTATGTTTTAATTGGTTAGCTTAAATTATTTTACAACTTTTGAATGACTTAAATATTTCTTAATATATTTATCCTCTTTATTTGCTTTACTTACCCAAATGTATTAATACTACAAAAGGCTGGCTCAATGAAAACAAAATCTAAAAAGAACTTACCCGTTTCTCATATTCAAATTTATTTACTAAGAATTTAAGTTAAAATTACTATAAGACTAAATTTGTTTCCTGTCAGCTATCATCTAAACAGTACTTTAATTGCTTGTACCATACTTAACAGACTAAAATTTAAGGCTGAAGCTAATATTTTGGTATCTTTATAATATTTATAATTCTTATGTTAAAAAATATGAGAATACCTTCATATTAACTCCACCTAGGGTGCTTTTTGAACTGTCACAGGTTCTGAGGTTATTACAGTGATGAATTTCATTTCTTTCCAGAATGGCTACACTCCCAGGATACAGTTCAACACCAGCACCCTGTAAATTAAAAGCAAATAAAACAATCTACAAAACATGTACACCTCCAAATTTTTCTTTAGACTTGAAAAATATAGTTCTATATTAGCAGTCTAAACATATTAAGTTACATGAAAATACAGTAGTACAATTTATTGTGGAAATAATGTTTAAAACATTGAAAACAAACTCTGTGTCAAAGAATCATTAGACCTATAGGAAGGCTGAAGTTGTATGGACCATTACATTGCTCTCCACCCACCCGAATCACGTCTTAGAAGGGAAGATCTTTTAACAGCAATTACTCTCAGTAGTTATAAAAATGAATGTATGTGTACTTTAAATCCTTCATAATGCTGCTAAAATCTGTTAACCTGACTCATAATCTGTTTATAACCGCTGATTCCTGATTTTCTTAAAAAGCACACATCAACAAAACTAATTTCTTACTTTGGCAGTTCACTTTCCTAAGTATGCTGCTGCTGCTGCTGCTAAGTTGCTTCAGTCGTGTCCGACTCTATGCGACCCCAGAAATGGCAGCCCACCAGGCTCCCCCGTCCCTGGGATTCTCCAGGCAAGAACACTGGAGTGGGTTGCTATTTCCTTCTGAAAAGTCAAAGAGAAGTCGCTCAGTCGTGTCTGACTCTTAGCGACCCCATGGACTGCAGCCCATCAGGCTCCTCCGCCCATGGGATTTTCCAGGCAAAAGTACTGGAGTGGGATGCCATTGCCGTCTCCGTTCCTAAGTATACTAAGTGTATAAAATGACATGCTTGTACTTGTTCTCGTTTATCAGTTTCCAAGCTTAATTATAATTCCATTCAAAGATAAAACAATTGGTATCTTCTGTTTACATATTCAGTTCAGTTCAGTCGCTCAGTCGTGTCCGACCATTTGCGACCCCATGAATCGCAGCACGCCAGGCCTCCCTATCCATCACCATCTCCCGGAGTTCATTCAGACTCACGTCCATCGAGTCCGTGATGCCATCCAGCCATCTCATCCTCGGTCGTCCCCTTCTCCTCCTGCCCCCAATCCCTCCCAGCATCAGAGTCTTTTCCAATGAGTCAACTCTTCACATGAGGTGGCCAAAGTACTGGAGTTTCAGCTTTAGCATCATTCCTTCCAAAGAAATCCCAGGGTTGATCTCCTTTAGAATGGACTGGTTGGATCTCCTTGCAGGCCAAGGGACTCTCAAGAGTCTTCTCCAAGACCACAGTTCAAAAGCATCGATTCTTCGGTGCTCAGCTTTCTTCACAGTCCAACTTTCACATCCATACATGACCACAGGAAAAACCATAGCCTTGACTAGGCGGACCTTAGTCGGCAAAGTAATGTCTCTGCTTTTGAGTATGCTATCCAGGTTGGTCATAACTTTTCNCTGATGCTGGGAAAGATTGAAGGCAGGAGGAGAAGGGGACAACAGAAGATGAGGTGGTTGGATGGCCTCACTGAGTCAGTGAACATGAGTTTGAGCAGGCTCCAGGAGAAGGTGAAGGACAGGGAAGCCTGGAATGCTGCAGTCCATGGGGTTGCAAAGAGTCGGACAAGGCAGGGACTGAACAACAACAACAAAGGAATGCACAGAGAGTTATTGACAGTGAAGCTTGGACTTATTAAGAAGGACACAAAAAGAGATGGGATTCATCTTGGTGATCTCTTAGTGGAAGGTCTATGATCAGACCTGATTATCACCATCTTCTGGATTTGGTTTCATCTTTTGGATTTGACAATTTGTAGTGGTAAGACTGAGATGAGCAGGGGAGTGGTGATCTTTCCAGGAGGTCACTGAACTTTGGAAGAAGAGCAGAATGGAATAATGAGGTCTTAACAGGAATGATGCAATAGTTTTCCTTTAAATTCTATAGCAGAATCAAAAGGTTGGTATAGCCACTAAAGAAAGCACTATGGGAAGTTTCTTTTAAAAGCTAAAAATAAAACTACCATATGATCCAGCAATCCCACTCCTGGCCATATATCTGAAGAAATACATGGTTCAAAAGAATATTTGCATTCCAACGTTCATTGCAGCACTGTTTACAATAGCTAAAACATGGAAGCAACCTAAATGTCTATCAACTGATGAATGAATAATGAAGATGTGGTACATATATACAATTGAATACTACTCAGACCTTGGAATGAAAGAGCTCATAAAGTATAAAATAGTGTAAATAAAAAAGAACCTGTACCTAAACATCTCATTCTTTGGCATTGCCTTTCTTTGGGATTGGAATGAAAACTGACCTTTTCCAGTCCTGTGGCCACTGCTGAGTTTTCCAAATTTGCTGGCATATTGAGTGCAGCACTTTCACAGCATCATCTTTCAGGATTTGAAACAGCTCAACTGGAATTCCATCACCTCCACTAGCTTTGTTTGTAGTGATGCTTTCTAAGGCCCACTTGACTTCACATTCCAGGATGTCTGGCTCTAGGTGAGTGATCACACCATCATGATTATCTGGGTTGTGAAGATCTTTTTTGCACAGTTCTTCTGTATTCTTGCCACCTCTTCTTAATATCTTCTGCTTCTGTTAGATCCATACCATTTCTGTCCTTTATCGAGCCCATCTTTGCATGAAATGTTCCCTTAGTATCTCTAATTTTCTTGAAGAGATCTCTAGTCTTTCCCATTCTGTTGTTTTCACTCTATCTTTGCATTGGTCGCTGAGGAAGGCTTTCTTATCTCTTCTTGTTATTCTTTGGAACTCTGCATTCAGGTGCTTATATCTTTCCTTTTCTCCTTTGCTTTTCGCTTCTCTTTTCATCCAAGCCAGGCTTCAGCAATACATGAACC
>SJYX01009456.1:211986-233581 GCA_006410675.1 Oreotragus oreotragus
GGAGCAGCCGTGAAGAGACAACCCACGCCCAAGGTAAGAGAAACCCAAGTAAGATGGTAGGTGTTGCAAGAGAGCATCAGAGGGCAGACACACTGAAACCATACTCACAGAAAACTAGTCAATCTAATCACACTAGGACCAGGGCCTTGTCTAACTCAATGAAACCAAGCCATGCCTGCAGGGCAACCCAAGGCGGGCGGGTCATGGTGGAGAGGTCTGACAGAACGTGGTCCACTGGAGAAGGAAATGGCAAGCCACTTCAGTATTCTTGCCTTGAGAACCCCATGAACAGTATGAAAAGGCAAAATGATAGGATATCAAAAGAGAATCTCCCCAGGTCGTTAGGTGCCCAATATGCTACTGGAGATCAGTGGAGAAATAACTCCAGAAAAAATGAAGGGATGGAGCCAAAGCAAAAACAATACCCAGTTTACATATTAAGATCACTCAAAGTTATATACAGCCAAATAATATATATATATACAGCCAAATAAATGCAGCCAAATAAAGCCATAAATTTTATAAAATAAAATACCTGGGCACCAGTTATTTCACTGTCTGTAATAGTCAAAGCAGCCCCTGTAAGAACACATACTCCTGTTCCTTCACATTTTAATACACAGTTTTCTAGAGTCATGTGACCAGACTCTACCACCACAATACCATCAACTGTCCCTTGTTGTATCAAAGATAGATGCATTAGTTTCACATTATCAGCTTTGGACACCACAAAACTGTCATGAGAAGGTTCAGAAGTAATCATAATTTCCTCTCTCTTTCCAATTCCTGATTTATAGGGACAAAAATACATAATTAAATGAGTACTTCCAAAGCTTAAAGCCTGTTAGTCATTCAGTAATACTCGCTATTAACAAGTAACAGTTGTGATTATTCAGTCAACCATTTAGACACCTAACTATAATGTAGTCTTGTTTCATTATTTTGATGCCATGATGGAAGAATCTGGGTTTATAATCAAGCTAAATGTACCTATTGTACTTAACACAGTCATTCCACTACATATTTCCCTATATTACATAGTGAGCAATAATCTACAAAATGTGTAAGATTCAGAAAGTATCTTACCATAACCTGGTTTCAAAACCATAATAAAAAAGACTGGCAGAGACTCTTGAATTAGGTTACAAGATTATTGTAATCGTGCCTATAATTTTGCTCTAGTAGTCGTGCAATCATCTAAGTTTAACATCTATCCAAAAATGAGGGGTTGTATATTAAAGACAACAAATTTTTAAAATTAACAAGTATCCTTACTACCCATATAGTTCAGCAAAGTGAACATTACACTCATCAAAATCTAGTGGAAATTATGCTCAACTTTTGAAATGATAGCAAAGTTTAAGTCATCTGTCTTGTCTTTTGGCCAGACAATGGGAATAACCTTAAAGTAAAAAGGCAGAACTAAAGTCACTAAATATGTTCAGAATCTAAAAGAAGTTTAGTAAACTCTGCTTTTTTACTTCTAGTTTAGTAAGTTTCCATATAATTAAGCTTTTAGAGAAAATACTGATTATATTTTAATATAACTCTACATTTGGGTTTTCTACTATAGTAATAGGAAATGCTGTGGAGACAGGAGAGAGAAAAGTAGGTAAAAAATAGAGCTGATGGAAGATATTGTGAGCAGGTTTTTTTTTGTTGTTTTATTCTGACTTTGATTGTTTATCATGGGGAAGCAGTCTCATTGATCTGCTCTGGTACAGTATGTCCAAAGGAAGTGCTCTGTACAGATAATATACTACTGGACAGGTGCATACGCACGTGCATGCTCAGTTGCTCATTCTTGTCTGACTCTTTGTGACCCCATGGACTGTAGCCCACCAGGGTCCTCTGTCCATGGGATTATCCAGGCAAGAATACTGGAGTAGGCAGTATTCTTTCCTCCTCCAGGGGATCTCCCCAACCCAGGGACTGAACCCTCATCTCCTGCATCTTTTGTATTGGGAGCTGAATTTTTTACCACTAAGCCACCTAGAAGCCCACACTGGACAGGTGAGAAAATATTAATTGGAAAAGGCACATAAGGGATTTTCGTGAAATGCAAAACTGTTCTAATTTCTAGTAATCTGATTAACCATGTTTATAATATACAGTTTGTCCAGAATACATTGCTATTAAAAGATTAAAAAGGATGCCTTGCTAACCCTTTATAACAATGTCATCAGTCAATAAAGCAAGATTAACAGCTTGATATTCTCCTGGAAAAATAACAACTGTATCTCCACTGTAACAGCTATCCAAAGCCAAATCCAAATCATCATGCTGTTGGAGAAGTGTGTCTGGAGGTAAGTCCTTTACCTGAAAAGAAGAAAAAGAACAGTAGGTCCAACTGACATAGGTCATTTAAATCAGTTAACTCTTTGGTAATGTGCTTTTTCACATTATCTTATAGGTAATGCACTGTTTAAATATTGTGTATATTTATATTCATTAAATGTTCAAAGAACAATGAAAGGAGATTTTCCTTACAATCCCTAATAATTTTTACAGCTACTAAATAAAGCTAGAAGTTATTGTGACCTTTACCCCCTAAGCCTCCCAATAGTTCTTTGAGGTAAAGTATTATTATACCCTTGTAATGTTAAAAATTTCCAGTAGTCATGTATGGATGTGAGAGTTGGACTGTGAAGAAGGCTGAGCACCGAAGAATTGATGCTTTTGAACTGTGGTGTTGGAGAAGACTCTTGAGAGTCCCTTGGACTGCAAGGAGATCCAACCAGTCCATTCTAGAGGAGATCAGCCCTGGGTGTTCTTTGGAAGGAATGATGTTAAAGCAGAAACTCCAGTACTTTGGCCACCTCATGCAGAGTTGACTCATTTTGGAAAAGACCCTGATGCTGGGAGGGATTGGGGGCAGGAGGAGAAGCGGACAACAGAGGATGAGATGGCTGGATGGCATCACTAACTCGATGGACGTGAGTTTGAGTGAACTCCGGGAGATAGTGATGGACAGGGAGGCCTGGTATTCTGCGATTCATGGGGTTGCAAAGTCGGACACAACTGAGCAACTCAACTGAACTGAACTGAATGTTAAAAAATTGAAACTCATTGAGAGTGAATGATTTGCCTATGGACACAGAGTGAATGAGTGGTGAAGCTAAACTTTAAGTCTAGGTTTTGATGACCCCAGATTTCTTTCCTATTGGAAACTACTGCTTTATTTTCTTTAACTCAAACTGACCCTAAAATTTTGGTAAACCATCAAAAATTTATTATAGATTCTAAAACTAAAATGAAAAAGTACCAGGAATTTGCACTGGGAGTAGGAAAGGTGAAAGAACTTCATTATTAGAACCAGTAAGAATGAGAAACTTTAAAAAGAAAATTTGAAAACTAAATATATACCATGAAAAAATGTCTATTTTATCCCAACAGAAATGGCATTATCATTCATGTCTCTTTTTTATTATAAAATATAGAAATTTGAAACAAAGCATAACAAAATGGAAATTTTAACAAATTTTTACCTAAATAGAATATATTTATGAAGCCATTTTCCTTCTTGTCTTTTTCCTATGCATATACTCACATGCATAATATTGATGTATCATAAGATGGATGCAGATGATTTTGAATCCTGATTTTCTCATTACATTATATCACATTTCCCCATGTCTTTATATTTTTTATAACCTAATTTTTAAAGTTATGTAATAACACATCATATAGATGTGTATATATTTATTTATTTGACTGCCTGAGTCTTAGATACAGCATGTGGGATTTAGTTCCCTGATTAGGGGTCGAACCTGGGCCCCCTGCATTGGAAGTGCAGACTCTTAGCCACCGGCCCATCAGGGAAATCTCGATGTGTCATAATTTGTTATGATTTTCTATCCTTATTTAGATGGCTTATAATTTTTCAATATCATGAAAATACTACCACAAATTATGCACATCTCTGGTTATTTTTTAGAGTAAATTGCTAGATTGAGAATTACTGTCAAAAGGTATAAAACATTTTAAGCCTCTTATATACATATTGCTAAACTACCCTCTAGAAAAGTTTAACCAATTGAAACTTGATCTGAGAACTCACTTTTCTTTCTGCAAGCTCATCAGAATGGGGTATCTTTTAAATGTATAAAAATATTTGCCATTTTAACAATTTTCACTGCCTAATTTTAATTTTCCTTGATAAACAGGAATGAACATTTTTCTGGAAATATATATATGAAACTCTTATAATAATCCTGTCAGCAAACCAAGATAGTCATTTTTGTTTGTATTACATCTTATGTACTCTAATACATCTGTGGCAAACATTACAAGGATTATCTCTGTAAATAAATGTTTTAGAAAAACTCTAGAATCCATCTCATTTTTCTCCCAAAGTTTTTTGTTTCTTTGGGTTTTGTTTTTGTTTTGTTTTGCTGCGCCATGCTTGTGGCTTGCAAGATTTTTATTCCCTGATGAGGGATCGAATGCATGTCCTCTGCACTGGGAAGCTTGGAGTCCTATCCACTGGACCACAAGGGAATTCCCATCATTTATATTTTTCTTATTCCTCCTTATCTCAGAAGAGGGACTGGTAAGGAAACTGACTTTTGTTTTACCTCCCTCACTTCATGGCAAATAGATGGGGAAACAGTGAAAACAGTAACTGACTATTTTTGAGGGCTCCAAAATCACTGCAGATGGTGATTGCAGCCATGAAATTAAAAGACGCATACTTGTTGGAAGGAAAGTTATGACCAACCTAGACAGCTCATTAAAAAGCAGAGACATTACTTTGTCAACAAAGGTCCGTCTAGTCAAGGCTATGGTTTTTCCAGTGGTCATGTATGGATGTGATAGTTGGACTGTGAAGAAGGCTGAGTGCCAAAGAATTGATGCTTTTGAACTGTGGTGTTGGAGAAGACTCTTGAGAGTCCCTTGGACTGCAAGGAGATCCAACCAGTCCATCCTAAAGGAGATCAGTCCTGGGTGTTCATTGGAAGGACTGATGCTGAAGCTGAAACTCCAATACTTTGGCCACTTCATGCAAAGAGTTGACTGACTGGAAAAGACTCTGACGCTGGGAGGGATTGGGGGCAGGAGGAGAAGGGGACAACAGAGGATGAGATGGTTGGATGGCATCACCAACTTGATGGACATGAGTTTGGGTGAACTCTGGGAGTTGGTGATGGACAGGGAGGCCTGGTGTCCTGTGATTCATGGGGTCACAAAGAGTCAGACATGACTGAGCGACTGAACTGAACTGACTATTAAAAATACCCAGTTTTCAATAAAAAATTCTAAGACATACAAAGAAACAAGAAACTATGGGGAAAATTAAAATAAAATAAAGTTGACACAAACCACCTAGGAAGCCCAGAAAAGTATTTGGACCTTTTCTTTGGAAAGAATATTTGACAAAATAGCAGTTGAAACCTTGAAGAAATTTTAAAACTTCTGTGCATCATTGAACATTATTAAGAAAGTCAAGGGACAACTACAGAATGAGAGAAAATATATGCAAACATATATATAAAATGAATATACTATCTATATAAAGAATTCATAATCAATAACAAAAAGACAAACAACCCAACTAAAAATAGGCATAGAACTTGAGTA
This sequence comes from Oreotragus oreotragus, assembly GCA_006410675.1. Lineage (NCBI taxonomy): Eukaryota > Metazoa > Chordata > Mammalia > Artiodactyla > Bovidae > Oreotragus > Oreotragus oreotragus. The sequence goes on from SJYX01009456.1 coordinate 217,567, forward strand.
TATCTCTCTCCAAATAAGACATACAAATGGCCAACAAGCACATGAAAAGAAAATAAGAATCACAATGAGATACCACTTCATATCCGTTAGGATGACTGTAATGAAAGAGACAGATAAGTGCTGCTAAGGATGTGGAGAGATCAGAACCCTCATACATTCCTGGTGGGAATATGAAATAGCTCAGCCACTGTGTAAAACATTTTAGTGGCTCTTTAAAAGGTTAAACATAGAATTACCATACTCAAATGAATTGAAAACAGGTTCAGTTCAGTTTAGTTCAGTCGCTCAGTCATGTCCAACTCTTTGCAACCCCATGAATCGCAGCAACAAACTGAAAACAGGTAGTCAGACTAATATTTGTATATGCTACCATTCACAATAGGTGGAAACAACTCAAATGTCTATGAGCTGATGAATGATAAGCAAATTGTATATACATACAATGGAATCTTATTCAGCCACGAAAAAGAAATGATGTACTGATACATGTCCAATGTGGATGAACCTCAAAAACATTATGTTAAGTGAAAGAAATCAGACACAAAAGGTCATATATAGTATGATTCTATCTAAATGAAATATGAAGAATAGGTAAATCTACAGAGACAAGAGATTGGTAGTTGTCAGGGCCTGGGAAGAATGAGATTAACAGTTGAATGGATATAGGGCTATATTTGGGGGTGATGAAAATGTTTTGGGACTAGATAGAGATGACAGTTGCACAATATAGTGAAATAATATTACTAAATGTCAGTGAACTGTTCACTTTAAAATAGCTCATTTTTTAATGTGAACTTCATCTCAATTTCAAAAAAAAGGGAAAAAATATACAAGAAAGAGAAAGAATAACCAAAAGCACAGTCTCTCTGAGGAGTCAGGTAGCAACAGACTCAGTAGTGCAGATGGAAGGGAACTGATTATTCTTCTTTGCACCTGGTATATTTTCAGACACACTTTACCACACTTAACCACACACGTTACCACACTTTCTGAAGCATTACAGGGAAACTGTAATTCTAGCAATGATAGATATGTGACTGAGATCTGAATGGCAAAATAGTAATAATATTAGGAGTTCACATTTTTGTGGTAGGCACTTTGCTAAAAGATTTACGTAAATTATTTTACTTAAGCCTTCCAATCCCAAAGAAAGGCAATGCCAAAGAATGCTCAAACTACCGCACGATTGCACTCATCTCACATGCTAGTAAAGTAATGCTCAAAATTCTCCAAGCCAGGCTTCAGCAATATGTGAACCGTGAACTTCCAGATGTTCAAGCTGGTTTTAGAAAAGGCAGAGGAACCAGAGATCAAATTGCCAACATCCGCTGGATCATGGAAAAAGCAAGAGAGTTCCAGAAAAACATCTNTTGATGCTTTTGAACTGTGGTGTTGGAGACAACTCTTGAGAGTCCCTTGGACTGCAAGGAGATGCAGCCAGTCCATCCTAAAGGAGGTCAGTCATGGCTGTTCTTTGGAAGGAATGATGCTAAAGCTGAAAAACTCCAATGCTTTGGGCCACCTCATGCGAAGAGTGGACTCATTGGAAAAGACTCTGATGCTGGGAGGGATTGGGGGCAGGAGGAGAAGGGGATGACTGAGGATGAGATGGCTGGATGGCATCACTGACTCGATGGACGTGAGTTTGAGTGAACCCTGGGAGTTGGTGATGGACAGGGAGGACTGGCGTGCTGCAATTCACGGGGTTGCAAAGAGTCGGACATGATTGAGTGACTGAACTGAACTGAATGACTCTATAAGATAGACTTCATTACCTTTTTATAGATAAGGAAATAAGAGAAACTATGTAATTTTAAAAAATCCAACCCAATTATTATGAAGAAAAACTATGAGTCAAACCTAGATTTCTATTATTGTAAAGCTTATATTCTTCACCACCACACTATCCTGCCTTCTAGACAAAGAAGGAACATGATAGAGTCCTATGATGAACAATGGGGACATTGATATTTCTCCTAAATATAGGAGAAAAACTAATGTTGAACTTTAAGCACTGAAACAAATACTGCTTATCTCTGTTAGGAATGATTCAGAAGTCAGACTGAGTCTAAACCTAAAGACAAGTCTCTCATAATTTGAGAGACTAAGGAAGTAAAGACATATTTAGTTCAATTGACTGGAAGGATATCTAGAACATTAATTCAATAGAGAATACAGGAAGACTAAGGACAGGCTGTGTACAAAAGAACAGTAAGTTCAAATTTATGGTTGTTGTCTGTTAGTGAGACATAAGGTAAAGATGCTGAGAACTTGTAGTGGTATTGATCAGCAAAAAATGCAAGAGGGGATAAATTTACTGAAAAGCCACTACATGCCAGGCACTGCTAGGTAATTTATACACAGGATTTAAGTTCATCCTCAAAAAAACCAAGAAATAAAGTTTAGTGGTGGTACTGGCGGTGATGGTTGTGATGCTGGTGGTAGCGGCAGTAGCCATCACACTGGTGGAAAACGATTATCGAGCACTTACTATGTGCTGGCCATTATTCTAAGCACATCACAAACGTGAATTCATGTAGTCTCTATAAATAAAGAACACATATTATCCCTATTTTACAGATGAGGAACTAAAGCTCAAATGGGAAAACAGCTTGTTGAAAATCACATAATTAATAAGTGGCAAAGCCAGACTCTGCATGCAGGCAGTTTGGCTCCAGAAATCATCCTCTTAATCAGCATAATTTTTTTTCTCTTTTCAAAGCACTCTGAAATTAAAGAAATTGGGGTCCAGAGTTAGGCAGCTTGCCCAAAACAGGCTATTTAAACACTGGCTACCTGACTACAAAGTCCATGCCTTTTTACTACACTACTTGTAAAGATCACCAGCATAATGACAATGGGCATGGATTAAAACTGTTTAAGGAGAGTATAGAGTAGGAAAAAGACTAAAGAAATCTTCAAAGTTAAGAAAACTGTTAAAGGCTTATATACACAGCTGTGTCTAGGTACACCAAATTGAAATGTTTTGTCCACCTCAAAGATAAATCTAAAAGATCTGAGCAAAGTAGAAATTGATGATGCTGCCTTCTCAGAGTAGTCTTCCTCTCATTGTCCTGTTGTCTGAAGTTTGTGGATATTTACTTACACAAATGAAGACAGGGTTGCAAAGCACTGAATAAAAATCACAGAAACATTTTACTGTTATATAGGAAAAGAAAGCCAAAAACAGATTTAAAAACAAACAAAAAGATAGGTAAAAGTAAAAATATTTTAAAAGGCTGGAGATAAAATCTATACCTTACTTTACAATGTTTCAAAAGATGTTTACAAATATAATTGGTGGAATAATTAATGTTATTGAAAATCTGATCCAGCAAGCAAATCAAAGGAAAATTAAATTTTGTTTAAAATAATAAAAATTGGTAGGATAACATATAAGACTAGTCTAATAGGCCAGGCTTTATCTCTATTCACTCTCCTGCTGCTGCTGCTAAGTCACTTCAGTCGTGTCCAACTCTGTGTGACCCCATAGACGGCAGCCCACCAGGCTCCCCCATCCCTGGGATTCTCCAGGCAAGAATACTGGAGTGGGTTGCCATTTCCTTCTCCAATGCATGAAAGAGAAAAGTGAAAGTGAAGTCGCTCAGTCTGTCCGACTGTTAGCGACCCCATGGACTGCAGCCCACCAGGCTACTCCGTCCATGGGATTTTCCAGGCAAGAGTACTGGGGTGGGGTGCCATTGCCTTCCCGACTAGGTATTAAATACCATCTTTTCTGGACTTCTTTTAGTTACTCATATATACCCCATACTCTATCAAACATGTTCTCACTTACTATTCAATGAAAAATGCTCAGCATCCACCTTATGCCAATCATCATGCTCGGTGACTAGATGAATGATGAACAGACTCCCCTTGCTCTTAAAAGCTAATATATTAATAGTAAAAGAGACAGACATTCAATAGGTAGCCACAGAAAATATTTAACACAGTTATGATAAGGAAAAGTGACAGTAAGGGAACATGCAGGGTGCACAGTATGCAGTCTATGTATTCTGGAAGGTTGAGCAAGTTTTTTCCTATGGAAACAACATTTAAACTGAGACCTAAGGGACAGACGGTAGCTCTCTGAAATAACATGGTGTATGCCAAGATGCAGTTCAGTGAGGGAGGAAGGGGTATATGAAGGCGATGAGGGGACAATAAACTCTCAGAGGATGGTGATTAACAACTGGGTAGATGGTGGTGCCGTTTACTGAAGCAGAACTCTAGATTATACACTAGGTCCTGGATAAGACCCTGAATTTAACTGTGGACACTGAGTTGAAGTGCTCAGAAGATAATTCAGGGGTGAAGAGCAATAGGTAGCTAGACATACTGGTGTGGGGCTCAGAACAAAAAATGTGGGCTGGGGATCCACATTTTAGATTATCAGTGTATATACCTGAAGTTATGGGAAAAGATCACATAAATCAGTTAGGCATATTATAGTGCAGAAAAAGGTAAGTTCCAAGCATTTAGAGTACAGAAGGAGAAAAAATACAACAACTAGAGAGATTGAACCAGCAAAGTATGGTAACAGAAGACAATGAAAGACTATTCAAGGAGAGAGCTGTGAAATGCTACTGATAGGTCAAGTGAGATGACTTAGAACATCTCCCCACTTGGGCTAGTTAAATTTCCACTCATCCTTTTGGTTTCATCTGCATTATTTCCTTCAGCCAGCGTTGCCAAAATTCCTAACTCTGCTTATGTACCCATCCTAAGTGCCTCCTGTATATACTCCTATCATAGCATTTACTATTAAATTATTCTGTGTTGCAACTGCAATAGCCTATTTACCTGTCCGTGTCTCCACCATAGGGCTTCCCAGGTGGCTCAGTGGTAAAGAATCCACCTGCCAATGCAGGAGATGTGGGTTTGATCTTTGGGTTGGGAAGATCCCCTGGAGAAGGAAATGGCAAGCCACTCCAGTATGCTTGCTGGGAAATCCCATGGGCAGAAGAGCCTGGCAGGCTACAGTCCACGGAGTCACAAAAAGAGTCGGACATGACTCAGCTTCCACTAAACAACATCTCCACCATCGTTCAAACTGCTCAGATGTATGGAAGCAGCAGGACCATGGGTCTGGTTCAAAAGTGTATCTCCCTCAAATGCAGTATTTCTCATATTTCTCTCCCACAGGTGCTAGCATAGCACCTGACAACAAGACTAGTACTCTGTAAATAGTTGTGGACATTTATTTATTTAGTACCTATTATATGTCAATCACTGAGCTGGGTATAATGGAGGAAATAAGACATTAACGTCAGACAAGAATCCAACCTTCAAAGAGCTTGATTTCTAATTATATGCAGCTAAAACTTAAATGAACAAATATGAATAAAATGTATTTCTTACCATGTCAGTAGTCATCACTTTTGCTACGATATGTGTTATAGTTTTTCCAAAGTTTCTTTTTCCTTTCCTACGCCTCAGAATTCTTGGAAAGAAAGGTCCATGAACTCTGAAGTTGAAAACATTTATTTTTAATTAAATCAATATGAAAAATACTCAAGATAAACCTACTTAAAACTTGGTACTAAGCATCTTTGAGAAATAGGTTCCATTCATTTTGAGCTTCTTGAGAGCAATGAGCAACTTGAGAGTGATGGAATAATTGAGATCTTTTAGATAACTGAGTGTTTAAACCATTGAACTCTGAAATCTTCTGAACTCTGAAAATCTGCATGCAACTCACTACAATCAATATCTCAATCATCTTTTCAGTACAGTAGAAAATTTCCTGATTATACTTTCATAATACATTGAATTGTAGACACTCAAAGCAGAGATAGGTTATGTCTATGCTACTGAGGTATAAGAATATTTGGGGACCTAATTTGAGAGTCTATGTTTAATTAAGATTGTTTTTGTATCTATGGAGAACTTATCCTTTGAAACAGGATAAGTTGGCTGTTGGCCTCCATCAAACAATTCTAGCTTCTTTCTTCATTGTTTTTAACTGATTGCTATTCAGCACTTTTAGATAATTCCATTCTTTATCTTCTTTCTGCTCTCCTTTACAGTTCCTGTTTCCTATTAATCATTTGAGTGTTATCAAAAGAAAGAAAAAAAATTGAGTATAACTTTTATCATTACTGTCAGCCATATTTATCGTATGTGTAATCTTTTGGGTTCTCTGCAGCACTGTGATTATCGCTTGATGCAGCATTAATACCAATATTTTTCAGCTTATGTTTCAATTATCAATATTTAAAACAATTTATTGGTATATAATTAATTTATATGGATGTGTTAGTTTCAGGTGTACAGCAAAGTGAATCAGTTGTGCATATACATATAGCCACCCTTTTTTAGATTCTTTTCCCATATAGATCATTACAGAGTATACAGTAGAGTTCCTTGTGTTATAACAGTAGGTCCTTATTAGTTATCTATCTTATATACACTTTGTAGTGTGACTATGTCAACCACAATTTATTTCTCTCCCCTCCCCCTTATACCATGGTAACGATGAGTTTGTTTTCACATTTGTGACTCTACTTCTGTACTGTAACTAAGTCCATTTGCACCCTTCTTTTTAGGTTCGACATATAAGCGATATCTCAGTTACCAATATTTTCGTGAAGCTTAAAATTTCAAAGAACTGTTCCTAAGTATCTATCATTCCAATGGTTAAATTTTGAACTCTAAGATATTAGCAATGTCTTCCAAAGGAAAAGTGTCATTTAACATTTCAACATCAAACCCATTTAGCACTTTTATACATATTTAAGCAAATTTTGATTTGAGAAAGAGAACTACTCATACATTTTTTTCACCATATATCTAATTATTAGTTGCTCAAAGAGTAAAGCATCTTACATGCAGGAAATAGTTTACCATACAATCCTAGCTTTCAAATTAAAGGTATATGTCAGTGATTTTCAAAATTATACTTTTAATAAGGTGTAATTTACATAACACTCACTTTAAGTGAACCACTCTATGAGATTTCACAAATGTATACACCCATTTAACTCAATCATAACACTCAATATATAGGACATTCCCATCGTACAAGTTCATACATCTTTGCAGTCAGTCCTCAACATCGACTTTCAGAAACCCACTAATCTTTTTGTCACAGATTTTCCTTTCTTGTAATTTTAATTGGAGGATAATTGCTTTACAAGTTGTGTTGTTTTCTGTTATATAGCCATGTGACTCAGCCATAAGTATACATGTGTCCCCTCCCTATTGAACTTCCCTCCCACCCCTCACCCCATTCCATCCCTCTAGGTTGTGACAGAGCACTGGGTTGAGCTCCCTGTATTATACAGCAAATTCCCATTAGCTCTCTGTTTCATATATGGTAATATATATGTTTCAATGCTACTCTCTCAATTCGTCCCTCCCTCTCTTTCCCCAGCTGTGTATGCAAGTCTGTTCTCTATGTCAGCATCTCTATTCCTGCCCTGCAAAGAGGTTCATCAGTACAATTACCTTTTTTGTAATTTTAAAATGGAATTTTAAAGTAGAATATGCTATGTACTCTCTTGTGTCTGGAGTTTTCCAGTCAGACTATTTTGAGATCCACCATGTTATTTTGTATATCAGCAATTTTTTTACATCACAGAAAAATATTTCATTATTCAGTTCAGTCACTCAGTTGTGTCTGACTCTTTGCGACCCCATGAACTGCAGCACACCAGGCCTCCCTTACTGGGTTGAGCTCCCTGTATTATACAGCAAATTCCCATTAGCTCTCTGTTTCATATATGGTAATATATATGTTTCAATGCTACTCTCTCAATTCGTCCCTCCCTCTCTTTCCCCAGCTGTGTATGCAAGTCTGTTCTCTATGTCAGCATCTCTATTCCTGCCCTGCAAAGAGGTTCATCAGTACAATTACCTTTTTTGTAATTTTAAAATGGAATTTTAAAGTAGAATATGCTATGTACTCTCTTGTGTCTGGAGTTTTCCAGTCAGACTATTTTGAGATCCACCATGTTATTTTGTATATCAGCAATTTTTTTACATCACAGAAAAATATTTCATTATTCAGTTCAGTCACTCAGTTGTGTCTGACTCTTTGCGACCCCATGAACTGCAGCACACCAGGCCTCCCTGTCCATCACCAACTCCTGGAGTCCACCCAAACCCATGTCCATTGTGTCAGTGATGCCATCCAACCATCTCATCCTCTGTCATCCCCTTTCCCTCCTGCCCTCAATCTTTCCTAGCATCAGGGTCTTTTCAAATGACTCAGCTCTCTGCATCAGGTGGCCAAAGTATTGGAGTTTCAGCTTCAACATCAGTCTCTCCAATGAACACCTAGGACTGATCTCCTTTAGGATGGACTGGTTGGATCTCCTTGCAGTCCAAGGGACTCTCAAGAGTCTTCTCCAACACCACAGTTCAAAAGCATCAATTCATTAGGATTTTCTATATATAAGATTATGTCATCTGCAAGTAGAGATAATTTTCATTTTCCTTTTTGGATCTGGATGAATTTATTTCCTTTCCTATTGTTCTGGCTAGAACCTCCAGCACAACTGAATACAAGAGTGGACATCATTGTCTTGTTCCTGATCTTAGGCAGGGAAACATCCATTCTTTCATTGGTAAATATGATGTTATAGGATTTTCACAGATAGCCTTAAACAGGTTGAGGAAGATCCATTCTATTCTAAGCTTTTATAGAATTTTTATCATGAAAGAGGAATTTTCAAATTATTTTTCTGTAACTTTTGAGATGATAATGTGGCTTTATTGTGTATTATACTGATTTATTTCCATGTTAAACCAACCTTGCATTCCTGGGATAAATTCCACTTGTCATAGTGTCTAATCTTTTTCATATGTTGCTAGACTCAGTTTGTTAAAAGTATTATTGAAGATTTTGCATCTATATTTATTTATTATTTAAGTCTTTTGGCTGTGTCCTGCAGCATGTGGGACTCAGTTCCCTGACTAGGGATTGAACCCACATCCTGTGCATTGGATGCTCAGAGTCTTAACCACTGGACCACCAGGGAAGTCCCTGCATCTATATTTATACAGGATATTTTCTGCAGTTTTCTTGTGATATCTTTCTATAGTTTTGGTATCAAGGTGATAATGTCCTCATAGAATGAGTTGGGGAAATAGTTCCTTCTCTTTTTATTTTTTGGAAGACTTTGCAAAAAAAAAAAAAAAGGTGTTGGCTTCCCTGGTGGCTCAGTGGCAAAGAATCCACCTGCCAACACAGGAGAGGCAAGAGACACAGATACAATCCCTGGTTTGGGAAGATCCCCTGGAGTAGGAAATGCAAACCCACTCCAGTATTCTTTCTGGGAAAATCCAGTGGACAGAGGAGCATGGCAAGCTACAGTTCATGTGACTGCAGAGTCGGACACGACTGAACTAAACACACACACACACAGGTAGGGTTTCTTTACCCTCTTGGGTTCTTTCAAGACTTTTTCTTATCTGTGATTTTCTTCATTTTAAATATAATATGCCTATTTGCACATTTTGGGAGTATCTGTCTTATTTGGTGTTCTCTAAGCTTCTTGGATCTGTGGTTTGGCGTCTTCATTTAATTTTGGAAAATTTTTCACCATTATGAATTTGAATTTTTTTTTTTCAGCTGCATTTGCTTTCTTCTCTTCTGGTATTCCAATTGCACATATGCTACATTCTTTGAAACTATTCCACAATTCTTATATTTTTTTTCATTATCTTTTCTCTTTGTACTTAAGTTTGAGACAATTCGATTGACATATCTTCAAGCTTTCTGATTCTTTCCTCAGTTGTGTCCCATCTATTCATGACCCCTTCAAAGGAAGTCTTCATTTCTATTTACAGTGTCTTTGATTTTTAGAATGATCTTTTAATTCATTCTTACAGTTTCCATGTTTTGCTTGAACATTATCCATTTTTTCTTGCATGTTGTATACTTTTTTCCATTAAAGTCCTTAACATATTAATCATAGCTACTTTTTTTTTTTTTTTGGTTGCACTGCATGGCGTGTGGGATCTTAGTTCCCTGACCAGGGATCGAACCTGTGCCCTCTGCAGTGGAAGTGCAGAGTCTTAACCACTGAACTGCTAGGGAAGTCCCAATCATAGCTATTTAAAATTTCCTATCTGGTAAATTCCAAAATCATAATTGAGTCTGTTATCGATGCTTGCTTTCCCTCCTCAGACTTGATTTCCTTGCCTTTTAGCATATCATAAGTTTTTGAAACCCACACATGGCTAACAGGAAGTGAGGTAGATTAATTATTAATCCAACCAGGAGGTAGCCTATGTTTACTTGCTGTAGTTTTGTGTGCCAAAGACTTCAAATTCCTGTGATTTCCAATTTTTGGCCTCCTCTATATACCTTCAGGCTTCCTTTAGAAGCCCCAAACTACTCTTTAGAAGAGTCTGTGTCTTACAGCTCTTTTAATTATAATCCAGTTATTATCCTGGAATCTTGTTGGTATGCTTTTAAGATTTAGCGGAGAGGAAGTGTCTATACTCTTGTGATTACTTACCGGTCTTTTACTGAGTCTATGTCCCTAGACTGTGACCTTCACAACTGCTTCTTAATCCTCACTTTCCCCAGACAGGAAGGCTAGAAGGGACTAGAGTCAGAGAAATGCCTTTCCTCTAGGTGGCAAAAAGCTCTGGTAAAGACTTTTCTTCTGGAGAATAGCAGACCTTTATTATGGAGAATGCTCTGGGTATACTTCATAATGGGTACTTTTCCCTTCACCCTTCCAGAATCGTAACAGAATCTTTCTTGGCTCTTCACTGAGAACCTAGTGAGACTCTTAGAGGTAAAACCTCACAAAGGTATGGGATCTCACTAATAACTGCAGCTCCCTGTGAGTTCCTTTCATACTAGTTATCATTCAGCATCTAGCAATCTATCAAAATTACCATTTAAATGTTCTTATAATTTATGGCTCTGGCTGGTTCTGTTCAAGATAAGCAGATCTTAGCTGTGACTATCTGAATTTACCTTTCTCCAAAGTTTAGGGTGGCAGTTTGTCCTGTGATCTCAGTTCTCTGATGGTTCCAAAGTAATTTTCAAGTTTGTTCAGCTTTTTTCTTGTTGTAAAGATAGGGATGATAACTCACAAGCTCTTTGTATGTCAGAACTAAATCCAGAAATTCTTGGTTCTTTTTTATTATAGTTTTCATTTCTCTGTTGAGATTCTTTGTTGCTCAAATTTTGGGTCTCTCTCCTTTTGCAGCTCTCTCTTTCAGAATATCCCAACTAAATTTCCAGCTACTCTGTCAGCCTTGAATTCTGTCCTTTGTGTCACCTTGAAACGGTAAGATGGCACTTTTTTGCTACCTGCGCTATAACAGCTGGTGATGACCCTCAAACCAAAATGCCACAAATTCTCACTCTCTACTTTGCATTTTATATGTGGACAATGTCTCCTGACTCTTTTCTTATGCTTTGGCCAAAATTAAGAAGGTAAAGAAGAAAGGTAAGGAAAGGACTAGATTTATGAGATTTTTTTTAAATAAAAAAACCCCAAAACATTGATTTCAGTGAATTCAGCTCATATAAAAATAATTTTCCAATATTGGCAGTTGTGCCTGTGATTATCTCATAAATTCAGTTCAGTTCAGTTCAGTAGCTCAGTTGTGTCTGACACTTCGTGACCCCCCTGGACTGCAGCACACCAGGCTTCCCTGTCCATCACCAACTCCCAGAGCTTGCTCAAACTGATGTCCATGTGTCAGTGATGCCATCCAACCATCTCATCCTCAGTCGTCCTCTTCTCCTGCCTTCAATCTTTCCCAGCATCAGGGTCTTTTCCAATGAGTCCTTCGCATCAGGTGGCCAAAGTATTGGAGCTTCAGCTTCAGCATCAGTCCTTCCAATGAATATTCAGGACTGATTTCCTTTAGGATTGACTGGTTTGATCTCCTTGCAGTCCGAGGGACTCCCAAGAGTGTTCTCCAAAACCACAGTTCAAAAGTATAAATTAGATGTCTATTTTTATAACCTATTTCAATTGGGGTGATATATGACAAGTGATATGATAAAATGACCACGGAAGATGGAGGAATAGGACAGGGAGACCACTTTCTCCCCAATGAATTCATCAAAAGATCATTAGAATGCTGAAAAACTTCCACAAAACAACTTCTGAACGCTGGTGGAGGACACCAGGCACCCAGAAAGACAGCTCATTCTCTTTGAAAGAGGGTAGGACAAATATAAAAGACGAAAAAAGAGACAAAAGAGTTAGGGATGGAGACGCGTCCCGGGAAGGAAGTCATGAAGGAGGAGAAGTTTCCAAATAGCAGGAAACCCTCTCACCGGTGGGTTTGTGGGGAGTTTTGGAATCTCAGAGGGCAACATAACCAGGAGAAAAAAAAAAAAAAAAACAACCCACAGAACACACGCCTAACTGAGCTCCCAGCGGAGAAGCAGCCCAGACGCTGCATCCACCACCAGCGAGTGGGCACTGGACAGGGAGGTGCAGGTTGAATACTTAGGGTAAGGACCAGGCCTGAATGCCTTGAAGACAATCTGAGGGAGCTAACGTGAGATAGCAACCCAAACTGTGGGATAGCCAGAGAGAGGAAAAAAAGAAAGAGAGAGAGAACTTCCCTGCGAAAAGCTCTAACCTAGGGCACAGCCTGGCTCGCTCACAGAACAACGGATTGCAAATACCAAAGGAGAGCTAGCGGGCTCTGGACCAGCCCCTCCCCTTGCCAGAGGCAGAGAGGCAGGCGGGCGACAGCCAGAGCCAGAAGGTGAGAGGCAATCTTGGCCCCAGAGACAGCATCCTCCACCAGACTGTGAGCAGGCTCCGAGTTGCTAACCAAGTCTTCCTGGGATCCTGGACAGTTGACATCTGCCAAGAGGGTTGTAGCCAGAGATCAGCTCCCCAGAGGAGACACATGGCACACCTGAGACGGTGCTCTCCTGGTGCACCTAGAACACCAATCAGCTGGGACCGGGGAGGTGATTAAGATGCACAGCCCACCTGGGACAGTGTGCTCGCCAAACACCTGGTCACCTGAGCCGCTCAGACCTGGGAAGGGCACAAAACGCACGCCCAACCAAGTCTGTGCCTTTGTGGAGAATCTGAGAACCTGAACCTGAGCATCTTAGACCTAGGAAGTATATAAAACACAGGGCCTGCTTTGGACAGTTCTCCTGCAGAGCCTGAGCACTGTAGACCAGGAAAGCACATGCCACCATGAGCTGGGGCAAACCCAGTGTGATCCACAACAGGGCACTCCCCACACACGCCAGTGATATCTGTTTGCAGTGTTCCTCCCTTGCCATAGCACAACTGAACAAGTGAGCCTAAATAAGTGACCACCTTTGCCCTCTTGTGTCAGGGTGGAAATTAGACACTGGAGACTTGCAAACAGAGGAAGCCAAAATAAACAAAGAAGAGGGAACGGCTCTAGAAGTGACAGGTGCAACAGATTAAAACCCTGTAGTTAGCACTAAGCATTGGAAGGGGCCTATAGATCTTGAGAAGTATAAGCTGGAACAAGGAACTATCTGAAACTGAACTGACCCCACACTGTCCTAAACAGCTCCAGAGAAATTCCTAGATATATTTTTACTATTATCATTTTTTATATATTTTTTTACTTTTTAAATTTTTAGGTTCTTTATTACTCTCTAATTTTCATGCTTATAACCTATTATTACTTTGAAAAAAAAAAACCCTATTTTTAAAGCAAATTTCAAATATATATATTTTATAATTTTTGTGTTTGATTTTGTTTTATATTTTTAATATTGTAGCTTTGAGAGTCTAACCTCTACTCTACATTTTTAATCTTTGCTTTTTGGTATTTGTTATCAATTTTGTACCTTTAAGAATCTAATCTTCAGTACCCATTTTTACTTACGGGTATGATTACTGGCTTAATTGCTCTCTCTCCTTTTGACTCTCCCTTTCCTCCCCCAGGTCACCTCTGTCTCCTCCTTTCCCCATCTCTTCTCTACTTAACTCTGTGAATCTCTCTGGGTGTTTTGGGCTGTGGAGAACACTCAGGGAACTGATTACTGGCTAGATCGGTCTCTCCCCTTTGACTCCCCCTCTTTTCCTCCCAGTCACTTCTATCTCCCTCTTCCATTTTCTCTTCTCTGTGTAACTTCATGAATCTCTCTGGGTGTTCCAGACTGTGGAGGGCACACAGGGGATTACTGGCTAGACTGCTGTCTCTCCTTCTGATTTCCCCTCTTCTCCTCCTGGTCACCTCTATGTCCCTCCTCCCTCTTCTCTTCTCCATGTAACTCTGTGAACCTCTCTGGGTGTCCCTCACTGTGGAGAATCTTTTCACCATTACAGATGTTTTATCATCTGTACTGTATGGATGAATAAGTCTTGAGGCTACTGTAAGAATAAGACTGAAAGCCAGAGGTAGGAGGCTTAAATCTAAAACTTGAGAACACCAGAAAACTCCTGACTCCAGGGAACATTAATCGACAAGAACTCATCCAAAAGCCTCCATACCTACATTGAAATCAAGCTCCACCCAGGAGCGAGCAAGTTCCAGAGCAAGACATACCACACTAATTCTCCAGCAACGCAGGAACACAGCCCTGAGCATTAAAATTCAGGCTGCCCAAAGTCACACCAAACCCATAGACACCTCAAAACTTACTACTGGACACTTCATTGCACTCCAGAGAGAAGAAATCCAGCTCCATCCACCAGAAGACAGACGCAAGCTTCCCTAACCAGGAAACCCTGACAAGCCACTAGTCCAACCCCACCCACAGGGAGTAACCTCCACAATAAAGAGGAACCACAAACTTCCAGCCTTCAGAAAGGCCACCCCAAACAGAGCAATCTAAACAAAATGAAAACACAGAGAAATATTCAGCAGGTAAAGGAACATGATAAATGACCACCAAACCAAACCAAAGAGGAGGAGATAGGGAGTCTACCTGAAAAACAATTCAGAATAATGATAGTAAAAATGATCCAAAATCTTGAAAACAAAATGGAGTTACAGATAAATAGATTGAGAAGATGCAAGAAATGTTTAACAAGGACCTAGAAGAAATAAAAATGAGTAAATGAATAATGCAATAACTGACATCAAAAGCACTCTGGAGGGAACCAACAGTGGAATAACTGAGGCAGAAGACAGGATAAGTGAGGTGGAAGATAGACTGGTGGAAGTAAATGATGCAGAGAGGAAAAAAGAAAAAAGAATTAAAAGAAATGAGGACAACTTCAGAGACCTCCAGGACAATGTTAAACACCCCAACATTCAAATCATAAGAGTCCAAAAGAAGAAGACTAAAAGAAAGGCTATGAGAAAATACTTGAGGAGATAATAGTTGAAAACTTCCCTAAAATAGGGAAGGAAATAGCCACCCAAATCCAAGAAACCAAGAGAGTCCCAAACAGGATAAACCCAAGGTGAAACACCCCAAGAAACATTAATCAAACTAACAAAGATCAAACACAAAGGGCAAATATTAAAAGCAGCAAGGGAAAAGCAACAAATAACACACAAGGGGATACCCATAAGGATAACAGCTAATCTTTCAATAGAAACTCTTCAGGCCAGAAGGAAATGGCAGGACATACTTAAAGTGATGAAAGAGAAAAACGTACAACCCAGATTACTATACCTAGTAAGGATCTCATTCAGATATGAAGGAGAAATCAAAAGCTTTACAGACAAGCAAAAGCTGAGAGAATTCAGCACCACCAAACCAGCTCGTCAACAAATGCTAAAGGATCTTCTCTAGACAGGGAACACAGAAAAGGTTTATAAATTCAAACCCAAAACAACCAAGTAATTGGCAACGGGATCATACTTATCAATGTGAAGTGAAGTGAAGTGAAATTGCTCAGTCATGTCTGACTCTTTGTGATCCCATGGGCTGTAGCCTACCAGGCTCTTCTGTCCATGGGATTTTCCAGGCAATAGTTCTGGAGTGGATTGCCATTTTCTTCTCCAGGGGATCTTCCCAACCCAGGGATTGAACCCAGGTCTCCCACATTGTAAACAGACGCTTTACCGTCTGAGCCACCAGGGAAGTCCTTAAATGTAAATGGGTTGAATGCCCCAACCAAAAAACAAA
>SJYX01009456.1:237677-304891 GCA_006410675.1 Oreotragus oreotragus
TTACTCAGCCATTAAAAAGAATACATTTGAATCAGTTCTAATGAGGTGGATGAAACTGGAGGTGGATGAAACTGGAGCCTATTATACAGAGTGAAGTAAGTCAGAAAGAAAAACACCAATACAGTATATTAATACATATATATGGAATTTAGAAAGATGGTAACAATGACCCTATATGCAAGACAGCAAGAGACACAGATGTAAAGAACAGACTTTTGGACGCTGTGGGAGAAGGCAAGGGTGGGATGATTTGAGAGAATAGCATTGACACATGTATATTACCATATGTGAAACAGATTGCCAGTCCTTCGATGCTTGAGACAGGGCGCTCAGGACAAGTGCACTGGGACGACCCTGAGGGATGGGATGGGGAGGGAGGTGGAAGGGGGATTCAGGATGCAGGATGGGGGACACATGTACACCACCCATGGCTGATTCATGTCAATGTATGGCAAAAACCACTACAATATTGTAAATTAATTAGCCTCCAATTGAAATAAGTTAATTAATTTAAAAAAAAGAGAATGACCATGCAATCTTTTTGTTTCCATTTAAAATAGGGCAGGGCTTCCTTGGTAGCCCAGTGGTTAAGAATTTGCCTTGCAATACAGGGGACACTGGTTTGATCCCTGGTCTGGGAGGATCCCACGTGCTCTGAAGTGGCTGGGCCTCTGTGCCACAACTGCTGAGCCAGTGTACCCGGAGCCTGAGCTCTGTAACAGAGAGACCACCATGGTGGGAAGCCCTCGCATCGCATCAAAGAGTGATGTCCGCTCGCTGCATCTGGAAATGGCCGGCGCATAGCGATGAGGACCCACACCTATGACAACCGAAAAATGAATAGATAAATAAATAAATCTTTTTTTTTTTTTAAATAGAGCAAATTATTACCGGAGGCGTAAATCTTCCCACATTTTAAGTAATCCACAGAGCATTACTATCTCATAGTATTTTTTCCAACATTCAACAGCTTCTGCCGCAGATGGATCTTCTTTAATATTGCTCTGATACTCAATGAGTTCAACTCGCTTGTTTTTATACTTCTCCAAAGTTTTTTTGAAACGTTGTGCAATAGGGCCAGGTATAGTTCCATCTTGTATATCACACCACCTGAAAAGTATCAGTACAGTGACAATGTTTATCTTACATAATGTGATGAGTAAGTTTTCAACTATACTTACAAATTAATTCTTTCTTCAATCAAAGCAGTATAATTCTCACAATTTTCTTCATCATCCCAGTCTCTCCAAAGAAAGTCATAAAAAAACCTATGACAAATCAAATTGAGATGACAGTGGTCAAAATCAGCCAGTACCATGTTTATAATTAAAAAGATTTCCTGATGTCAGAAATCTTTATATGAATCTTAATTGTTTAAAAAAATCAGTCAGTTCAGTTCAGTCACTCAGTCGTGTCTGACTCTTTGTGAACCCATGGACTACAGCATGCCAGGCTTCCCTGTCCATCACCAATATTTCAAAATAAACTTTCAGCGAACTAATATTAAACATTAGATGATCTGCATTATATTTCAAGTTACTACAGATAATGTTTCTTGAAGTGGGATTATAAAATTCATGTTCCACATCTCATAGACTGTGGCTGATTTTGTTTACCAAAGAAATAATATCTGAGATAGAATCATATTTTATATTGGGGGAGTATTAGGAAAACAAAGACATGCCCCCCAATATTCTATATTATGCTTACATATAGCTTCTCTCAAATTGCATCAGTCTCTAAGAAGCAATCATAATGGAGATGATGACATCTGGTACTTGTAATGCTTTTAAATGTGAAAAATGAAATCTAATATATTTAAGATGCTTAAATATGAGCAGAATATGGTGGTTTTGTTTTGGGGGTTATTTTTTTGCCACCCCTTGCAGCCTTTCAGATCTTAGTTTCCTGACCAGGAATTGAACCTGGGTCCCATCAGTGAAAGCCAAGGAATACCCCAGAATTTAGTGTGACTTATCTCTAAATGTTTTTATAATTCAATTTTTGTAAAATGTAAGATCAAAACCCAGAAAACTTATTGCCCACATAAAATACTTCCACAAGAGAGAATATTTTAGGTACAAATATGTACATTAAAAATAGAAAAATTGATTTTAGCTGTGAGTAAAAGTGAAATAAAGTACCTATATGAATAAGACTTACATATTAAATCAACTTTTTAAATATGAGAACTTTCAGAAGTAAAAAGTTCTAATACCTTACAACTTCCAAGGCCAAAGCAATATCATGTAAATCAGAATCTTGTCCTTCAACGGGGTACACTTCCAAGAGAGACACACTATGCTCTAGTTCTTCCAAAATCTCATCAACCAAATCTCTTGGAATATTTGCAATGTTAGAAGAAAAGGGCTCAGCAACAGAAACAGTAACCCTGAAACAAGACGATGAGCTCTGGCTTGGTTTACAAGTTACCTAAGATAAATATAAAGTTTGTAGTTGTGAATGAAAGTAAATCATGAAGATTCTTCTTCAAATATGAGCTACTTATAACATTTCTTCTTTTAAATTTTTATTACTTCTCTAACAGTCAACGTACATAATAACAATAGATCAATACAGAAAAAAATATCAACACAAATTTTCAAACTACTTCTTAAGCAATTATTAGTTTTTAAGGTTCATGAGAGGAACTGTCTCCTACATAATTTCTAAGTTTGAGTTGCCAGACTTTTGGATTTTATAAAACAGTAGTATTTTAAAAATTTTGGACTAATTTTGCCATGAAAGTATGTCTTAAAATATCCTATTGTCTTTATTGGACATGGAAGCCTGGCCTGCTGCAGTCCACGTGGTCACAAAGAGTCCAACACTACTGAGCAGCTGAACTGATTATCTGTATTACAGTATTAGTAAAAGAAAGGATTATAAAATACCAAAAAAGTAGAATGGACATAATAAAAAAGTTAAGTCCTAAAAAGAAAAGTAAAAGGTAAAGTCCTTAGGTTGAATAAATTTAGCTTCATAAACAACACACTTGTGTTTTCTTGTCTTATAACCTCTGCTAAGTCACTTCAGTCGTGTCCGACTCTGTGCAACCCCATAGATGGCAGCCCACCAGGCTCCCCCGNAAGGTAAAGTCCTTAGGTTGAATAAATTTAGCTTCATAAACAACACACTTGTGTTTTCTTGTCTTATAACCTCTGCTAAGTCACTTCAGTCGTGTCCGACTCTGTGCAACCCCATAGATGGCAGCCCACCAGGCTCCCCCGTCCCTGGGATTTTATAACCTCTAGCATGTCTGAAAATAAGTGCATGAAATCACTGAGTTGAAAGAAGCTTTATTTCTTTTTAACGTCTTTATTGCCATTGTTACAATATTGTTTCTGTTTTATGTTTTGGTTTTTGGCAGGGAGTCATGGGGTCTTAGCTGTCTGACCAGGGATCAAACCAGTACACCCTGCATTGAATGGAGAAATCTTAACCAATGCACAGTAGCTTTAAAAATTAATAAATTATACTAAGTATTAGCACAAAATATAGAATTACAGAAGTTGGTACAAATTTTCAGCTGTAAGATGAAAAAGGTTTAAGGATCTAACATATAACATAGTGACTACAATTGATAATTTGTTATTCAGTCACCAACTCATGTTCAACTCTTTGTGACCCCATGGACTGCAGCATGCCAGGCCTCTCTTTCCCTCACCATCTCCCAGAGTTTGCTCAAACTCATGTCCACTGAATCTGTGATGCCATCCAACCATCTCATGTTCTGTTGCCCCTTTTTCCTCCCACCTTCAATCTTTCCCAGCATCAGGGTCTTTTCAAATGAGTTGGCTGTTCGCATCAGGTAGCCAAAAGATTGGAGCTTCAGCTTCAGCATCAGTCCTTCCAATGAAAATTCAGGCTTGATTCTCTTTAGATTGATTGGTTTGATCTCCTTGCTGTCTAAGGGACTCAAGAGTCTTCTCCAACACCACAGTTCAAAAGCATCAATTCTTCAGCACTCAGCTTTTTTTATGGTCCAACTCTCACATCCATACATAGAAAAACCTTAACTTGGACTATACAGACCTTTGTTGGTGAAGTGATGTCCCTGCTTTTTAATATGCTGTCTAGGTTTGTCATAGCTTTTCTTCCAAGGAGAAAGTGTTTTTAAATTTCATGACTTCAGTCACCATTCACAGTGATTTTGAAGCCCAAGAAAATAAAATCTGCCACCTTTTCCATTTTTTCTCCATTTATTTGCCATGAAGTATATGTATATATGACTTCCCTGGTGGCTCAGACAGTAAAGAGTCTGCCTACAATGTGGGAGACCCAGGTTCAATCCCTGGGTTGGGAAGATCCCCTGGAGAAGGAAATGGCAACCCACTCCAGGACTCTTGCCTGGAAAATCCTATGGACAGAGGAGCTTGGTAGGCTACCATCCACAGGGTCGCAAAGAGTCAGACACGACTGAGTGACTTCACTTTCACTTTTTCATATGTATGTATAAAATCATCATGTTATACACCCTATCTTACAATTTTGTCAATTATAACTCAATAAAACTGAAAAAATAAACACTACCAATAATACATTTTGAACATTTTCAAATACATGTCCAATAAAAGTATTACTTTTTTTTAATATACAGCATTTTGGTGCTTAATTTATTAAAAGGAATCAAAGTGAAAGTGAAGCCGCTCAGTCGTGTCCGACTATTTTGCAACCCCATGGACTGTAGCCTACCAGGCTCCTCTGTCCATGGGATTTTCCAGGCAATAGTACTGGAGTGGACTGCCATTTCCTTCTCCAGGGGATCTTCCCAAACCAGGGATTGAACCCTGGTTTCCTGCATTGTAGACAGACGCTTTACCGTCTGAGCCACCAGGGAAGTCCCAAGAGGAATCAAGTTACGGTCAATTGACTGGTTTTCTTACCTAACCATGCTTTCTTTCCTTCTCTCTTTTAAACTTTCTATTTTGTACTGGGCATAGCCAATTAACAAACAATGCTGTGACAGTTTCAGGTGAACAGCAAAGTGACTTAACCATACATATACATGTATCCATAACTTATTTTCTATATAACACAGAATTGAATTGTTTTCTGATAGTAATGAGTTTCAAACACAATTTTTTTCTTGTCACCAAAACCACAGATTTGAAATATCTATCTAAAGTAGGAGTACCATTTGTGATTGCAAATATTAATTTCTACACAGGATAATTGACCTTTAAGGCAATCAGATTTACGATGTCAAATATGCTACAATATTTAACCTATAGACCTATAAAAGCAAAATCTTAGATAAAAGCTTGGAAGTAGATGTATTATACTAAAAAGTCACTTTTCATAGGAAAAAATTTCAAATTTTACCAATAATTTCCTGATCTAGTTTATTCTTTCCTAATATAACTAAACCTCATAATTCAGATAAATGAAGATTAAAGATAAATAATGGGAAAATTTTACTAATTTTTAAGAAGTGCACTTTTGTTAATTTTACATTATTTGAGCAATTGAAAGTAGGCTAATAAATATTATCTAATACTATGAGATTTAACGATAACTGTTTACAGTGCAAATACACCTCCATACCCTCTTTTACATTGTTAACTTGTTAAGAAACTTAAATAGATGTAAACTTTTGCCAACCTTTGTTTAAGTATCCAAGCCTCAAATTTATAAAGTTACATTTTGGTCTTAAAAAGAACTGATAATTTCATGCCAAGAAAAAGGATCAGGTGGAAATTATTTACCTCAACCAATATACCAACAAAAGGGATAGAAGATTCTTCATATTTCACAAAGAATAACTCAGGATTAGCTTTCCAGACTCCAAGCCATTTGTCTTTCAACTTTAATTTTTCTGATAGATATTTACTCATAGCATCATCAGCATCTTCTGCCTAGCAAAACAAAAATATGTACACATATATATATGAAATTATAGATTTATATATAAGTATTTTTACTGATTTCTATTTAAGTATGCAGCCCATATGCCCTTAAAATAATGAAAAAAAACTCAGAAATAATAGACTTTAACTGAATCTATATTAATGAAAAATAAACATTAAAAAATTAGAATAAATTTAAAAGACATCTACTCATTAGAGTAATTCAGAGATGAGACATCTACTTATTATTTATTTTTTTAATAATTTATTGATCTACTGAGCAATTTCAGTTCAGCCACTCAGTTGTGTCTGACTCTTTGCAACCCCATGAACTACAGCACACTAGGCCTCCCTGTCCATCACCAACTCCTGGAGCTTGCTCAAACTCATGTCCATTGAGTCGGTGAGGTCATCCAAACATCTCATGCTCTGTCATCCCCTTCTCCTCCCACCTTCAATCTGTCGCAGCATCAGGGTCTTTTCAAATGAGTCAGTTCTTTGCATCAGGTGGTCAAAGAATTGGAGTTTCAGCTTCAGCATCAGTCCTTCCAATGAATATTCAGGACTAATTTCTTATACTATTGACTGGTTTGATCTCCTTGCAGTCCAAGGGACTCTAAAGAGTCTTCTCCAACACCACAGTTCAAAAGCATCAGTTTTTCAGCACTCAGCTTTCTTTATGGTCCAACTCTCACATCCATACATGACTACTGGAAAAACCATAGCTTTGACTAGTCAGACCTTTGTTGGCAAAATAATGTCTCTGCTTTTTAATATGCTATCTAGGATGGTCACAGTTTTTCTTCCAAGGAGCAAGTGTCTTTTAATTTTGTGGTGCAGTCACCATCTGCAGTGATTTTAGAGCCCAAGAAAACAAAGTTTGTCACTGTTTGCATTGCCTCCCCATCTATTTGTCATGAAGTGACGGGACTGGCTGCTATGATCTTAGTTTTTTGAATGCTGAGTTTTAAGTCAGTTTTTTCACTCTCCTATTTCACCTTCAAGAGGCTCTTTAGTTCCTCTTCACTTTCTGCCATAAGGGTGGTGTCATCTGCATATCTGAGGTTATTGGTATTTCTCCCAGCAACCCTGATTCCAACTTGTACTTCATCCAGCCCAGCATTTTGCATAATGAACTCTGCATATAAGTACATAACCAGCGAGACAATATACAGCCTTGATGTACTCCTTTCCTGATTTGGAACCAGTCTGTGGTTCCATGTCCAGTTCTGACTGTTGCTTCTTGACCTGCATACAGATTTCTCAGGACGCAGGTCAGGTGGTCTGGCATTCACATCTCTAAGAATTTTCCAAAGTTTTTTGTGAGCCACACAGCCAAAGGCTTTGGCATAATCAATAAAGCAGAAGTAGATGTCTTTCTGGAACTCTCTTGCTTTTACTATAATCCAACAGATGTTGGCAATTTGATCTCTGGTTCCTCTGACTTTTCTAAATCCAGCTTGAACATCTGGAAGTTCTTGGTTCACATACCACTGAAGCCTGGCTTGGAGAATTTTGAGCATTACTTTGCTAATGTGTGAGAATGACGGCAATTTTGAACATTCTTTGCTATTGCCTTTCTTTGAGATTGGAATGAAAACTGACCTTTTCCAGTCCTGTGGCCACTGCTGAGCTTTCCAAATTTGCTGGCATTTTGAGTGCAGCACTTTAACAGAATCATCTTTTAGGATTTGAAATAACTGGGATTCCATCACCTCCAATAGCTTTGTTTGTGGTAATGCTTAAGGCCCACTTGACTTCATATTGCAAGATGTCTAGCTCTAGGTGAGTGATCACACCATCATGGTTATCTGAGTCAGTAACATCTTTTTTGTATAGTTCTTCTGTGTATTCTTGCCACCTCTTAATATTTTCTGCTTCTGTTAGGTCCATACCATTTCTGTCCTTCATTGCGCCCATTTTTGCATGAAATGTTCCCTTAGTATCTCTAATTTTCTTGAAGAGATCTCTAGTCTTTCCCATTCTATTGTCTTTCTCTATTTCTTTGATTGCATAGGAAGGCTTTCTTATCTCTCTTTGCTATTCTTTGGAACTCTGCATTCAAATGGGTATATCTCCCCTTTTCTTCTTTGCCTTTCACTTCTCTTTTTTTCTTAGCTATTTGTAAGGCTTCTCAGACAATCATTTTGCCTTTTTGCATTTCTTTTTATTGGGGACGGTCTCGGTCACTGTCTCCCGTAGGATGGCCATAGTTTTTCAGGCATTTCATCAGATCTAATCCTTTGAATCTATTTTTCACTTCCACTGTATAATCTTAAAGGATTTGACTTAGGTCATACCTGAGTGGCCTAGTTGCTTTCCCTACTTTCTTGAATTTAAGTCTAAATTTTGCAATAAGGGGTTCATGATGTGAGCCACAGTCAGCTCCTGTTCTTGTTTTTGCTGACTATATACAGCTTCTCCATCTTTGGCTGTAAAAAATATAATCAATATGATTTTGGTGTTGACCATCTGGTGATATCCATGTATAGAGTCATCTCTTGTGTTGTTGGAAGAGGGTGTTTGCTATGACCAGTGTATTCTCTTGGAAAAACTCTGATAGCCTTTGCCCTGCTTCATTTCGTACTCCAAGACCAAACTTGCCTGTTACTCCAGGTAGCTCTACTGTAATTATACATACAAAAACATGGTTATTATCATGTTTTAAGACCTAGTCATGAATTTTTTTTGAACTTTAAAGATCTAATGACCTATTTAGAATTTACTCAGCACATAAAATTTTAAAATAGAAATCCATTCTATAAAACAAATGAGCATTTTGCCCATTTGGTTTTCTGCATTTCAATTTAACTACCTCAGGATGATAATCTAAACTAGTATGAAACTCAGACATTAATCCCTGACTGATTAATGACACAGTAAAACAGGAAAAAGAGTACGTCAAGGCTGTATATTGTCACCCTGCTTATTTAACTCATATGCAGAGTACATCATGAGAAACGCTGGGCTGGAATCAAGCTTGCCGGGAGAAATATCAATAACCTCAGATGTGCAGATGACACCACCCTTATGGCAGAAAGTGAGGAGGAGCTAAAAAACCTCTTGATGAAAGTGAAAGAGGAGAGTGAAAAAGGTGGCTTAAAGCTTAACATTCAGAAAACTAAGATCATGGCATCTGATCCCATCACTTCATGGCAAATAGATGGGGGAACAATGGAAACAGTGACAGACTTTATTTTGGGGGGCTCCAAAATCACTACAGATGGTGACTGCAGCCATGAAATTAAAAGACGCTTACTCCTGGGAAGAAAAGTTATGACCAGGGCACTGATAAGGCCTATCTTCCTTCAGCTCTCAAAAAAACTGGAAAACGCTAGGTGATCTGTTTGAAGGAAAAATCGAATTGGAACTCCTTTAACAGGGCCTAGGCACCTCTATCCAGGTGGAAGTCCTGTAAGCGTGGAGTAAATTTACTTTTGTGACACGCAGGTTCTTTGCGCGCTCTGTGCCCACATCCGCACGTTAGGTGGCCCCGAGGCCCTCGGGGCCTGCTGTCTTCCTGGCCTCACCTTGTAGCCCTGCAGCACTTGGTCGCAGTACAGCGCCACCTTCTCCTCCCGCCACATCCCCCTCATGGGGAACACGCACACCGGGGGCAGCGGCTGCGCCTCCTCGTCTTCCTCGGGCACTGAGCGCAGGGGCTCCTCTTCCTCCCCTTCTGGCCCCGGTCCCGCGCCCTCGGCCTGAGAGCCCGGCAGGAGCCGGAGCCGCCGCCGGGCCGCCTCCCGGCCCGCTTTCCCCTTCACCGGGCGAGGCGAGGCCACCACCGACCGCACCGGGGACGCGGCGCTCTTCAGGGCCGCGGCCATCACCAAGTCCCCGGCGAGCGCCGAGACAGTGTCCTCGCCTCGCCGGCCGGGGCTGACGGCCCGGACCGCGGCCTCAGGCACCCGGGGCCCCGACGCCATCCCCTCGCGCCCTGCGCGCCAGCGGCGGCCGTTAGTCACTTTTCCGGCCCGGGCCGCGCGGGTCAGTGGGCGAGCCGTCCCTGCAGGTCCCGCGACGAGCGCGGCGGCTCGAGGGGATGCCGCCCGGGGCGGGCTGGGGGACGAGGCTGTCGGCCGCGGGGCCGAATCTGGGGGTTGCGGGCGGGCAGGATGCTGCGGGGCGCGACGGGGCGGGGCGGGATGGAAGGAAGGTTCTGGGCGAGCTGTTGGCGGGCGGGGGAGGGGCGCCGCAAGATGACGGCCCGCTTGGCGCCCGCTGGGTTTGGTGATGCTAGTTTAGTCGCTCAGTCGTGTCCGACTCCTTGGGACCCCATAGTCTGCAGCCCACCAGGCTCCTCTGTCCATGAGATTTTCCAGGCAAGAATACTGGAGTGAGGCGCCATTTCCTTCGCCAGAGGATCTTCCCCAACCAGGGATCGAACCCAGGTCTCCTGCATTGCAGGCAGAGTCCTTACCAACTGAGATATCAGATGCTGGGTCTAACCTCACCTTGCCCTCTTTAGAATCGTCTCTTTAGAGACGGAATTCTCTCCCAAAGGAAGATTTTCGTAGGGTCCTCATACGTTTTCAGGATGATTGTGGGACACCCTCCACGTCCTCATAACCTGATATATGTAGGTGCTACCTAACCCTCCATGCACACGTGTCTGCTCAAATACAGCCTGAAAGAAACTTTATTTTTATACTGAGTGGCAATGGTAGCTGGACCTTTCTGGTTATTACTAGAGGAAAATCTAGTGACAAATCCAGCGACCTAGGTTTTCCCCCCAATTTTTCACAAGTTTCCCAAAAAAAGATTTTCTTTACATTTTGAAGAAGACACTATCTGCCAAGAAGGATAGGTTTGGTCTATTTTCATGTCCCTTTTGTGCTGCTCAAAATTCTCACGTGAAAGAATGTTTTTTAACAGTTCAACTGAACCCAAATTTCCAGCTGGGAGTAATGTGTGCAAATGACGAACGCTTTCACAATAAAAGTCTGCTCAAGATGATAGTTTTGGAGAACAGAGACCGTTCGTTTCTGTTATTTTTGCTATTGAAAGTACTGTTGAGCCAACTGGAATAACTTTTGTTTACAGTCTAGCTGTGAAATACTGCGCTGGGGCTGACAGCTCCCACGGAGAGGAACAGCATTGGGAAAACACCTGCCTGCCTTCCCGCTCATCTGGAAGGACACTGTGTTAAATTTGCAGTTTATTTTGAGGAAAATATTAGTATTAATATCATGTAACTATAGTTCAGGGAATAATTACAACATTCATCATATTTGACTCTTAAGTTTATTCCTTTTGTCAGAAGTCCTGGATTTTTAAAAAAGTATCCCTAACTATAGACCTTACTCATCAAAAGAAAAATAAATTACACTAGCATTTCTTGAAAAAGTTTACTTTTAATAAAATTTGGGCTTTTTACTCTTTAGGTTCAGAGTAACAGAGACTTTAGTCAAAAGTTCAAAGAAAACAACAACTAAAGAATAGATATGCAAAGTTATATAGAAGTAGGTAAAGAAGATTTACATATATTAAAAAAATTAACTGCAAGGGGAAAACAGCAGTAGGAAAAGCAAACAAAGGAATGTAGAAAAATGATAAACGTTTTAAAAAATTAAAAATAAAAAGAGGGGGGAAGAAAAACTCCCCAGAACTGCAAAAGCCTGATATAGAGGCAGAGGTTTATAACAACAATAAAAAATGTGACTGAGAAAAAAAGGAAAAAAATTAGTTAGATTTTGTAGTGCCAATAAAATTGACAACTACAACTGGCGGGGGTGGCGGGGTGGGGCGGCAGGGAGAAGGAAAAATCCAAAAGAATCTACAGAACATGTCAAAACATAAGAATAATAAATGCTTTTCTTGAGTCACTGCTGTCAGAGTCCTTTCCGCAGCTGGGGGTCACAGTCCACCTCACCTCCCTAGGATGCCCTCCAACACTGTTGATCTCTGAACCTGCTGTGAAGGCAGCTCAGATTCTAATCTGCTCCTACTCTGTGTTCTTGCCTGCAGTGTTCACAGCTATCAGAACTAGCGCTTTTTCTTTTGCGGGAGCTCTCAGTGACCTTTTATATGTTCCACAGACACAGAGTCTGCCTAGTTGATCATGTGGATTTAATCTGCAGCTGTACAGCTGGTGGGAGGGTTTTCGGTCTTCTTCCTTAGCCATACTGCCCCTGGGTTTCAATTGTGATTTTATCTCCACCTCTGCATGTGGGTTGCGATTCATGGGGTCGCAAAGAGTCGGACACGACTGAGCGACTGAACTGAACTGAACTGAACTGAAAGGTTAACTGCAAGGGGAAAAGAACAGTGGGAAAAGCAAACTAAGGAATAAATGTAGAAAATATAATAATAGATTTAAAAACTTAAAAATAAAAAGAGAGAGAGAAAAAAAAAACAAAAAGAAAAAGAAAACTCCACAGAACTGCAAAAGCCCAACATAGAGGCAGAGGCTTATCACAATAAAAAATGTGATTGAGGAAAAAAAAAGCTAAAAAGCTTAATTAGATTTCATAGTGCCAATAAAAATGACAACTACAACAGAGGGGGTAAAAAAAGGGGAAAAAAGTCTAAAAGAATCAATAGAATAAGCCAAAACATAAGAATAATAAATGTTTTTCTTGAGTCACTGCTGTTCAAGTTCTTTCCCTCGCTGGGAGTCACAGTCTACCTCACCTCCCTCGGATGCCCTTCAACCCTGGGCTGATCTCTGGACCTGCTGTGGGGGCAGCTCAGGTTCTAAGCTGGTCTAACTCCTGTGTGTTCTCGCCTCCTATGTCCACAACTATCAGAACTAGTGCTTTTTTTTTTCCTTTTGCGGGAGCTCTCAGTGACCTTTTATATGTTCTACAGACACAGAGGCTGCCTAGTTGATCATGTGGATTTAACCTGCAGCTTGTACAGCTGGTGGGAAGGTTTTGGGTCTTCTTCCTTAGCCATACTGCCCCTGGGTTTCAATTGTGATTTTATCTCCACCTCTGCATGTGGGTCGTCCACTGGGGTTTGCTCCTGAGGCTGCCCTGGAGGACTTGGGTCTGCCCCTGTGAGGGCCAGGTGTGGAGGTGGTGTGGCTGCTGGGGTCACAGGGGTTTGGCAGCACCAGGTACTCAGGGGGGTTGGCGGCTAGGGCAGCGGGAAATAAAGTGCTCTAGAAGGGCATGGCAACCAGTATTGGCCAATACACTCCAGCATTCTTGCCTGGAGAACCCCCCCTGACAGAGAAGCCTGGCAGGCCACAGTCCACAGGGTTACAACGACTCAGACACCACTGAAGCCACCCTGTGAGCACAGGCACAAGACATTTCTGCCTGTGGCAGCTCTGCCCCAGTGAGTGTTGAGTGTGAAGGTGGCGCAGCTGCTTGGCTTGTTGGGGCCCTGGTGGCGCCAAGTATGCAGGGACACAACTGTCTCTGCCCCAGGAGTTATGGTCGCATCAGAGTCTTTTTTCAAGCCTCTTGTAGCTGGTGATCAGAAGGCCTCTTTGGCCAGTCTTTCTCCATAGCTCCACCCGTTCAGGCACCTAGAGGGCTCCCTTGCCTGGAGTCCTTCTCTGTTGTTCAGTGCATCAGGCACATAGAGGGGCCGCCTCCTGGGGTCCTACTCTGTAGATCAGTGTGTCAGGCGTTTGATGGGCCAGCTTCTCTGCTGTTCAGCTGCCTGTGTTGGGGTGTGGGGGGAATAGAGGCTATGGTGATGGCTCCACCCCCTGAACATGACTCAGCAGTACTGCTTTGCTTCCATGGCTGCCCAGCTTTCCTTCACAGGCTTTTCCCACCAGTCTTTTCCCTCACATCCCACTCTGCGCAGTCAACAGCAGCCCTCCTCCTGGGATTGCTCCACAATCGCTAAACTCCAGCTCCCAGCCACTGCAACATTTAGGGTATGTATGACTGTGGCAAGGACTGTCTGATTCTCATTCCATTAGGCTGCCACAGGTCAGCTGTTTCACTCTCAGCTTTACATGTTTCTCCTATGACTCAGACAGTTGCCCCAGTGTGGGGATCGGACCCCTGCTTCACTTCCCCCACCTGCCGAGGGCAGGTCCAGTCCTACTAACACTCCTGTTTCCCTCCAGTTCCTTCGTCCTACAGAATTTTGTGTGGGTCTATATATTCTTTTCTGCGGGTCAGGTACTGCTGTCCCCTCTCAGCTGGTGTTCTGCATGCACTTCTGTGTCTGAAGGTGTATTCCTGATGTATCCATGGAGAGAGATGTATTCCACATCCACCTACCCCTCTGCCATCTTCTTCCTCCCCCTGGATTATATCTTTAAGTAGATAATGTACCAAGGATGTGTGAATACTAAGTCCTTTGCATATTTGAGAATATCTTCCTGTTACATGGATTTTTGAATGACAGTTTGCTGAATATTTAAGTCTGTGGACATGTTTTTCCCCTCAAAAACTTGGGAGTTTTGCACCCTTTCTTTTGACATACAAGGATACATTGGAGAAAGCTGACTAATAATTTTTACCCTGTATTTCTGCCTATTTTTTGGCCTTTAACATGCTTGGTTTGTCCTGGATACTAGAGTATTGTTTTGTTTTGTTTTGTTTTGTAAGGGAAGTTCAGAATCTCCCAACACTGCCCCATCTATTTATATTATATTTTTCTTGGTTGTATGTGAGACCTTTAAATATTTTGATGCATGCCCTTCATTTCAGTGCATTTTCCTTTATATCTTTGACTTTTTTTTTTCAGTTTCTTTTGTTATATTCTCAGTTAGTTATTTCTCTGTTGGCTCTTCCTTGCCCATCTTTCATAGCTATCAGTTTCTCCATAATTGCTTCAATCCTTTCAGTCTCTAAAAAACTACAAAATAGTCCTAGTTAGTTTAAAGTTTTCTTTTTTGTAGAGTAAGTATTCAGGTCTGTGTTTTTCCCTTGTCTTTTGCATCCTGTGTTTATAAATTTTTTCCCACTACAAGGTTTTTATGTAGGTTCCTTTTGTTTCTGGTTTTTCATTTTTAAATAGAATCAATTCCAGGTAGCTTTGCTTAAAAATTATGTAGATGAAAATCTCTTATTACCTTTTGTGTCTGTATGTGTTTGTGTGTGCACACACGCTCAATTGCATCTGACTCTTTGTGACCCCATGGACTGTAGCCCACCAGGCTGCTCTGTGCTTGTGTTTCTCCAGGCAAGAATAGTGGAGTGGGTTGCCATTTCCTACTCCAGGGGATCTTCCTGACCCAGGAATTGAACCTGTGTCTCCTGTATCTCCTGCATTGGTAGGCAGATTCTTTACTACTGAGCCACTTGGAAAGCCCTTTATTACCTTTTGCATATAGATAATTGTTTTATTGCACCATTTGGATCTTTCCTTTAAATTTTGAGCTAGAGATCTGTGCTGCTGCTGGCTGGCAGCTTCTGTTTCTAGTCATTTAGTTACCTGAGAGAGATAAATTGAGGAACTGGGACCTTGGACAGCTGCAACTAGGAACTTTGTCTCTGACTTTAAATTTTTTTTTTTTTTTTCCTTCTCCAGGGGATCTTCCCAACCCAGGGATCAAACTCAGGTCTCCCACATTGCAGGCAGACGCTTTAACCTCTGAGCCACTAGGGAAGCCCTGGATAGAAGGTAGGCACATTCACTGAGAGAGGAACAGAACATCTGTAGAGCAGAGGAATCAGAGACCCGAAAGAGGTGCTGACTAGTTCAGGTTCAAAAGTGTTGAGCAAATGAAACGAGAAAATGAGTATTGCTCATTAAGAGAGCACTGAGCTTTTTTAAGTACATTAGGAATGGAACACTGAGGAACAGAAAATCGGAAGTATTATTGAGAGAAGATGATATAACAAGAGACTGAGAAGGTCAGATAAGAACTACAATAGTCATCTCTCATAAAAGCCAAGAGAGAAACAACTTTTGAGGAAGGGTCAACTGGGTCAAGTTCCAGAAGAAATGAAATATACTCTGCGTTTAGCACTTAGGATTTCCCTACTGACCTTGGCAAGATCACTTTGACTGGTACAGCGAAGGGAACAACTTCCATGCCATGAAACATGAGCACATTCTCTCTTTTTTTTAAATTTGTTTTCTATTTTGTTTTAATCTCAACACATCTCTTATCGCTGATTCTCTGTGAAAGTCCTTAGTGTAAAAACTTCAGTTTCTGCCTTTTACAAATGAATAGAGCCTTTTAAGAGTTATTCTGTAAGCAAGTGTCTTTTAAGGTAAAGTTGAATTTTTTCACTAAGCTGTTCTTAGAGAGGCTTCAGAAGGCATTTCATGAAAAGCAGCCCAAACCCAGGTAATCTGAAAAGAGTGATCGCAGATAAACAAAATGAGAATTCCTTTCCCTTTCTTTTTCTACCACTTCCCCCTCCTCAATAACCAGCTCCTGTATGGAAAGAATTATGTGTGGTGCTTTGGGGACACACATAATGAATAAGGCCCAATTCTGCTCCACCCTAGCCCCCAGACAAGGAGATTACAAGCCCCTGCCAAAAAGACAGACATGCAATCAGCCAACCCTAAGGTAAGGTAAACTGAAATAAACATTCATAACAGTAAAAGCAAAGTTCTATGGGGGCCCAGAGGTAATTCCCCATTTCTCGTAAAATCCAGGAAATGACCTTTAAAAACATAGACACAATTGGGGAGTTCATCGCACCACTAATTACCTCCCTACTCTTCAGACCATAAACTTTTATGCAATCTGTTCTCTGTTCACTAAAGAGAACAGATGCCTTTATTTCACCAGGCATCTAAACTGCCTCCATGAAAAACTTAACAAGCATTAGTGGTGAGTGCAGATTTCAGCTCTGCCCTTGTCTGTACCATGAGTCTTTTGTTAAGTTGAACTTTAATAAGGCCACTTTTGACCCTTTTTCATTAAGAGCATTAGAGTTCTTAAAATTAAATGCCTTGCCTCAAGTATTAGGTGAGCACCAACCCGCCTTCTTCCAGAGGAGATAAACTGGGACACCCAACGGTATGGAACGGCTTCTGAGGAATATTATTCTGATCTGAGTAACCTCATGCCGCTATCTTTGCAGTTCATATCCCCTTTAAAGTCCTTTGTAAAGCAGCTGCCTTTAAAGGGGCAACCTAATGCCACATGCTCACACGTTATTTCCCACTTGTGCCGGGTTGCTATTTATAACAGGGCCTTTTGGAAAAAGAAAATCTAAGGTTGGTTAACTGCAGCCAGAGTGACCCATAATATAAGCCAGGTCATACTTTTTTTGGCATCCTTCTGTGTCCTCTCAGGAAACTTTGACTATATTTCAACGAGGAAGAGAAAAGAGATTATCTGAATACATTTTTAAAATCTCTCTCCAGCAGGTGGTTAAGGCATAGGTCCTTGCCTAGTTTTGGATGCCAACTCTATTGTTTACCAGTCCGTGACCTTGAACAAGTCCTTTATCCTTTCCAGGCTTCATAAGTAAAAAAATTAAATGAGAGACTGGATATGAAGAACTTAGGTTAGTGTTTGGCACAGAGTTCTCAAACAGTGGAATCTATTATAATAATGATTATTGCTGTTATCATTTATACCAAATTGCCCTGAATTACTGTTTATAGCACACCCTCACACATGGAAGGTGTTTCTTAGTGGAAATAAGCAGCTGGCATAGAGTGCTTAGAATGCAATATTTCCAAGAGGAGCTTCCCTTGGCTTTCTCAAGGGGGCCGAGAGTATGGAGAAAGGAGCAAAACTGTATAAATTCAGGGCTAATTTTGTTGATAATCCTGCAGTGCCATGTCTCAGAATTCAGTGATATTCTACTTTTCTGATCTTTGTGAATAGAGACAACGTGTATTCTCTGCCAGTTCCAGGTCATCTTTTTTCCCTGCCCCCAGGTGGGACAAATGAAACTTTCTCTTTTGGTCAGGAACAGAATTAGGCAGTATTTTTACTTAGCGTTTTTCCATCAGAAGTTCCACATGATATTTTTCAACCAGGTTGTGCAAGAGAAATCAGTGTGGTGTTAAATGGAAAGTGTGAGCACAGTGAGCCAAGGGAAAAATAAACAACAGTCCCGTGAAATACAAATATGGCTCTGAGACCTCTGATAATGGTGCAGTCTGTGATAGCAAGGGTCTGGTAATTA
This sequence comes from Oreotragus oreotragus, assembly GCA_006410675.1. NCBI lineage: Eukaryota > Metazoa > Chordata > Mammalia > Artiodactyla > Bovidae > Oreotragus > Oreotragus oreotragus. Next base: position 255,547 of record SJYX01009456.1, read on the forward strand.
CGTGTGTGTGTGTGCAACGTTAACAAGCCATTTATTTCATATTTCAACATGAAGTATATCGTGATACGTCTATGCAGTTGAGCTGTACATACTGTACCATATATTTCAGCCTTTAAAATAAATAAGCTGTAAAACAAAGATCAGAGAATAAGAATGATTTCTATGTTTGTTGTTTCTCATTTTTATTGTGTATCGGCATTTAACTGTTTATGAATTAACAACCTTGATGGGGCTTTCCTGGTGGCTCAGACAGTAAAGAATCTGCCTGCAATGCAGAAGATCCAGGTTTAAAAGCTGGGTCAGGAAGATCCCCTGGAGACAGGAATGGCCACCCACTCCAGTAGTCTTGTTTGATAAGCATAATAACATAAATTCTATAGATATTAATTGCTCATATTTCACTTATATCCTATAGGTTTGGAAGCCAGAACTGAATATGCTTCTGTGTTTATCAGTTCAGTCACTCAGTCGTGTCCTACTCTTTGCAACCCCATGGACTGCAGCACGCCTGCCTTCCCTGTCCATCACCAACTCCCAGAGCTTGCTCAAACTTATGTCCATCAAGTTGGTGAAGCCATCCAACCATCTCATCCTCTGTTGTCTCTTTCTCCTCCTGCCTTCAATCTGTCCCAGCATGAGGGTCTTTTCCAGTGAGCCAGTTCTTCCCATCAGGTGGCCAAAGGATTGTTCCTTCAGCTTCAGCATCAGTCCTTCCAAAGAATATTCAGGGCTGATTTCCTTTAGGATGGACTGGTTGGATCTCCTTGCAGTCCAAGGGACTCTCATCTCCAGTCAGCCAAAAATGAGGATATACATGGCTAGTTTCCACACTGGGGTTTTGTTGAAAAAACCTCCAGGTTTGTCTTGTTTCTCACAAGTATCTTGAAGGGGATGCCTGGCTATCAGTTCAGTTCAGTCGCTCAGTCGCGTCCGACTCTTTGTGACCCCATAGACTGCAGCATGACAGGCTTCCCCGTCCATCACCAACTCCCAGAGCTTGCTCAAACTCATGTCCATTGGGTCCACGATGGCATCCAACCATCTGATCCTCTGTAATCCCCTTCTCCTCTTGCCTTCAGTCTTTCCCAGCATCAGGGTCTTTTCAAATGAGTCAGTTCTTCACATCAGGTGGCCAAAGTATTGGAGTTTCAGCTTTAGCATTAGTCCTTCCAATGAATATTCAGGGCTGATTTCCTTTAGGATGGACTGGTTGGATCTCCTTGCAGTCCAAGGGACTCTCAAGAGTCTTCTCCAACACCACAGTTCAAAAGCATCAATTCTTCAGTGCTCAGCTTTCTTTATGGTCTAACTCTCACATCCACACATGACTACTGAAAAAATCATAGCTTAATGGACCTTTGTTGGCAAAGTAATGCCTCTGCTTTTTAATATGCTGTCTAGGTTGATTGTAGCTTTTCTTCCAAGGAGCAAGCATCTTTTAATTTCATGGCTGCAGTCACCATCTGCAGTGATTTTGGAGCCCAAGAAAATAAAGTCTGTCACTGTTTCCATTGTTTCCCCATCTATTTGCCATGAAGTGATGGGACCGGATGCCATGATCTTAGTTTTCTGAATGTTGGGTTTTAAGCCAACTTTTTCACTTTCTTTCACTTTCATTAAGAGGCTCTTTAGTTCTTCTTCGCCATAGCAGAATTGAATTTGAGAAATCTAAGGTCCTGGATGTCTTTCTTTGTCTCTTATTCCCAGGGATCTGAACACTAGCCTTTGTCCTACTTTTTCCTGATGTTTTCTCCACTTGCACAAGCCCTTCCTGCTTGTCTCCACCTGTCAAAATTCCTCTAGGCCATGTTCCAATACATGTCGCTTGTCAGAACTGAAATTTCTCTCCCCTGTGCCCTCTTGTACCCTTGGAGTGTATAAAGTTTTTTTTTTCAATTTCTGAGTTGAAATGTGTATTTGTTCTTCTCCCTTGTTATCTCCTTGATGCCCACTATAGAACTTTTTTCAGCACAGAGTTCTCACATTACCAATTCTTAGCACATGTATACTTAAGTTCTTTAGATTAATGTGGATATTTGTAAACTGTTTTTCTCTTTGAGTTAGGCTATCTGGGTTAACTCCACAGATTGTCTCCAACAAACAATCTAAATGTCAAAATTTTATTTAAAATTTAGAACTCGTTATTGTTTATCAGAAAGCATTTCTCATCAAACCTTCTTTTTCTTCCTAGGTCACTTTGAATAGAAAAAGCAGACTTGTAAATTCTTTCAGTCCTGAAGCCCCTGAATATTAATTCTTTGAGGTCTTTAGTCTTTTTTTTGGTCTTCAAGGGAAAGAACAAAGCCCTGATGAGTAATAACAGCTAGCCCTAGGCAAAACAAAGAGTAGATAAAACTTACTGGCATTTCAGAGATTCACCCCGCCTCAGAGTTTTCTTGATATTTCCTTATTATCTCAAGGAGGGACTTGGAGTCAGGAGCAGTGCAGATCCACCTGGAATAAATACAGAGATGGAATAGAGGCTGGAGAGTAATAAAACCAGTTTTGGGGTTGGAGGAAGATACTGGAGAGACAGCAGAGACCTGGAGGATTTGTGAAATAAAATAGAGTCACTTATGGCAAGGGGTTTTAAAATGGAGCCCGGAAGCTATTAAGGAGGTGGGCCTTATGCATGTCCTCACCAGGTGGAACCAGGAACTTTTGAACTGAGCCAAACCACAAGCCGTTCAAAGACTCTACAAGAGCACCTGCAACTTGTCACAGGAACAGACTTTTACTTCCCTCTAGAAATAATCTGGAGAAGGCAATGGCATCCCACTCCAGTACTCTTGCCTGGAAACTCTCATGGATGGAGGAGCCTGGTAGGATGCAGTCCATGGGGTCGCTGAGTCAGACACGACTGAGCGACCTCACTTTCACTTTTCACTTTCATGCATTGGAGAAGGAAATGGCAACCCAGGCCGTCCCTGGAGAATCCCAGGGACGGCGGAGCCCAATGGACTGCCGTCTGTGGGGTTGCACAGAGTCAGACACGACTGAAGCAATTTAGCAGCAGCAGCAGCAGCAGCAGAGATAATCTTGGTATTCAGTCATGTTTAACCAAGACTAGCTTCTGCCTCCAACTCCAATTAAAAGTCTTTGTAATGCAAACCTCCTTTCTTTGCCTTTAAAAGCCCCTGACTTTTACTCCCTAGCGGGATACTCTTTGGGTTGCTCCTGGCATCTATACACCTTGAATGGCAATTCTTTGATCCCCAATAAAGATTTTTTTGCCTGATTATGCCCTTCTAGATTTCTTTGGGTTGAGGGGTGTCAGAAGTGGGATCTGAAGCCCTTTCAAGGCCACAGGACTGATACCTCCTAGACCCTCTTGCGTTCACTGTTTTTACAACTTGCCATCTCCTTCAACTAAATTGAGGCTGAGATCTCTGCCTTTCTTTGGGATCAAGTGGGCAGACGCCCTATTACATATTGACTGTCTCACTGTGTCAGTTCATCACTATGCCGCTAGAAAGATTTCCTTTCCAGTGAGCGTTCTGTTTTCTTTGCATGCTTCTTTAATTGTGGGACTGTCCTCTTCTAAGTTCTCCCAAGTAGCCTCCCTCAGGGACCCAAGCAGATTTTAAGTCTAAAAACTATGGTTGTTGGAGTTTCCTAGTGGCCTAGTAGTTAGGAACTGATGCTTTTAATGCAGAGACCGAGGTTCAGTCCCTGTTCGGGGAACCATCCCACATGCCACATGGTAGGGCCAAGATATAAAAAATAAAACTAAGTGAAAACCCCAAAACCCATGGTCCTTAATTTTATAAATTTCTCTTTCAATGGATTAACAACAACAAATATATTTAAAATTACAGTGGCCACAGTAGAGTTCTTTTGAAGTCCCTAAACTTATTTTTCTGCACAATAAACTTGAGAACTACAGAACTAAGCAGATTGAATGGGACACTTTAATTGGTATTTAGAGGCCAGTGTTCTTGCCTGGAGAATCCCAGGGATGGGGGAGCCTGGTGGGCTGCCATCTATGGGGTTGCACAGAGTCAGACATGACTGAAGTAACTTAGCAGCAAATGAGTCCAAGATTCAAAATCACTTCCCTCCAAGATGAAAATTTTAAACTTTCTGAGTAGGTTTCTCAATCACAAAAGACTCATAACTCTTCTCTGTCACCCCCCTGCCCCCCGGCTCCTCAGTCTGCCCTTTGCCCACCCATCCTCCAATTCTGCTTCCCTTTCCCCTTCCTTTGCTGAACTCCCCTTTTAGTCCAGAAACCACAAGACCTCCCTTGATCTTCCAGCCCAACCTCTTCCACTTACTTAAACCATTTCAAATTCTTCCCTTTAAATTGGAACCCAATACTGAAGGCCCCCTTTTATTTATTTATTTGGCCACACTGCACAGCTTGCAGGATTTTAGCTCCCTGACCAGGATGATTGAACACTGGTTGATAGCAGTAAAAGTATGGAATCCCAACCACTGGACCTCCAGGGAATTCCCAGAGGTAGAACTTTAAATGTAGCTTATACACTTTGGACAAAGGCAGAATTGCAAGATATGGCCAAAGAATTTCCCAAGATTACTGAAGACCTGGCCTTTTTGCAAAGGAATTTAACATTGTTATCCAAACCTATGAGCCTGTGTTTCATGATCTTTATCAATTAGTCCACATGCTCATGCAAGAAGGTCAGGCCTAACACTTGATGGCTAAAGCTAGCTGGAATCATCCTTTGGAGAATCTTCAGTGGATCATGATGACTGATTCAAAGCTCAAGAAACAGCAAAAACCTTATATGACGCCATCTCCCGGGCCTTCCCAAAATCTGTTGATTGAAATAAAATCCAAGCATGCACTCAAGGATTGATGAACCTATGCATAACTATTACAACCGACCTAAAATAGTTTTTAAGGAAAACCCTGGACTCCCTTTAGATGCAGAGTCACTAAGGTGGCCTTTAACATCTTGTTCATAAACAAGTTGTTCATAAACAGCTCAGACGAAGATCTCACCATTCTAGTAAAGTGAGCACAACTTAATCGGGAAACCATGGCATCTCCCAATGTGGCTAATCCAGCAAACAAATCAACCTGGACTATTCAAAATTCAAATAAATAAAAAGCCTCTAAAATCATGAATTCACAGATTCAGCAGCTAGCAGCCTCTCTCTAGGGGATTCAACAAACTAAATTAAAGCCTTCAAACTCTCAAATTTTCTGCCATTTTTTAAGAAACCTGGTCATTGGATAAAGGATTGCCTTAAACTAAAACACTGTAAACAATTCTCCTACTTTAAGCCTTCAGCTTCTCTTATGGACAGAACCTGCTCCAAGACAAACAAGGGGTTTTTCCAATCCTTCCCTCTCTTACGGGGAAAACCTCTCTTATAATTGGAAATGAAGTCCTTGCTGTCTGACACAGAAGCCACAGTATTCATGCTCACCCACACCAAACTCTCAGACGATAACAAATTGCCTGCAATGCGGGAGACCTGGATTCCATCCCTGAATCGGGAAGACCCTCTAGAGAAGGAAATGGCAACCCACTCCAGTATTCTTGCCTGGATAATCGGCATGCACAAAGGACCCTGGTGGGCTATGGTCCATGGGGTTGTAAAGAGGTGGACTGGATTGAGTGACTAACACTTTCACTTTCACACCATCCACAAGCAACCACTTCCTCAGAGCACATTCTCATGGTGGCGATGTCTAATAAACCCCTTATAGCTTATAAGTCCCTTACCTTTCCTACTGGGCTCCTTCCAGGACAGCTATTCCTCCCTCCTGGTCAATTCTGCTCCTGTCAGCCTCTTGCTGCTGCTGCTGCTAAGTCACTTCAGTTGTGTCCGACTCTGTGACCCCATAGACGGCAGCCCACCAGGCTCCCCCATCCCTGGGATTCTCCAGGCAAGAACACTGGAGTGGGTTGCCATTTCCTTCTCCAATGCATGAAAGAGAAAAGTGAAAGTGAAGTCGCTCAGTCTGTCTGACTGTTAGCAACTCCATGGACTGCAGCCCACCAGGCTACTCCGTCCATTGGATTTTCCAGGCAAGAGTACTGGGGTGGGGTGCCATTGCCTTCCCCGGTCAACCTCTTAGGGAAAGACTTTAAAAATATCATGCTGCCATCTTTTTTTCCTCTAAAGGGAAATTATCCTTGAAATTGATATAACCTCCTCAACAACTCATGGCATCCCAAGCTCCTCAATCCCATTAGCAGTTTTTGCCCTTAAGACAAGTTTCTAAGATAAACTTAAAACTCCCCAAAGAAGTCCCTGAGAAACTCCGGGCTAAGTCCACAACCAACATTGGGTGGATTCATTCAGCATCCTCAATTCAAATTTTTGAATTTTCTTGGGCTCCAAAACCACTGCAGATGGTGATTACAGCCATGAAATTAAAAGACACGTGCTCCTTGGAAGAAAAACCATGACCAACCTGCTGCTGCTGTTGCTAAGTCGCTTTATTCGAGACCCCATAGACGGCAGCCCACCAGGCTCCTCCATCCCTGGGATTCTCCAGGCAAGAACACTGGAGTGGGTTGCCATTTCCTTCTCCAATGCATGAAAGTGAAAAGTCAAAGTGAAGTCGCTCAGTCGTGTCCAACTTTTAGTGACCTCATGGACTGCAGCCTACCAGGCTCCTCCATCCATGGGATTTTCCAGGCAAGAGTACTGGAGTGGGGTGCCATTGCCTTCTCTGACCTAGACAGCATATTAAAAAGCAGAGACATTACTTTGTCGACAAAGGTCCATCTAGTCAAAGCTATGGTTTTTCCAGTAGTCATGTATGGATGTGAGAGTTGGACCATAAAGCTGAGCAACCAAAGAATTGATGTTTTTGAACTGTAGTGTTGGAGAAGACTCTTGAGAGTCCCTTGGACTGCAAGGAAATCCAATCAGTCCATCCTAAAGGAAATCAGTCCTGAGTATTCATTGGCAGGACTGATGCTGAAGCTGAAATTCCAATACTTTGGCCACCTGATGTGAAGAACTGACTCATTTGAAAAAACCCTGATGCTGGAAAAGACTGAAGTCAGGAGGAAAAGGGGATGACAGAGGATGAGATGGCTGGATAGCATCACCAACTCGATGGACATGAGTTTGAGAAAGCTATGGGTGTTGGTGATGGACAAGGAAGCCTGGTATGCTACAGTCCATGAGGTTGCAGGGTCAGATACGACTGAGCAACTGAACTGAACTGAATTCAAATTTAAATTGACTCTGGTAAGCCTTTTCCTAATATTGAACAGTATCCTTTAAATCCTGAGGCCTTAGCAGGAATTAACCAATCATAGAGGAATGTGAGACACAAGCCTCCCTCATCCCTGGCACCAGTCCTTGTATTCCCTGTTAAGAAATCCGGGGAAAAAGGTGGAGATTTGTCCAAGATCTGAGGGCTGTTAATAATGTTGTTATCCCTTGTCATCCAGTTATCTCCAACCCTCACACCCTTTTAGTGGCAATAAGTGAAATGAAGTCAGTTGTGTCCGACTCTTTGCAACCCCATGGACTGTAGCCCACCATGCTCCTCCTTCCATGGTATTTTCCAGGCAAGAGTACTGGAGGGGGATGCCATTTCCTTCTCCAGGGGGTCTTCTGTGCTTAGTCGTTTAGTCGTGTCTGACTCCTTGCGATCCTTTGGATGGTAGCCCACCAGGCTCCTCTGTCCATGAGACTTTTCAACCAAGAATACTGGAGTGGGTTGCAGTACCTAAAGAGAGTAAAATTTTCACTATGATAAATCTCTATAATGCACTTTTCAACATACCTTGTGGATCCTGAGTCAATCTTTACTCACTTTCATGTGGAAAGGACAATAATACACCTGACTACACCGAAAGTTTTTTCTACTTTTCACAGATCCTAAAAGCAGATTTAGCAGATGTCGATTTTCCACAAGTGTCTAACCTCTTAAAATATATTGACAAACTTCTTTTCTGCTCCTCTTCCAAGGAAGCAAGTGAGCAAGATAGGATCCACCTGCTCAAGCTGTTAGTAACTAAAGGTCTTCGGGTCTCTAAGGAAATGACACCTTGCTCAAATTCAGATCAAATACCCAGGACACTTGATCTCAGATCAAGGACTCCTTTTAGAACCTAATAAGATTCACAGGGTCTCAGATTTCCCACAGACTGAAAGACAACTTCAAGGATTTTGAGGTCTGGTCAGATACTGCAGGAACTGGATACCTAACTTTTTCTTAATTGCCCAATCTCTTTGTGCATTGCTCAAAGCTGAAAGACCAGATCTCTTAGAGGGGGAGGAAAACACATTTTACGGTTTTCTGGAACCTGAAAAGCAGACTTCTCAGTCCCTGCTTTAGGAATCCTAATTACCAGCTTCTTATTTTTCTCTTTGTATAAGAAGGGGAAAAGAATGCCCTGGAAGTGCTTATTAAAAGGCACACAGGTCAACATTGACCCCTCGGCTATTGCAGTCAACAATTAGACCCTGTAACCAGAGGTCTTCCCCCATGCCTGAGAACTACTTCAGAGGTAGCAACCCTTGCAAAATCAACTGAGCAAACAGCTATGGGCTGTCCACTCATCATCTGTAATCCCCATGTAATATAGCCTGGCTCAAGTCTCATCACCGTAAACACCTTTCTGCAAGCCATCTTACTTCATATGAAATATGGTTACTGATTTCTCTTCACACAACCCTTTCTCACTGCAACAACTTGAACTGTGCAAGCCTGTCCCTTTACCTACTCACCAAACTCCTCATAATAACTCCTCATTAATAACTGACTCAACAGTTATTAATCCTTAGAGCTGACTTACAAGAAACTACTATTGCTAATGCAGAGATTGCATGATTTATGGATGTTTCTTATTTGAAAAATGACAAAGGTGAATATTGTGCTGGGTATGCAGTCACCTCCTCCTTTGAAGCTATCGAGGCAGCCCTGCTGATGACTGCTACTCAGCCCAGCACACAAAAGTCTATGCTTTAACTAGAGCTTGCATGCTAGCAGAAGGCGAAACTGTGAATATCTAATCAGATAGTCACTATGTCTTTGGGGGTAATTCATGACTTTGGCATGCTTTGGAAAGTGAAGGGAGCAGGGAGAAACTAGATCAAGAATGGAAATTGGGAAAATTCAATTTCCATTTGTTCTAGCCAACATTTAGGTGTTTGGGAATTCAAAATTAAATTCAGCTGACTTCTGAATTAGCTGACTTCTGAGTAAAGATCTGAAGGAAGTCAGAGGAAAACCTTCGACTCTGACAGCTGCAAGGGGAGAAAAGTTTTCTGTTTCACCCAGAGGACAATTCGGATATAAAGAACACAGGGAAATAAGGAGTAGCTATAGTTTTATAAAGTCCTTAATGTTGCTAGCATATTATTTTCACATCTTTCTATGTGTTAAGCATTTATTTTTATTTAATTAATTTATTTTTAACTTGAAGGATAATTGCTTTACAGATTTTTGCTGTTTTCTGTCAAACATCAACATGATTCAGCCATAGGCATATATATATCCCCTCTCTTTTATTTAAATAAGGTTTGTATTGGTCAGAAAACACTGAGTGAGTGTATCTGAAGGTCTAGGAATTGTAGAAGTTTTGTATGGTGGATATATGGTTTTATTGTTTTGAAAGTGCACTCAATAGGATGCTGTGAAAAATAGTTATATTTGTTTCTCCTTTTGGTTTTCTCAATTGAAAAAAATACATATAAATAAACACTCCAGTCAGCAATTTAATTTTTCGCTCGTAAAACACCAAAGTTCCCCTCTTCCTTAACTCTTTTTGTTAACTTTGTAAACAAATATTCTGAATGTTGGGAGGATACAGGAACATTCTCTGATAAGCATGTATCTCCTCAATTCGCCCAGAAGAGGACACTAGAGAGCTTCTGCGTGGTTTATTCCCAAAGGGCTGGGTGGAGCCTGAAGCATTCCTTTAGCCCCGCCAGCTCCAGCCCTGACTCAGAAGGAGGCTACACACCAGTGTGCTAAAGGACAAGCTCAGACACATTTCTTTAAAGTCTAACATTTCTTTCGCCTCAAATGTGATGTCTGTTAAATCTTTAAACTTTGGCAATGAGCGCTTACTCCCTGATTCTTCTTTTGTGTTCTGCTGTTGCTTTTAGCTCTTTTTGAGGTAAATGCAGGATTTTAATTTCACTTTACATAAACCACCCAAGAGAAAAGAAGCACCAGACATGTTTCAGGGCACATGCATTCCACTAGAGAGGCAGTGCGGGCTATGGACAAAGCAGAACCAGAAGCCACTGACTCTAGCTCCTCTGGTGAAGAGCTCGTGGCCCCAGACGTGCCTGGACGCCCACTGGAAGCCTTACACTTCAATCTTGACAATAAAGGACACTAAGAATGACTATAGCTAATTAGCCTACGTTTTGAAAAGTGCACAGATCTCTAATAGCAGAGCAAATATATTTAAAATGGATAGTGACCAACGTAAGAAAGGCACTCTTAACCACTGTGGATGAAAGTAGGAATTGTTAAAAGACTTTTAGGAAGACAGTTTGGCAAAACTTGTCAAAATCTTAAATGTGCTTAACTTTAACCCAGTAATTCCATCTTTAGAAATCAATTCCCTTGTGTAGGTGCACAAAGATGTTATACATAATGATTGTAATGATGATGATAATAGCATTTAGCACTTACTGTGTGCCATATATAGTTGAAGAACTCTATGCTGATCCATTTTTTTATAAAATCCATATTCTCCACTTTACTGTTGAGGAAACTGAGGCACAGAAAGGTTAAGTAACCGCTATGAAGTGAAGGAGCCAGGATTCAAATGCACACAGTCTTAAGTCCAAAATTCATGCTCCTAATTGCTACAGCCTTAGCAGCAGAACATTATTTACTATTGCACTGTTTATAATAGCATAAAACTGGAAACAACCTACATCTGTTGCTGGTGGTGTAAATAACTGATGGTAACACCCAATTTACCAAAATAAAGCCAATTTGGATATGCTGACTCAGAAAGGGCCCCCAAAATATATTGTAGAGAAATGGGGAAAAGGATAAGAAGCAGTTCTCAGAATAATACAGATAATATCCCATTTATGGGTTTTTAAATTACAAATTTATATTTGGACATATATAAAAACATTAGTAAAGGGATGGAAGGACCTAAAGACATCAAACTATACTCGCTGTCACCTTTGGGGAGGAGAATAGTACTGGGGATGGGAGTGGTTGTAAAATGGAAACTTTATCTTCTACCCCACGTAATTCTGTATTACTTAAATGTTTTAAAATAAAATGTATTTATGTACTACAGTAGTTAGTTAAGTCGCTCAGTTGTGTCCGACTCTTTGTGACCCCATGGACTGTAGCCCACCAGGCTCCTCTGTCCATGGGATTCTCCAGGCAAGAATACTGGAGTGGGTTGCCATTTCCTTCTCCAGGGGATCTCCCCAACCCAGGGATCAAACCCAGGTCTCCCGCATTAGAGGCAGATGCTTTAACCTCTGAGCCACCAGGGAAGCCCATGTACTACAGTAACACCCTTGCAAAGAAAGAAAATGATATAGAGTAAAAATAGAAATGAATATTAGCAAGCAGTCCAATCAACCCCTTCACATCACACATGAGGAAACCGAAGTATTAGGAAGTTAAAATGGAGTGTGTATTGTTATACGTATGATAGCTGAACTAAGCTAGAGCCTGCCAGCCTGACTCCTGCCCCAGGCTTCTTTGTGTTATACTGTTTTGTCTTTCCCTGGTGAAACAGCTGGAAATGAGTCATGCACCATCTTAATGTGATTTCACAGTTACACTTTATCTCAGAGATTCATAATTATGTGGGCTTTAGAAAGTTTTGGAAGGATACATAATGTCAGTCATTCGATCAACTAATATTTATTAAATCAAATAATTAGACATTAATAATTAGGTGCCAATTGCTGTGTGCCAGGTACTGTGCTAGGCCCTGGACATATAACAGTAACCCAAATAAACATAGCTGTTACCCTGGAGAATGTTGAGAAAGTGTTTATCACATTGTTGCTGTTTACTTGCTGGGTCGTGTCTGACTCTTCTGCGACTCCATGAACTATAGCCCTCAGGCTCCTCTGTCCATGGGATATCCCAGGCAAGCATACTGGAGTGGGCTACCATTTACTTCTCCAGGGGATCTTCCTGACCCAGGGATAGAACCCACACCTCCTGCCTAGCAGGCAGATTCTTTACTGGTGAGCCACCAGGGAAGCCTGTTTACCACATTACCATATATGAAAAAAACACACTTGAAGCTGTATGTGCACAAGAAAATCCACAAACATGTTAAGAGCATTATCTTAGGGATGTGGGGGTGGGTGGGTTATGTGGTTCTTTACATAGTTCCATGTTTTCTTTTTCTTAAAAGTTTTCAATTTGCATGTATTTCTGTCATAATAAAAGCAATATTTCAAAGAATCAAATAGTAGCTCTTTGTCTAAGTTTTGAAGAGTATTGAATCATATGAAAAGAGAAGAAGGCCATTATACTAGAGGAAATAAATGTTTCCTAGTGGGACAAAAAGGCTTGGGCTAGCTCTTCTACTCCTGACTTTAAACTGTCTATGGAATTCCCAGAGTAAAGGCTTCCCAGAGGGCATAGAATGGAGGTGGGAGACATCTTTTGTCACGTTACTAAGGAACATCAAGCATAAACTTCAAAGGAAAGGGCACCGGGAGCCAGTTCAGTTAGGCTTCAGGCTCTGGAAAAAAACTGCTCAGCTCAGCCCCTCTCAAGCTAGGCAACTTCAAGAAGCGTTATTGGCCTTTCTGAACTTCGGTTTCTCCATGTGTAAATGGGAACAAGTTAGAAGTTGTATCATTGGGGGACTTCCCTGGTGGTATAATGGCTAAGCCTCTGAGCTGCCAATCCCAGGGGTGTGATCCCTGGTCAGGGGACTAGATTACGCCTGCCACAGCTAAGAGTTCGCATGCCCATGCAACTAAAAGAAGACCTCCCATGCCACAAGCTGGCGCAGCCAGATTAATAAAAATCAGTATTAGGAAGAGAAATCACCTCCTCGGGTATTTATAAGAATTACATGAGATGATGTTTGTAAGAAGCTCAAAGCCATGGCTGATGTATAGCTGTGCTTAGTTTGTGTGTCTTGCTGCCGAGTTCAGCAGCAGGATCTTATTCTCACTTCCCTGACCATCCCCCTAACTCCCACCCGCCACGACACACGGTCCACACACACATACAGACCCTCACACTAAAACACACAGACTGTACCACAGAAAACGTATCATCAGTGCAGGTTTAGACTGTCATACACATTAGCTCCTATACTTAACAGTCAGACTAGAAATAGAATTATCCTGAATGTAAAATTACAATAAAAGAAAATGATACATTAGGAAAAAATTTCACATTATTATTTAGGCTTCCTCTGTGTTCATAGAAAATGTGATGATATTTTACAATATTCATTGCTTCATTTTCCAAATCCCTTAAAAATAACCAGTAATGAAAGGACTCTGAAGAAAACCGGCCATATGGTAAGGCAAGAAGGCTTAACCCTGAGTGCTGGGACTCCCAAATGAGCAAAGCCTTGGTAGCTCCCCTGACACGTGACCAGCAGAACTGTTCAACTCAAAGAGACCCCATGCCCTGGACAATGAGGATGTCCACGGCCCCTCCAGTGACTTAACCCTTATTCATCATCCAGCACTGGAAGGCGGTGCTTCAGCTCTTCGATGCTTTGAAGAACCATTTGTTGAATACAGCAATGCTATTTGTGTAATTATGCAGCATCTGTATAATTTTGAAGGAAAGTAAAGCTATTCAGTGAGCCTCCAGGGAAATCATAAGATTTTCAACATGTAGCCCTACTACTGAGATCTCTCTTACAACTGCAAAGGGATCCAGTCTGAGTACAGAGCCAGTACAAATAAAAGCAGAAAGAAAGAAAACCGGAGCCCTGAATCAGCCATGCCTGAAATTTGTAACTACCTCTGGTCTCTTCAATTATATGAGCCAATAAATCCTCATGCTTTAAAAAAAATTACCAATAATGGATAAACAGTGGTAAAACAAGTGAGTTTCCTATTCTGGTTTTGAGTCATAGAACCAGATTTTTTTTTCTCCCAGTTTTATTGAGCTATAATTGACATACGACACTGTAAGTTTAAGATGTACAGGATAATGATTTGACTTACATATATCATGAAATGACTATATCACAGTAAGTTTAGTGAACATCTATCATTTCATGTCGATACAGAACAAGAAACAGAGGGCTTTTTTTTTTCTTTCTGTAATAAGGATTCTTACAGTTCATTCTTAATATCTTTCATATATAACATACAGCAGTGTTATCTTATTTATCTTATAACTGAAAGTTTGTACCTTTCACCTTCATCCTCCCCTATCCCATGCTTCTGGTAACCACAAATCTGATCTCTTTTCCTATGTTTGTTTGTTTGTTTTGAAGTATAATTGATCTACAACACTATGTTAGTCCTTATAACACAACATAATGATCTGATATTTCCGTCCATTTCAAAATGATCACCATGATAAGTCTAGCTATGATATGTCAGCATACAAAGGTATTGCATAGGTCCTGGCTATATTCTCCACACTGTACATTTCATACTCATGACTCACTTATTTTGCAACTAGAAGTTTGTGCCTCTTAATTTCCCTCACCCATTTCTTTCCTGTCTCCACCTTCCTCCTCTGCAGCAACTACTTGTTTTCTGTGTGTTCTCTGAGTCTGTGACTGTTCCCATCTGTTATGTTTGTTCACTGGTTTTCTGTGTTAGATTCCACATACAAGTGAAATTATATAGTATTTGTCTTTCTCTGTCTGACTGATTTCACTCAGCATAATGTCTTCCAAGTCCATTCACGTTGCTGCAAATGAAAATTTTCTTCCCTTTTCATGGCTGAGTAATATTCTTCTGCGTGTTGTTCCTATACAATATTCATATGAAGACCCAGCGCAGCCAAAAATAAATTAATTAATTTAATTAAATAAAAATATACACTTTGGTGTGATTGTCTAAGTCCATGCTCCATAAATTTGGCTCTATGACAGATATACATGTGTACATATATACGTGTGTATACACATTGATTAATTAATTTATTGATTAATGAATAATTAGCTTATTTTTGGCTGTGCTGGGTCTTCATAGCTGCAGGCAGGCTTCCTCTCGTGGTGGCGAAAGGGGCTACTGTTCCTCGCGGTATGTGGGATTCTCACTATAGTGGCTTCTCTCGCTGAGGAGGATGGGCTCTAGGGAGAGTGGGCTTCAGTAGCTGTGGCACATGGGCTTATTGCCCTGCAGCATGTGGGATCTTCTTGGACCCAGGATCGAACTGGTGGCCCCTGCATTGCAAAGCGGACTCTTAACCACCACCAGATCACCAGGGAAGCCCCCAAACTCTTAGCAGTAGTATATTTGCTCCCTAACTCCAGGAACTGCACATCCTATAACCTTCGGAATACTTTTCAATTTGGATTCATCTCATATGTATTAAAAGTCTAAGCCATAAGCATGTTTTACTGAGGGACATTTCCTAAGTCAACTTGCTAGTTGCAGGTTTGGAAAGCTCGCCAATTGGAACAACTGCTGCTGGGTGAGAGGTACCAGAGCGCTGGGTGGCCTGGGACTCCAGCCAGATGTGGGCTGATGGAGAAACTTAGAGTCCCACGGAAGTCCGTGAAGAAGCAGTGTCCCAGGGAGTCATCCAGCCGTCTTTCCTCTGCATTTGTTGCCGGAGGAAACATACCAAACACTAAGGCAAGGAGGAACGAGGTACGTTTTAGATAAGGAATGCTTGACCTAAGCCAGAATTTCTCCATTTCCTTCTCTTTGCCCCCAGAGAGAGTAAGAGGGGGGAACATGTGTGAGTGTAGAGGTGAATGAAAGTGTGGTCATGTCTTCGCCTTATAAATGCTGAAAAACTTGAATCATTGACTATCTTGTGCTGGCTTTTGCATGTTTAGATAACAAAAACCATCTTCAGGAAGGCCAGGGAAGAATACAGTAGTAGGGATTTAGAAAACTGAACAAGCCCAGTTCAAAGCATTTCCAGTTTGACTTATAAATGTGATTCATTTTGTCTTGTAGCTTTGAAAAGTTAACATCTTTCAAAGAACTTAGAATCAGAGGGTAACTAATGAAGGACAGAAAAGAATGGAATGATCTGGGGTAGAATGACTTGGCGTGGGCTGGAGCCCCACCTTGCCCCATCATGCAAAACAACTGAAGATTCCATTCCATTCATAATCCACTGCGGACTCCCAGCCTGAAATTAAAAGACGTTTGCTCCTTGGCAGGAAAGCTATGACAGATCTAGACAATGTATTAAAAAGCAAAACCCTCGCTTTGTTCACAAAGGCCCATACAGTCAAAGCTCTGGTTTTCCTATTAGTCATGTACGGATGTGAGAGTTGGATCATGAAGAAGACTGAACACCAAAGAAATGATGCTTCTGGATTGCGGTGCTGGAGAAGACTCTTGAGAGTCCCTTGGCTGCAAGGAGATCCAACCAGTCCATCCTACAGGAAATCAGCCCTGAATATTCATCGGAAGGACCGATGCTGAAGCTGAAGCTCTGGTACTCTGATGTGAAGACATGACTCATTGGAAAAGGCCCCGACGCTGGGAAAGATTGAAGGCAGGAGGAGAAGGGGGTGGCAGAGGATGAGATGGTTACATAGCATCACAGACTCAATGGACATGAATCTGAGCAAACTCCAGGACATAGTGAAGGACAGAGACATCTGGCATGTTGCAGTCCACGGGGTCGCAAAGAGGCAGACACAACTCAGTGACTGGACAGAAAGTATTCTTGCCTAGACAGGAGAGTATTCTGCCTGGACAGAGTTCCATGGACAGGAGAGCCTGGTGGGGTCAGACACAACTGAGAAAACATACAGTATTCTCTTTCGCAGCTCTATCAGTCTGTGGTTTACATACCATAAAATTCATGTGCTTTAACCCAATATCTTTTAAAATTTTCTTTTAATAAACTGCTTAAATAACCGAAGTCAGTTTCTGTTTCTATTATTTGTAACTAAAAACTGATTGAGTTTTTAACAATCATAAAATGATTACAGCATTTTCTTTGGGATATTTTATTGCCATTTTTATTATCATAATTAAGTCATGCATGAGTCTCTCTTACATTGTTGTTCAATTCCATTTCTTTGACACACTTTGTTACACCCATGATATATTTAAAAAATAAGGAATATCATATAGATGGCATAAGTCAGCATTAAAGTAGACTCTCTTTTAAGGACCTCCACCTAACTGCCCTACCTGATGGCCACAGCAGTAACTCTCAGGGTGAGGTGGTGGCTCTATTATGTTTGAGGTGTTTGTTTTTCAGATTTAAAAACATTTTTTTCTGGCCGCACTGCCCAGCTTGTGGGATTTTAGTTCCCTGACTCAGGCCCTCAGCAGAGAAAGCACAGAACCCTAACCACTGGGCAGCCCCGGAATTTACTGTTCTCAGACCTTTCAACGTCAGTTAAACTTTTTATTGTTTAACCTATATCTAATTTGACACCTTAGGCTTCCCAGGTGGCTCAGTGGTAAAGAACCTGCCTGACAATGCAGGAGACAAGGGTTCGATCCCTGAGTCGGGAAGATCCCCTGGAGAAGGAAATGGCAACCCACCCCAGTATTCTTCCCTAGGAAATCCCATGGACAGAGGAGCCTGGTTGGCTATAGTCCATGGGGTCACAAAAGAGTTGGACATGACTCAGCAACTAAGCAACAACAAAAATCTGACAACTAAACAAGTTGAAGTGATTCGATCTTATTGCAAGTTTCCAGTGCGTTCAACTTAACTTTTCACAGAAGCAATTTTCTTTCTTTTCGTCCTTATATTTTTTGATTTGGGTAACTTAAAAATTAAATTATGTACTTAAACACAGATGGAAATGTCAGAGTGAAATGTTGCCAATCAGAAAACCCATTTTTGGAGGCTGCTACTTACTGTCTAATATCTTTGTGATATAGCGTTAGGTACCATATACCTCATCAGAGAGTTTCAGCTGTCCCTATATCAGTGTGAGAAGCTGGATTGCTCCAAGGACATATCTTGCTTATTACCAGAAGGGAAACTGAAGACCAACTTAGGAGCCTACAGCCATTTGAGACTCCAATTGAAAATTGACAGGTGAAACAGAGGAACAAAGCGTCTCTCCTAATAGAATCTGGTATAATATCTATTCATCAGAGAGTTTCAGCTGTCCCTATATCAGTGTGAGAAGCTGGATTGCTCCAAGGACATATCTTGCTTATTACCAGAAGGGAAACTGAAGACCAACTTAGGAGCCTACAGCCATTTGAGACTCCAATTGAAAATTGACAGGTGAAACAGAGGAACAAAGCGTCTCTCCTAATAGAATCTGGTATAATATCTAAACAATAACAAAATTAAATCAGAAATGACAAGCTGCTGGGTTTTTCTGTTGTCTTTTCTTTTTTTTTTTGTAATCTGAGGTCTCAGGTCTTAAACCTTAAATCAGTTTATCTAGAAATCTTGTGTAAAAATGGACTGGGATTTTACAGTAAAACAGTAAGATATGGACAGTATTTTCAAAAGATATTTTAAAGATAAATCTAATCATGCCTATTCGGCATTCAAAACTCAACCTAAATCCCACCACACAAAGCTATACCACAAGAAACAAAGGTCCAGAGCCTAAGAGAGATAGAAGAAATGAATACTCTTTGGAAGTTCTTCTAGCCAGAAAGTAAACATGGCCAAACAATGGAGCATGGTTGTGGTATTTTTCAGATATGAGCTAAATTCAGTGTGGTGTGTTACCACGCAAAATTTGCTCAGCATGAAATGTTCCAGTTCACAAGGAGGTGTGGGGAGGATCCCCAGTTTACTTTACCTGCCACTGTAAATTTTAGAGAAAGATCAATTTGAAAGTTATTTTTCCCATTCTAAGGTTTACTTTTGGTTTCTAAGGACTCCAGGCTTCTCAGGGAATCGAGGCCATGAACAGTTTGGTTTTCACTGTAAAGTTACAGTAAATAACGTTGGTGGTTTTTAGAAACACATAGAATAATAACGTTGCCTTTGTCAGCAAGTTATTAGAAATAGACTGTTGATTAACCCCTGCACAAGCTAGATGTTTAACTTCTTGAAGTAAACATTTGCAGGTCACAGCAGCATCTCGGTAGGTTTGACATATCACTTCAGGTGGAGAGGTGTTAAAAGTGTTCATGGTAAACTACACATTTGATCAATGTATCTGTTCCCCATGTTTGATCTGAAAGTGAATTAAACTTATCAATGAAATCCTTCTCTCAGATTCTAAACTATAAATTCAAAACAGTTTCAAGAAAAATATTTACTACTTTACAATGTTAATACGAAACCATGATTTCTGAAATTGTGTGCAGCCGAAAACTGAAATCTTTAACAAGTTTTGAAAACATTTTAGGTGTGTTGGCTACATTTCTAGAACCATGGTAGGAGTTGAAACATTCTAGTAGTTGTTAGGTTTCTGGAAATAATTACCTGCAAGGAGATTAACACCTCTCAAGTCGTTAGTGACCTAGGTCTCCTAGGCTATTGTTCTTTGATGAAGGGGCTATTCATTCATCAAGCTGGACCCACCCAACCAAAGAGACTCTCGGTGGCAGTTCAGGTGGACTCCAGGTCAGGAAAAAGGATTGCTCATTTCCTCAAGACAGAACTTTTGATCAGTGCTGTGTGGCTAAGCTAAAAAGTTTGATGGGATTTTAAACAAGGTTTTAATGGCATTTCGGAAGCCACCACCAAATACCCTCCACTAAGGAAGCCAAGTATTGACATAGATGGAGTCAGACAGGAATTTATTCAGGAAATCACCACAATACGCATAGAATTCTTTTGGCATCTGCTGTCAAGGTTGATGAATATTTTACAAATAAATCATTCACTTTGGCAAACCTGAGGATGTGGTATGGGTCTTATTCACAACTGCCAAGCTTCAGTAACTTGACATGGCAAAACTTGACAACTTTTGTCAACTTGACAACTTGACAAAATGGGGTTGAGCTTGCAAGATGCTGGGGTACAACAGAAAAAAAGACTAACAAAACTCTTATTCCCCTGGACCTTATAGTCTTGTGGTGGAGACAGACTGTAAACATCTTTTTACAATATATTTTTACAAATTGTGATTGTGTTTTAAAGGAACTAGGCACTGAGAAGAAGATATCGGAGTGGAACTAATTAAATAGAGAAGTCAGAGAAGTCTTCTCTAACTTGGGACTCTTTTTTTCTTTTGTTTTTTAAATTAAACCCTGGTGGCTCAGAGGTTAAAGCGTCTGCCTCCAATGCGGGAGACCCGGGTTCGATCCCTGGGTCGGGAAGATCCCCTGGAGAAGGAAATGGCAATCCACTCCAGTATTCTTGCCTGGAGAATCCTGTGGACAGAGAAGCCTAGTAGGTTACAGTTCACGGGGTCGCAAAGAGTCGGACATGACTGAGCGACTTCACCTTCACCTTCACCATAACTGAGGTACAACACCTGTAACTGGCAGGTGTACAATATCGATTCACAAGTTTTAAAGGTTATACTCCATTTATTCCCTGGAGAAGGAAATGTAACCCACTCAAGTATTCTTTCCTGGGAATCCCATGGACAGAGGAGCCTGGTGGGCTACAGTCCATGGGGGTCGCAAAAGAGTTGGATACGACTGAGCAACTAAGCAACATCAACAACAACATACTCCGTTTATAGTTACAAAATATTGACTATATTCCCTGTGTTGTACAGTATATCCTTGTGACTTGCTTTATACATGATAGTTTGTGTCTCTTAGTCCCCTACGCCTAAATTGCTCCCATCCCCATTGTTAACCACTAGCTTGTTCTCCATATCTGTGAGTCTGCTTATTTTTTTGTTATATTCATTACTTTGTTGTGTTTTATAGATTCCACATGTAAGTGAGATCATACAGTATTTGTCTTTCTCTGTCTGACTTATATCACCTGGAATAATGCCTTCCACGTCCATCCTTGTTTCTGCAAATGGTACCTTCTCATTCTTTTTTTATGAATGAGTAGTGTGCCACTAGAGATACACCACACCTGCTTTATCTGTTCATCTGTTGATGGACACTTTGGTGTTTCCGTATCTTGGCAACTGTAAATAATGCTGCTATGAACATTGCAGGTATATGTATCCTTTCAAATTCATGTTTTTGTTTTTCCTGGATGTATACCCAGGAGTGCGTTTGCTGGGTCATATGGTAGTTCTGTTTTTAGTTTTTTGAGAAACCTCCATTCTGTGGAGGCGGCATGCCGATTTACATTCCCATCAATAGCACATGAGGGTTTGTCTTCTCTCCACATCCTCACCAACACTTGTTATTTGTGTTCTTTTTGAAGCTGTTCTGAGTTGGGGACTTTTAAACGGAGACCCTAATGATCAAAAGAAGTCATTCATGGGAAATCCAAGAGGAACAATGCATGTAGAGGCAATGTAAGTGCAAAGGTCCTACAAGGCAAAAGTCTTAGCATGTTGTAAAAAAAACTGACAGAGGCCTTGTGAGGAAGTAACCTGTAAGATTTAGGGATTTTCCAGGCCAACTGAAAGGTTATCTCTGTTATTTGTGACTCACAGACCCTGACCTGGAGGCTTACAGACCCTGACCTGGAGGCTTACAGACCCTGACCTGGAAGGTTTAACTTTCCAGAGAGTCAGAAAAACAAGTTGTGTAAACTGTGTGTTATCCGCAGAATTATGTCGCCAAACCCTCACAAGCCTATCCTTGTAAAGGTCAGCAGTATTGTGACCAATCATGATATATCTATACCTCCCCGCCCAATATGGTTTTTTGTGCTTAAAAACTGTTCTGTAACTGTCATCGGGGTTCGTTCGCTCCTTGCTTAAGGAGGACGGAACCCCGGCGCGCCGGTTCAATAAATCCTCTTGCTATTTGCATCGATCCTGTGTCTTGGTGGTCTTGGGCGACGGACTCCAGGGCGGAACCGTGCGGTTCAACATTTGGGGGCTCGTCCGGGATCTCCGTTCGGCCCCAGACCCCCAGGCATCAGGTTTCGGAGGTACGCTCGAGCTTTGTGCGTTTTGTGTGTCCCTACTAATTGTTGCTTTGTTGTCAGTCAGTATTGTCGTTGGTTGGTTCGCCGCGGCTTCCTTCAGTTTTCTGGTTCCTGTCTGGGTGACAGGTTTATGACGAAACCTGGGGACGCCCAGGACGTCTATCTGGAAGAGGGACTTGATTCAGTCCCTCTTCGTCCGAATCAGGTGGAGCCTTTAAGGAGTCTCCCGTCTGTATTTCTGTTGGTTTTGTGGAAGACGCGCGGCGGCCGGCTCTGTCTCACCACTCTGCTGATTGTCTGGATTCTGTTAGTTGTTCTCCTTGTCTTCCCTTTACGTGACAAAGACGACATGGGACAGACTGTGACTACTCCTCTCTCTCTGACATTAAGCCATTGGTCTGAGGTTAAAACTAGAGCTCATAATCTCTCAGTAGATATAAGGAAGGGAAAGTGGCGAACTCTGTGTTCCACAGAGTGGCCCACCTTCCAAACAGGGTGGCCACCCGAAGGTAGTTTTTCCTTGCATCATGTCAAGCAGGTAAAATCAGTGGTTTTTCTCCCTGAGCCCCAAGGACACCCAGATCAGGTACCCTATGTCATTGTATGGGAAGACCTCATCCTTTCCCCACCGTCGTGGGTACGGCCTTTTGTTCCCTCCACAGGAATACCCACGGAAGGAACCCTGGGAATTTACGCCCTCAAACCTGCGACAGAAGGAGCCAAAACCGCGACCTCAGAAAGAAAAAGGATCTACCCTGACACCCAGACTGACCTCCTCCTTTTGGATTCACCCCCGCCCTACCCGGCGGCGATGGCCCCCCCGCCGGGCCCATCCCCCGTGACTCCGGCGGCTCGATCAATAGCGCCGCCGGAGTCAGGAGAACCAGGAGCGGGCCCGGCGGCGGGGACACGGAGTCGCCGGGCTGGTACTCCTGACTCTACTGTCCTCCCTCTCCGGGAATATGCCCCCCCGGATGACCGAGGAAACCGGCATCTCCAGTATTGGCCCTTTTCCGCCTCTGATCTGTATAACTGGAAAACCCATAACCCCTCTTTCTCTGAAAACCCACAGGCCCTAACTTCCTTAATTGAGTCGCTCGTATTCTCACATCAGCCCACCTGGGACGATTGTCAGCAGCTGCTGCAAACGCTCCTCACGACTGAGGAGCGACAGCGCGTATTGCTGGAAGCCCGGAAAAATGTTCCGGGAGATGACGGACGTCCCACGGCATTGCCTAATGAGATAGACGCTGGCTTCCCGCTGACCAGACCTCATTGGGATTACAATACGCCCGCAGGTAGGGAGCGCCTGAGAGTCTATCGCCAGGCTCTGGTGGCGGGTCTCCGAGGGGCCGCAAGACGCCCTACAAATTTGGCAGAGGTAAGAAAGATTACCCAGGGACCTTCCGAGTCACCCACGGTATTCCTAGATAGGCTCATGGAGGCATTCAGGAGATTTACCCCATATAACCCTGAGTCTGAAGAACATAAAGCCACCATAGCTATGGCTTTCATTGACCAGGCAGCTTCGGACATTAGGAAAAAGCTGCAGCGGCTGGACGGATTACAGGGATTCTCCCTCCAAGATCTAGTTAGAGAGGCAGATAAGGTATTTAACAAGAGAGAGACAGAGGAAGAAAAGGAAGAGAGAAGGAAGAGAGAACAGGACGAGCGAGAGTTGAAACGAGAAAGGAGACAAGAGAAAAATCTAGCCAAAATCCTGACCACTGTAATAAGAGAAAAAGATAAGAGTGACCAGGGAAAGGTCAGACCGACAACTAAACTGACCTTAGACAAGGACCAATGCGCTTACTGTAAAGAGAAAGGACATTGGTTGAGGGATTGCCCCAAGAAGAAGAGGGGAAAAACTCCCTCCCAAAAGGTTTTGGCCTTAGAGGAAGAAGATTAGGGAAGTCAGGGCTCGGAGCCCCTCCCCGAGCCTCGGGTAACTCTAAAAGTGGAGGGGAAGCCAGTGCAGTTTCTGGTGGATACTGGAGCCCAACATTCGGTCCTGTTACAACCGGGGGGAGCAATCACCACCAAGAGAGCCTGGGTACAGGGGGCTACCGGGAATAAACCATATTCATGGACTACCCGAAGAACAGTGGACCTTGGCGTGGGCCGGGTATCCCACTCGTTCCTGGTGATTCCTGAATGCCCCTATCCCCTGCTGGGACGGGACTTGCTTACAAAAGTTGGGGCTCAGATTCATTTCGGTCCTGAAGGGGCCGCAGTGACTGACAAAGAGGGGAGACCTCTGCAGGTCTTAACTTTAAAATTGGAAGACGAACATCGCCTGTTCGAGGGTCTCCCTGCCTCAGCAGCCGGGATGGAAAAATGGATAACGAAAATTCCCCTGGCATGGGCCGAGACATCTGGCGTGGGGCTAGCAAAACATCAACCTCCAATAGTAGTTGAGGTAAAGGCCTCTGCTACCCCCATATCCGTCCGCCAGTACCCCATGGGCAAGGAGGCCCGAGATGGGATCCGCCCCCATATACGGCGGCTCTTTGAACTAGGAATACTGATAAAATGCCAGTCAGCCTGGAACACCCCCTTGCTCCCGGTTCGAAAGCCTGATTCAGGTGACTATCGGCCTGTGCAGGACCTGAGAGAGGTGAACAAGCGGGTGGCAGACTTACACTCAACTGTGCCCAACCCCTACAACCTGTTGAGCACTCTTCCCCCCGAACGGAAATGGTATACGGTATTGGACCTTAAAGATGCTTTCTTTTGTCTGAGACTTAGTTCCATAAGCCAGCCCATCTTTGCTTTTGAATGGAGGGACCCGGTTCTGGGGATTTCGGGACAGCTGACATGGACTCGACTGCCCCAGGGATTCAAAAACTCTCCAACGATTTTCGACGAGGCACTCCACCAGGACCTTGCGCATTTCCGTGCCACCAACCCCCAGGTAACTCTGTTGCAGTATGTAGATGACTTGCTCCTGGCGGCGAACTCGGAGGAAGAATGCCTTAAAGGGACCGAAGCCTTATTGATCGAGCTCGGCTCCCTAGGATATCGGGTCTCGGCAAAAAAGGCACAGATCTGCCAGCAACAGGTTAGTTACTTGGGGTACTTAATCGAAGATGGAAAGCGATGGCTTTCGGAGGCAAGGAAAGAGACAGTGATCAAGATACCACCTCCGAAAAATCCCCGTCAGGTCAGGGAATTTCTGGGGACAGCCGGATTCTGTAGGCTTTGGATACCTGGGTTTGCAGACATGGCAGCCCCCCTGTATCCCTTGACTAAAGAAAAAGGGCCCTTCATATGGGGGAAAAAGGAGCAAGCGGCGTTTGACAACATTAAGCAGGCTCTACTGTCTGCCCCTGCCCTGGGACTCCCAGATGTTGACAAGCCTTTCCACCTTTTTGTGGCAGAAGGGAATGGCATAGCAAAGGGAGTCCTCACCCAGAAACTGGGGCCTTGGAACAGACCAGTAGCATACTTGTCTAAGAAACTAGACCCTGTAGCCGCCGGCTGGCCCAGTTGCTTGCGAATAGTAGCCGCTGCTGCCGTCCTTGTCAAGGACGCAGACAAGTTGACTTTGGGACAAAACCTTACTATCACTGCTCCTCATGCCCTGGAGAGTGTGGTCCGGCAACCCCCCGAAAGATGGCTCACCAATGCCCGGATGACCCACTATCAAACTCTGCTTCTGAATTCGGACCGAATAAGATTCATGCCAGCCACTGGACTCAACCCTGCATCGCTGCTCCCTGATCCCGATCAATCCAGCGTGATGCACGACTGCCAACAGGTGTTAGCTGAAGCCCATGGGACCCGCAAAGACCTCTCCGACCTCCCACTCCCGGATGCAGAGGTGACATGGTATACGGACGGGAGTAGCTTCTTAGAAGGAGGTAAGAGGCGAGCGGGGGCGGCAATAGTGGATGGGACTAACGTGATCTGGGCAGCTCCCTTACCTCAAGGGACTTCCGCCCAGAAGGCTGAACTGATTGCCCTGACTAAAGCTCTCGAGCTTTCCCAAGGAAAGAAGGTCAACATTTATACCGATAGTCGGTATGCTTTTGCCACGGCACATGTCCATGGAGCAATCTACCAACAGAGAGGGCTCTTAACTTCAGCAGGCAAGGAAATTAAGAACAAGGATGAGATTTTGGCCTTACTAGCTGCCCTCATGCTACCCAAAAAGGTTAGCATAATCCACTGCCTCGGGCACCAGAAAGATCAGTCCCCGGTCACTAGAGGAAACAACTTGGCCGATAAGACTGCCCGAGAAGTGGCTAGTCAAGAGATAGTACCAGAAGTGCTGGTGGCTGACACACCCATCTCACTTGAGAATAGCAGAAGCTTATCAGAGGCCCGCAAGATATTAGACCAGATGCACCGGTGGACTCATTTGGGAGCCAGGAAGCTGACTTCCTTGCTAGTCAAGGATGGGTGGGAACTCCCTGGACTTCTCAAAATAGCTGAGCAAGTGGTTCAAACCTGTGTACCCTGTCAGAAGGTAAATGCCGGTCATAATAGAACAGAGCCTGGAAAGAGATTACGTGGAGACCGACCGGGAACATACTGGGAAGTAGATTTTACAGAGGTACGTCCTGCTAGATATGGCAACAAATACTTGCTCGTATTCATAGACACCTTCTCGGGCTGGGTAGAGGCTTTTCCAACTAAGCATGAGACTGCGCTCGTAGTCGCCAAGAAGATTTTAGAGGAAATCTTTCCCCGATTTGGAGCGCCAAAGATGATAGGGTCAGATAATGGACCAGCTTTTGTCGCCCAAGTGAGCCAGGAAGTAGCAAAATTTCTGGGGACCGATTGGAAGTTACATTGTGCTTATAGACCCCAGAGCTCAGGACAGGTAGAAAGGATGAATCGGACTTTAAAGGAGACCCTTACTAAATTGTCCTTGGAGACTGGCGTTACAGACTGGACGGTGCTCCTTCCCTTGGCATTGTTCCGAGTTCGGAACACCCCCTCCCGCTTCAATCTCTCCCCTTTTGAGATCCTGTATGGGGCACCTCCCCCTATACTGTCCGTACAGGAGGGATTTGACCCTGGCAAGTTTAATAACGGTGATTTATATGCTAGGCTGAAAGGAATCCAGCTGGTGCAGAGGGAGATATGGGAACAGCTCGCTGAAGCCTATCAGCCCGGGACACCCGGAGAAGCTCACCCATTCCAGGTGGGAGACTCTGTCTACGTTCGCCGGCACCGACAGCAGACCCTTGAAGCCCGTTGGAAAGGACCGTACATCGTCCTGCTCACCACCCCAACTGCTGTAAAGGTTGACGGCGTCCCCTCCTGGATTCACGCTTCTCATGTCAAAGCTGCTCCGGAGCCCCCAGCCCAATGGAAAGTACAACTAACCTCGAACCCTTTAAAACTCAGACTCTGTCGTTCCTCATCCTGTCAATCCCCCTCCTGGTCCCGCCAACCCAAGGGTCGTTCAACCCCCACCAGCCCATGCAATTGACGTGGCAAGTAGTTTCTCAGGTGGGAGATACTGTATGGAACGTCTCTAAAATCACCCATCCCTACACCTGGTGGCCTACCCTGTACCCTGACCTCTGCAAGCTGGCAATTGGGGCCCCAGCTAATTGGGATCTTGAAAGTTACGCCAACTTCCAGCAGGCCCCTCAGGCGCCACTTTCCCACGATCGATGGGGACTAGACCCTTGGGGGGGTTGTGCAGCAAGGGACAGGAGAAGTATGCTGAGAGCCCTCACTTTCTATGTATGCCCAGGATACCACCGGGGCCGCCACCTTAACTATTGTGGAGGTAAAGATGTTTTCTACTGCAGGCATTGGGGTTGTGAAACTACGGGGGACGCCTACTGGCATCCATCCTCTAACTGGGACTATATACAAGTTTTGGCCAACTACACCCACCAAAAGATGGGAAACCAGGGGAACCCAGGATGGACAAATGAAGTTGAATGTAATAATTGGTGCCACCCTCTCCAAATCAGTTTCACGGAGAGTGGTAAAAAGATAAAAACCTGGGTAAAAGGCCACTCATGGGGTCTGAGGCTTTATAAAGAACGTTATGATGACGGCCTCACGTTCACTGTGAGGCTAAAAATAGAGTCACCGCCAGCTACCGGTGTGGGACCTAACCCCATCCTGCAACCACAGGGACTGACCCCCATTAATAAGAACACAGAAACCCACGCCCCCGAAGAGACCCACGCCTCCATTCAGAGACCAGAACTTGAGTCTGAGACCCACGCCTCCAGAGAGACAGAAACCCATGCCCCTGAAGAAACCCCTCCAGACCCTCCGCGGCCACCGGTCCCTCCGAAATCTACCGACCCCCCTGTAAGCAAAACTTCTACCCAGGACAGGATGTTGACCTTATTGACTAGTGCCTTCCAGGTTTTAAATGACACCAACCCAAGTGTGACTGAATCCTGCTGGCTTTGTTATGAAGCTGCACCCCCATATTATGAGGCTTTAGCCGAGACCCCAGCTGAGCCAGTGGATATCTCCCAGACCCACTCTGATAGTATATGCCGATGGCATCAGGAACCAACTGCCAGACTTACCCTAGCAGCTGTAACAGGAAAAGGATTATGTATAGGTACCCCATCCCCGGCTCATACGCATCTCTGTAATTCCACTATTAAAGAGGTCAACCAGGCTGGGTATCTTCCACCACCCGGGAACAAATGGTGGGCTTGTGACACGGGATTAACGCCTTGTATATCCCTTGCAGTATTTGATGCTTCTGTCAATTTCTGTGTACTAGTGCAGCTGGTACCTCGACTGATTTATCACCCCGATGCCTCCTTCTTAGAAGCTTATGAAGAAGGACATCGATCAAAAAGGGAACCAGTGACTATGACCCTGGCTGTTCTGTTAGGGCTTGGAGTAGCCGCAGGAGTCGGGACCGGTACTACTGCCCTCCTCCAACAGCCCCACTATTACGCCAGCCTGCAGCAGGCTATTGATGCAGATCTTCGGGTCTTGGAAGATTCCATTACCAAACTAAAGGAGTCCCTGACCTCCCTATCTGAGGTAGTTATGCAAAACCGCCGGGGCTTAGATCTTTTGTTTCTGAAAGAAGGAGGAATGTGTGCGGCCCTTAAAGAAGAATGCTGCTTCTATGTAGATCACTCAGGGGTCATAAGAGACTCCATAAATAAATTAAGAAAAAGGCTAACAGCCAGACAGAAAGAAAGAGAAAATGCCCAAGGGTGGTTCGAGTCCTGGTTCAATAAAACCCCATGGTTTGCCACTTTGATATCCACCCTGATAGGGCCCTTGCTTATTTTACTGCTTCTCTTAACCCTAGGGCCCTGCGTTCTAAACAAGTTGCTAGAATTTATCCGGGACCGAGTGAGCTCAGTACAGGTACTAATGCTGAGGCAACAGTACACCACCCTTCCCCAGGGAGATCCCGACCATTGATTTCAAGATTGAAATTAGGAACAAGAAGAAGAGGGGAATGTGAGGAAGTAACCTGTAAGATTTAGGGATTTTCCAGACCAACTGAAAGGTTATCTCTGTTATTTGTGACTCACAGACCCTGACCTGGAGGCTTACAGACCCTGACCTGGAAGGTTTGACTTTCCAGAGAGTCAGAAAAACAAGTTGTGTAAACTGTGTGTTATCCGCAGAATTATATCGCCAGACCCTCACAAGCCTATCCTTGTAAAGGTCAGCAGTATTGTGACCAGTCATGATATATCTATACCTCCCCGCCCAATGTGGTTTTTTGTGCTTAAAAACTGTTCTGTAACTGTCATCGGGGTTCGCTCCTTGCTTAAGGAGGACAGAACCTCGGCGCGCCGGTTCAATAAATCCTCTTGCTATTTGCATCGATCCTGTGTCTTGGTGGTCTTGGGCGACGGACTCCAGGGCGGAACCGTGCGGTTCAACAGCCTGTGTGACTAAAGCATCTGGACCAGCTGCTGTAGGAAGAATAAACTGAAGGATTATAAAAACAGAAGTGTTTATGATCAGTTACGGTATTGCAGAAGCACAGGTGAAACATGAAAGTAGTTTGGGGAGGGTAGTGGCAATAGAGGTGGAGAAGCATGGTCAGATTCAGGATATATTTTAGAGACAGAACCCACAGTTCATAGTGATGGGTTAGATGGGTGGGGATGAAGGAAAGGGAAGCATCAAGAGTCAGTCCCAGGCTTCTGGCTGTAGCAACTGAAAGACTACTATCCTATTTACTAGGATGAAGGAGTCTGAGTAGACTAGGATATATGGAAGAAAATTTATACATTCACTTCAAACATGCTAAATTTGAGAAGACTCTGAGTCATCTGAGCAGTTAATCACACAACTGGAGTTCAGAGAGGAAAGCTGAGGACCAAAAAATCAGTGTTCAAAACAAATAACTGGCATTTAAAGTCATAGAAATGGATGCGTTCACCTAGAGAAATTATGGGTAGAGAGTGAAAAAGAAAGGGCTCAGGAAGGATTCCCAGGAACTCCGTGTCGAGAGGTGGGGGTAGAGTGGATTAAGAGGAGCTGGAAATATAGACCAGGAAGGAGCTACCGTTGGAATGTGAGCAATGTCAGTGGACTGCGCTATCCTGACCCGGGCAGAGCATCCAGGGAAGGAAAAGGTGAGTTGGAAACTGCTGAGGAACCAAGCATAATGAGAACGGAAAATCACCCATCTGCCACTGTGGCAGCTTTGGAACCTTGACGAAGGCTTTTCAGGTTAGCTGAAGGACCAAAAGTGGGATTAGATTTTAGAACCCCGAAATTTCACTTCTCAGTTATTGAAAACAAGAAACTCTTGCATGAATGCATGCACCAAGAGACTACACACACCAGATGGTCATAATTACTTTGTTCACTGGAGTAAATTACTTGAAATGGCCCAAACTTGCATCTTTGGGAAAATAGATAAACAAATGGTGTTTATTCAGAGAATGAAATAGTATAGAGTAATGAAAGTTAATGTTTTAACATGGGTAAATCTCACAAACTTAATGCTGACCAAAAAAAAAAAAAAACCCAAAAACCCAAAACCTTCCAAAGGTCACAAAATAACTGCAATATAATTCCATTTATATGATGTTTCTAAACTGAAGAACTAAACAATACATTGTTTAAAGATACATGTTAATAAAAAGGAAATGATAACACAAAATTCAGAAAGCCTGTTACGTAGGCCATATAGGAATGCTCAAAGTTTACATATGTGTTATATATATATCTCTTTGGTGGCCTAAAACTAACCACCTAGCTTTGTCCACTGAATAGGCCTAAATGTATTTACCAAGCCAGCATCAATGAGCACTGCTAACACTGAGATCGTGCTCTCCAAATATTTTGTACTAGAAGTAACAAGGATGCTTTCGGAAAAGAACTAATTTCAGGTACAGGTCAGCAAATGTACAGGACAGGCTTGAAAATCTTGTCTTAGACTGCAAGGAATGCTTTGAGATTGCTAAGAATGTGTCAAAAGAACTCAGAAGCCTAACTGAAAGGGCTCCCACTGACAAAGATGGAAAAGTTTAGGCAGCCATATAAATATTGCAATAGATTTGAAAACATACCACATAAACACCCAGACTATTATGTTTGTTTCATCCATGTTGTTGTATGTAGAAATGATTTGTTCTTTTTAACTGTTATAGTCTATTGTATGGATGAATATAATTTATTATGTTAACTATATTTAATATATATGTTATAGTGTATAATAATATTATTATATATTAGTTTAATAATAACAAAGGGACATCATGTTGCTGACAAAGGTCCATATAGTCAAAGCTATGGCTTTTCCTGAAGTCAGGTACAGATGTGACAGTTGGACTATAAAGAAGGCTGAGCACTGAAGAACTGATGCTTTCGAATTGTGGTGCTGGAAAAGACTCTTGAGAGTCTCTTGGACTGCAAGGAGATCAGTCAATCCTAAAGGCAATCAACCCTGAATATTCATTGGAAGGACTAATGATGAAGCTGAAGCTCCAATACTTTGTCCACCTGATGTGAAGAGCTGATTCAATAGAAAAGATCCTATTCAGAAAAGTTGAGGGCAGGAAGAGAAGGGGGCGACAGAGGATGAGATAGTTAGATAGCATCAAAACTCAGTGGGCATGAATTTGGGCAAGCTCGTGATAGTGCAGGACACAGAAGCCTGGCGTATTGCAGTCCATGAGGCTGAAGAGTCAGACACGACTTAGCGACTGAAAAACAAAGCAATAAAAATTATTATTTGTCATAATTTTTGTGGCCATCTGGTTGTTTATAGATTGGGGCTAATAAGAATAATGGTGCTACAGATTTTCTTATAGTTGTCTTTTTACTATACATTATACATTTGAATATCTTCATTTTGAAATCTTAAATCTTTTTCCAATTTTTCTATTAGGTTCTTTCTCTGTCTTAGTAATGTGTTGTTCTTTATAGATTCTGGATACAAGTTGGTTTATCAGCTGCAAGTGTCTTGATTTATCAGCTGCAAGTGTCTCCTCCCAGTTTGTGGCCTGCGTTTTCCTCCTGCCTTAATGCTGTCTTTGGTGATGAAGGCAGGTCCCTAATGTATCCCAGTTTATGAATGGTTTCCTTTGTGGCTCGGGCACTCTGTGTCTCACTTAGGACCTCAAGATTTTGAAAATATTCTTCTAAATTACTTTCTTGAAACTATTGTCTCATCTTGCATAGACTTTTAATTCACCTAGAATTAATTTTGTAGATAGTATGAGACAGAAGTCAATATTTACTTTTTCCTAAGTGATACTGTTGTAGGATCATTTTTTGAAAATATTATTCTTTCTCCACTACGTTGCGATGCTGCTTTGGCATAAATCAAGAGTCTATAAATGTTTGATTCTGTTTTTGAATTCTCTGTTGTGTTCAGTCTATTTGTCTATTCTGTGTCAATGCTACATCATTTTATTATTGTAGCTTTATTTTGATATCCAAGGGTAAATATCTTCCGACTTTGTCTTCATGATGTTTTGGTTATTATAGAATTGTCCTTTGCATTTCTTCATACATTTTAGAATAGGCTCATCAATTTCCATGAAATAAAAAGCCATTGGGATTTCTGATAAGGGATTACACTGAATCTTTGGGTTAGTTGGGTAAAAAATAACTTTGCAATGTTGATTCTTTTAACCCATGAACATGGCATATTTCTCCATTTATGTAGGGCTTCTTTAATTTCTCTTAAGAACATTTTAAAGTTTTCTATGTAAACATCTTTCCTTCATAAGATTTATTCCTGTGTAATTGGATCATTTTCTTGATATTGTGTCTTTTTTAGTATTTATTTCCTAATTGTTCTCATATGGAAATATAATTGATTTATGCATATTGACCTTGTAATCAGAAACCTTATAAATTATTTTATTGATTGTAATGGTTTATCAGCATTTCTTTTGGATATTTTTAGATACAAAAATCATGGCATATCTGAATAAGATGTGTTTTATTTATTTATTTCCAACCCGTTTGGTTCTTATTTCTTTTTATTATCTTCCTGCAGTGGTTATGCATTCAGGGCTATGCTGAATAGACATTGTAAGAATGGTTTCCTTATTTGTTACAGATCTCAGGGGGAAAGCTTTGAACATCTCACCATCAAGTTAGGTGTTTGCTATATGCTCTTGTTAGACATCTTTTATTATATTATGAAAATTCTCAGTGGATTTCTCTGGTGGTCCAGTGGCTAAGACTCTGTGCTACCGCTACAGGGGACCTGGGTTCAATCCCTGGTCAGAAAGCTAAGACCTACATACATTGCAGTGTGCCAAAAAAGAAAGAAAGAAAGGGAGAAAGAAAGAAAGAAAGTTCTCTTCTAGTCTAGTTTGTAGGAGTTTCTCTTTTTTTTAATTGTGCATGGTTATTAAATTTTACCAAATGTTTTTCTTTTACATCTGTTGTCACAGACATCTGCTCTTCTATATTCTGTTAATACGGTAGAGTAATTTGTTGTTCTTAAAATTTGTGTGTACATGATGTTTACTCCAATAATTAACTCAGCTTTTCTTCATTTCCAGTATATGCTTTGAGGAAGCTATACTGTTTCCATTGCAGCTGTGCCATTTTACATTCCTACCAACAATGTTCTTGCCTGGAGAATCCAGGGCAGAGGAGCCTGGTAGGCTGCCATTTCTGGGGTCGCACAGAGTCGGACACGACTGAAGTGACTTAGCAGCAGCAATAATGTTCAGGTTTCTGATTTCTCTATATCCTTACCAAATCTTGTTATTTTCTGTTTGGTTTTTTTTTCTTTTTTTGGTAATAGCCATCCTAATGGATGTGAAGTGATATTGTGATTTTGGTTTGCATTTCCCTAATGATTAGCAATGTTAAGCCATTGTTGACATTTAAAAATATCTGGTACAAATTATAACTTAACTTCCCAGATAATGGAAAGACCTTAAAATACTTGATCTTCATTTTCCCTCTTACTGCCTTACTTAAAATACTGTATAATTTAATGATTATCATCTTATAATTTAATTCTAGCTGTAGTTTTAAATCCCATGAGGTATTATTATTGTTTCATAACAATAAATAACGCAGTCACTATTGATTTAGTTGCCCAAAAATGGAAGCCAAGAAATGTGCTCTGGGCCACTTTTGCTGTTCTCACACCCATTTTCCCTCTGTTCCCCTGCTCTGCTCTGTATCCCAAGGAATTACATTTCCCAGGCCCCCTTGCTAACTGCTCCTCTGAGGTTCACCCAAATGGACGGCTCTGGGAAGAGACTGAAAGGTACAAGGGAGGGAGAAGCTAAGGTAGTTTTCTCTTTTTCACTGTTTTAATGAAAAACAGTGATATCTCCAGCAGTCACTGTGCGTTTCCTATACCTGCAGCTGCTCTGGAGTGACCCTCTCCTCTGGGGTCCTAGCACCCGCTGGCCACTCCCTGCTTTGTTTGTATCCTCCTCCTGCCTGACCCTGGCCTCCAGGCTCTGGTAAGCCCTCCCCCTCCCATTGCCCCTGCTAGTACCCGAGCTCCCCCCCAACCCTATGAGGCTTGTCAGTGCCTCCATCACCTACATAACCAATTCTTTGTGTTAAAATCCCTCACTGGACCTTGTTAAACTCTACAAAACTCATTTTTTCACCAAAGTATCTCATTAAGAAGATGATACATATTCGGGAGAAAGATCCAAAAAGAGGAGTACAACAAGGTATGCATTCATTTTTTAAAAATAATTTTATTGATTTCTTTCTTTTTGGCTGTGCTGGGTCTTCGTTGTGGCACAGGCTTTTCTCTAGTTGCGGCGAGCGGGGGTTACTCTCCAGCTGCGCTGTGCAGGCCCCTCGTTGCAGTGGTTTCTCTCATTGCAGAGCGTGGGCCCTAAGGCATGCCGGCTTAGTAGTTGTGCAAGGAGGACTCGGCAGTTGTGGCTTCCAAGCTTTGTTGCTCCTCAGCATGTGGGATCTTCCTGGATCGGGGATTGAACCCACGTCTCCTGCATTGGCAAGCAGATTCCTTACCACTGAGTCAGCAGGGAAGCCGGGTGTTGGCTCATTTTAATTCTTAAGGAAGGTGTGGGTTGATTTCTGTTCTATTATAAACCGGGGAAGCTCCAAATCAATGCTTGCCAAATGGGAAAAAATAAATACATTGGTATTTAGGGGAAGAAAATGTTATTTTTAAGAGTCTAAGTCACATATTTATAACAATAGAATGCTTTAAAAAGAAAATGTTAAGAATATATAAAAATAAGCCAGTTTCCTCTGGAATACTGCAGATCATTATTTTCTTTATGAAAAAATTTAGTCCATACCTATTTAGAAAATAAAAACCTTCAATTATGTTTTTAAAAACAAATTTAAATTTATTGTTTTAAAATTTAAATTAAATAAAAACATATGGGGCACCTGTTTTGTGCTAGATAAAGATTATGAAGCATGAAGTGAAGTGAAAGTCACTCAGTTGTGTCCATCTCTTCGTGACCCCCATGGACTCCAGGCCAGAGTACCAGAGCAGGTAGCTTTTCCCTTCTCCAGGGGATCTTCCCAACCCAGGGATCGAACCCAGGACTCCCACATTGCGGGTAGATTCTCTACCAGCTGAGCCACAAGGGAAGCCCAAGAATACTGCAGTGGATAGACTAGCCCTTTTCCAGCGGATCTTCCCGACCCAGGAATCAAACCAGGGTCTCCTGCATCGCAGGTGGATTCTTTACCAACTGAGTTATGAGGGGAGCCCATTATGAAGCATACAAAGACAAATAAAACAAAAATAATTTTAAAGACAAAATACAGGAAGAAAAAAATACGCAGGTCTGAAGATGTGGAAGTCCATGTTTAAGATCTCACTCCACTTAAATTTAACTAGCTTTTATATAATAACTATTTTGTTTTATCATGTCCTGTGCTATGCTAAATCACTTCAGTTGTGTCTGACTCTTTGTGACCCTATGGACGGTAGCCCACCAAGTCCGTCTGTCCACGGGATTCTCCGGGCAAGAATACTGGGGAGGCTTGCATGCCCTCCTCCGGGGGATCTCCCAAGCCAGGCACTGAAGCAGAGGCTCTCACGTCTCCTGACTTGGCTGCTGCTGAGTCGCTTCAGTCGTGTCCGACTCTGTGCGACCCCACAGACGGCAGCCCACCAGGCTCCCCTGTCCCTGGGATTCTCCAGGCAAGAACACTGGAGTGGGTTGCCATTTCCTTCTCCAATGCATGAAAGTGAAAAGTGAAAGTGAAGTCACTCACTCGTGTCCGACTCCTAGCGACACCGTGGACTGCAGCCCACCAGGCTCCTCCGCCCATGGGATTTGCCAGGCAAGAGTACTGGANAAAGTGAAAGTGAAGTCACTCACTCGTGTCCGACTCCTAGCGACCCCCATGGACTGCAGCCCACCAGGCTCCTCCACCCATGGGATTTGCCAGGCAAGAGTACTGGAGTGGGGCGCCATCACCTTCTCCGCCTGCCAAGGCAGGCGGGTTCTTCACCATTAGCACCACTGGGAAGCCAAAAAAGATTTAATGTTAGGGTCCAGGTGATACAGCAACTAATTTCATCTTCTACCATTTTCCCTTTCATTCTCCCGTTCCTGCTACACTGGACTTACTACTATGTTTATCCCTCGAACAAGTTAAGCATGCAGCAGAGGCAAAGGGAGATAATACACAAAATATAAATAGAATACCTAAAAGAAATAAAATATTGATGATGGGTGCTAGATTCTTCCTTTTTTTTGTTTTAGAGAAAAGAGTTACAGATTTGGAAAAGTACTAAAGTAGAATGAACACTGTAATGGATTGGAGTTAGAAGCATTGGTGTGAACTTATGGATTTCAGTGTTTTCAGGGTATGGAAATACATGTATACATTTATATGGGATATACGCATTCTCTAATTCTGACTTCTTAGAGGATCACCCCTTTCTACCACATCCAATGGCAACAAGCACACCATTGCAGAAGTTGGCTTCTATATGCTATTCTCCGCTGAAAGGAATCAGGACTCCTTATAAAAACAAGAACAGCTGATTCCAGAGTTGGTGCAGCAAGAGTGAAAGATGTGTCTGAAATACTTTATTATGCCAGACTGAAAGGAAGTACTCAAAGAATGATGGGGACATGTCAAAAGGACACAGAAGTTGATTTGAGAAGAGTTCTCACTGGCCAAAATGGACTGTTTGAACAACAAAGTAATGCTTGTAACAGTTATGATTCCATGCATCCTTATTAACATAAATTAATAAATGAAAACTGAAGGTGAGAAATGGAATATTTCCTGTCTTATCAGTAAACAAAGGATGTCACAACCCTCAGCAATTGCAGCCCTCCTCCATTATGAGCCATTTTGGGGTTGCAAAGAGTCGGACATGACTGAGCGACTCAACTGAACTGATCATGAGCCACTGAGCCTTAAGGGAGCTCAGGAAGGAAAGAATACACGTCACCTAGGAGCCATCAGCCTGCAGCCACTCCTTAAGGTGTTTTTGTTTAGTCACTAAGTCGTGTCTGACTCTGCGATCCCATGCACTGCAGCACACCAGGTTTCCCTGTCGTTCACTGTCTCCCAGAGTTTGCTCAAACTCATGTCTATTGAGTCAGTGAGGCCATCCAATCATCTCATCCTCTGTTGCCCCTTTTTCCTCCTGCCTTCGATCTTTCCCAGTTTCAGGGTCTTTTCCAATGAGTTTATTCTTCTCATCAAATGGCCAAAGTATTGGAGCTTCAGCTTCAGCATCAGTCCTTCCAATGAATATTCAGGGTTGATCTCCTTTTTAAAATTGACTGGGTTTGATCTCCTTACTGTCCAAGGGACTCTCCAGAGTCTTCTCCAGGACCACAATTCGAAAGCATCAATTCTTTGGCACTCAGCCTTCTTTATGGTCCAACTCTCTTATAGGATATACTTCAACAAAAACAGTAAAAATAAGTTATGGTTCTTGTTTTTCTAATTGCAGATCTTCCTTCTTTACCTTTCTGTTAATAATTAACACCATATGGTAAAGGTAAACTCTTCCTGGGATAAAGCTAAGATAGTAAAATAAGCATATGCATTTGATGACCTTACTTTCCAAACATCTGCTAAAACAGTCTAGCAAATATAAAGTGGATATGTTTTGCCTAACTCTGGAAAATAAAGACCTATCTCACTTATGTATCTCGTGACTCAAAGAGTTTTCACAGAGCTAACATAACCAAGAAGGGAGCACCAGCCTGTTGACAGCTTTGATCCCCTGGAGAAGGGAATGGCAACACACTCCAGTATTCTTGCCTGGAGAATCCCATGGACAGAAAAGCCTGGCAGGCTACAGTCCGTGGAGTTGCAANCCCAGAGGGTGAGGAGCCGGCAGGGCGAGGCGAAGGTCTCTGGTGCGGCGAAACAGACCTGTTGGTCTCAGGGACTCTCCAGAAGAGGAAAGGGCTGGCAGTCTGTATCATTTTAAAATTGGATGATAACTATAAGTAATAGCATATGATATTTACCTTTGTCTGCTTTCTTCAGTTAGTATGATAATCTCTAGGTTTATTCATGTTGCTGCAAATGATAGTTTCATTCCTTTTAATGGCCAAATGGTATTCCATTGTATATTTGTACCACATCTTTTTTTCCATTCATCTGTCAATGGACATCTAGTTTTCGTCCTTGTCCTGGCTATTGTAAACACTGGAGTGTGTGTATTTTGTTCTCATTTTATACATGAGTCTAAATTCAGAGGCTGAATAACATTCCCTGGGTCACAAAGCCAGCATAAGACAAAGTCAGGATTTGACCCTACAGTAGTTTAGCTTGTAAACTACATCCTCAGCTGTAACTTTAGAATTTCAGACACTAATGAGCAGGTCATGTTGGGCATATACAGGGGAGAGAGGAGCTACCCTCTGCCCTTGAGATCATAGCTTCTCCAGGGCAGGAAGATGAAGAAATGAGAACCCATGAAGTTGGCCCTGGTGTGAAAGGAAGTACATCTCCATCCCACATCAGGATGTGAACCTCTGGGCAGAGGATCAGTGCTGGGCAGCTCTGTTCAAACATTACAGCTGCAGGTCATCCACTGGAGCTGATCTTCAGGTGTGAACAAGACCTCCAAAACAGATGGGCACATGACTATTTTATTAACCCAGGAGCTGACAACTTCATGATTGGCAAATGAGGGGTGGAGTTTTGGGGAGAGAAT
This sequence comes from Oreotragus oreotragus, assembly GCA_006410675.1. Taxonomy (NCBI): domain Eukaryota; kingdom Metazoa; phylum Chordata; class Mammalia; order Artiodactyla; family Bovidae; genus Oreotragus; species Oreotragus oreotragus. Next base: position 295,074 of record SJYX01009456.1, read on the forward strand.
GAATGATCCAAAAAAGCTTCCCATAGGATGATAAATAGGAACTCCCCAAGGGATATAGCAACAGTGGTCGAACAGACATCTTTCATCGTTAAAGGAAAAATAGAGAGACTGTGGATTGGACAGGAATTAGGAGTTTTGCTTTTAGGCAGAGAATTGGATCCAGCAGACAGTCTTGGCTCTGGAGGATGAGGGTCAGAATAATGAATCACACAAAGCCAGACACGTATGGAGCTGCCCGTCAGGGTAACCCCATGTCTGCATTGCTGGCTAGGCAGTGACAGTAGATCTTTTGGTTATGTGAGTACTGGGCTGGCCCCAGGGGACGGCTGTGAATCTGGCCGAGGATGGTGGTACCATCTGGCTCTGCTGTGAAGGTGGGTGCCTGTGTCAGCTTCACAGCCTGGGAGAATTGTCCCAGAAGTTCCTGTACCACGCACAGTGTATCATGCTATTTCCAAAGCACACAGGAGATGGTGGAGGGGTGGCAGTCAGGAAAGTCCAGTGGCTCGACTGAAAAGCCAGAGAGACGCTTGATTCTCTGGGGAGCCCCTCTCCCCACGCTTGACTTGCAAAGTACATGCACTTTCCACGATTCTGTCTAAAATGAAATGTTTAGACTCAGCTGTCAAGAAAGTGTTCTTTTAAAAAATGTATTGCGGTCCACTGAGTGAGGAGGAGTAACTACAGATAGACATCTGCTCTCACATTGGCAGTGGCATGAGGGGACGACAAAATTTCAGCAACAACTGAAACATTACAAAGAGGATCATTATTTCCTCAACTCTGCTGGTATCTGCAGGACGTGTACAGGTGACCCAATGGAAAATAAGATACACGTTTAAATCAGTTTGGTAAAAACTGGGTTACATAATTGCAAACAAGTTCATTTAGTGCAGGATTTCTCAGAACTTTAAAAATGTTTTTTGTAGGCTGGGAACTTCTCAAAGGCAAATGGACATTGTTCCAAATGTATCCGATGGTGGAGCACCCCCGTCCCCACCCAGGCATTGTCATATTACTCATGGGAGCAGCATTAGGGGAACGTTTGGGAAAACACTGGTCTATCCTAGTGGCTCAGATGATAAAGAATCTGCCTGCAATGCAGGGGACACAGGTTCGATCTCTGGGTCTGGAAGATCCCCTGGAAAAGGAAATTGCAACCATTCCAGTGTTCTTGCCTGGGAAATCCCAGGGACAAAGGAGCCTGGTAGGCTACAGTCCATGAGGTCACAAATGGTCAGACACTACTGAGTAACTAACACTTTCACTTTCACACTTGGGAAAACACCAGCCTAAGCATACCCTGAAATTTCAGCAAGACTAAAACTGTCACAATTTCATCCTGTCTGGAGGAGATTGCAAATTTGTGCTTATGGCAGGAGCCCTCAGCGCTGGTTAACTTGGGAGAGGAAACAGTTTTTCATGCTCAGGCCACTCTATACAGAGTCCTTTTGCCTGAGTGAGAACCTGCAGTCATAATGGATTCATCACAGGAAACGAGCCAGTCAACATGCAGGCATCCCAGGGAGCATGGTGATTAGGAAGCTGGGGAATCATCTGCCCGGGTCTTGGGTCTGGAGAGCCATTTCTCATGTTTTCTTTTTTTAAATTTTTTAAATTAATTCAGCTCAGTTCAGTTCAGTCGCTCAGTTGTGTCTGACTTTTTGCAGCCCCATGGATTGCAGCAGGCCAGGCTTCCCTGTCCATCACCAACTCCCGGAGCCTGCTCAAACTCATGTCCATTGCATCAGTGATGCCATCCACCCATCTCATCCTCTGTCATCCCCTTCTCCTCCCACCTTCAGTCTTAGCAGGCATCCCAGGGAGCATGGTGATTAGGAAGCTGGGGAATCATCTGCCCGGGTCTTGGGTCTGGAGAGCCATTTCTCATGTTTTCTTTTTTTAAATTTTTTAAATTAATTCAGCTCAGTTCAGTTCAGTCGCTCAGTTGTGTCTGACTTTTTGCAGCCCCATGGATTGCAGCAGGCCAGGCTTCCCTGTCCATCACCAACTCCCGGAGCCTGCTCAAACTCATGTCCATTGCATCAGTGATGCCATCCACCCATCTCATCCTCTGTCATCCCCTTCTCCTCCCACCTTCAGTCTTTCCCAGCATCAGGGTATTTATTCTGATTTGTTTTGACTGCACTGGGTCTTCATCGCTGGGCATGGGCTTTCTCTAGTTGTGGCGACTGGGGACGCTCATTGCAGGAGTTTCTCTCGCTGCGGTTTACGGGCTCAGCAGCTGTGACGTACTGGCTTAATTGTTCAATGTTATGTGGGATCTTCCTGGACCAGGGATCAAACCCACGTCCCCTGTAATGGCAGGCAGATTCTTGTGTACCCCTAGGGAAGTCCCACTTCTCTCATTTTCAGTTTCCTTGGAAAGCTTGGAGGATTTTTCTAGGAACAGATTTGTTACCAAACTGACCTCTCCATCAGCGCACTTAGTCAAACTCCCAACTACTTGTACTCTCTGAAAACCCTGAGCTCAGTGACCCAAGGCAAAGCCAGAGGGGCCCTGGGGCCAGAAGGCACCAAGTGACACCAAGACCATAGCAAAACCTCTGTCTCCAAAGTCTGGGCTTCCCCTCAGTAAGAGGACTGCTGCTCTTTTTGTCTCTCCAATCTGCCCAGACAGTGCTTCAGCCACTTTGCTTCTGGGTCTTCTGAGACCCTTCCTGGGCCACAGTTCATTGTCTCTTCTAATCAGACCCTTCTTGGCTTCACTTTGCACATTTACATCATCAACTTTCAACACCGATTGTATGTAAGCGATCTTTTCCCAGGTCTCCTCTTATATTTGCTTGTTTTGCCCACTTCCACAATTCATTGATTCCTTTTTGTTCATTGTCTTTCATTTAAAATACCAACATTCATTTAATGCCCCTGCCTTTGGGCCTCTTAATCTGACAATTTTCTCCATCTTCCCATGGCTTCTAATACATTTGAGAAATTTTCTAATCCTCATTTCAGGATTTTATCTCTCTAGATAAAATATTCCAATGTTTAAAGACCAACATCCTGCAAATGTGGTATAAGTGAGAAGTTTTAGTGTACAGAATGTGTCAGCCATTCACAACAGCCAAGACATGGAAACAGCCTAAATGCCCATCAACGGATGAATAGAGAGAGAAGATGTGGTCATATATATGATGAAATATTACTCAGCCACAAAAATGAAATAATGCCATTTGCAACAGCATGGGTGGACCTAGAGATTATCATCCTAAGTGAAGTGAGTCAGAGAATGACAAATATTATATATAATGGTTTATATGTGGAATCAAAAATGATACAAATGACATCATCTATGAAACAGAAACAAACTCACAGACTTAGAGAACAGACCTATTGTTGCCAGGCTGGACTTGGAGCAGGGAAGGGTGGATTGGGGGTTTGGGCTTAGCAAACAAACAATTTTATGTATAGGATGGATAAACAAGGTCATGCTGTGTAGAAAAAACAATATAGTGAATCAACTATATTTCAATAAAATAAAAAAAAGAACATGTTTGTATTAAATTGGTTATAAAGAAAGCCGTGTAGTGGGGTGATTAAGAGCTCAGTCTGTGAGACAGCCTGTCAAGGAGTGAAGGGCTTGTTAGCTGTGACTCTGGACAAGTAACTAATCTTTCTGGGCCTTGTTTTCCCCATCTATAAACTGGGAAAAATAATACCCCATACTTCATTTGGTTATTATAAGGAGCAACTGAATTAGCATATCTAAAAAGCTTATGGCTGCACCTAGAACATAGTGAGGGCACACAGTCATTAGTGAATGCACAAAATCGTTAGCTAGCCTTATCTCCACTGTTTAGAATAACCAAAGCATCTCAGGATAAAGTGCGGAGGTTTTCAGGTTTTTTTTTTTTCTTTCTGTTTTAAGGCCCAGATTATGTAAAAGAGCACCTCCCTCAAGTTGCTCAGCACACTGCCTATATAGGAGAAAAGCGTCCTCCATTAGAGAAAACTGGAGATCTCAGATATTTATGGAGGCCTGCCTTGAACAGAAGCTTGCCAGCTAAATATAAACCTGAGTATGTTGGTGAAATTGGCTGGGGAATACCAGAGTATGATTTTATCAACAAAACAAGGCTTCGGACTGGCTTTCACATCAAGGTATTGTTCTTAAATTTATGCTCCTCCTCAAACATTGTTTGCTTTTTTTTTCTCCCAATGAATAGTCAGTTTATTTTTTCCAGACTAATTTTACGACTAATTTATTATTAACATTAACTGAAGCAGATAACAATACAGTCAAAATCAAGTAAACAGAAAAAGTTTTAAGTACCTCACTGTGATTTCTAGCCTTGGGTCTAATGTCATAAGGACTGTTACTAGTAAAATGCTCCATCATGTATTGAAAAATCTGTATGTCAGATTTTCAAAAAAAGACTTGCTTTCAAATAAACACCAGGAACCATCAAAAAAACAAAAACAAAAAAACCTCTAAGTGACAGCTCTTTGGTATCCATAATATTAAATATGTCTCTGAGACTTCTTGACATTAAACTTTTTCACATCAAATGTATGGATCTAGGAATCAGAAAAAAATCATTATATATGTAGGGCTTCTGTTTCACCATCAATACAGTAAATGATAACAGCTTTCACTTGCCCTCCCTAATGTTTTCTGATTTAAATGCTTTCTGAGTTTGCTTCCATAGGCAACGTTGTGTCCTGGACTTGTCCTTGAGAAGCAAAGGGATTGGAGTTTGTGCATAAAAATGACTGTGTGGATAAAAGTACTTGGCTGCCATCACCCTCTTTAAGTCCCTTGAATACATGAGAGGAGGGGTGTGAAGAGAAGGAAGCCAGAGGCAGTGCAAAAGCATTTGCACTTGGCTTTGGCATGCATCCAGATTCCCGTCTATGCGGTGACATTCACACACATTCCCCGCTCTTGAGCGGCTCGGTGAGTGGGTGGTGGTAAAGCAGCAGTCTGTGCTGGACGTCATCCACAAACCTAGAAACCAGCCCCAGAGATTCAAAACCCACTGTGAGGATAGTGCCTCCAAGTCAGACCATCCAGGCTGGGTAGCGGGAGGGCTCTGAGAAAGCCTGCCTTACCTCCCTTTGGTGATGTGGATGCAGGCATGAGCACAGCCAGTCTCCTCTGAAACAGGAGAGAGCATAAGTGATTTTAGAAGCAAAATCTGAGGATTCAGACTTTTTCCCTGCCAGGCCTTTGCCTGGAAATTGAATATGTATCAATGATGCAGCTACAAATTGAACATGTATCAATTGCCTAAATTCCTGAGGCAGTTAGTGCAACCTCACGCGCATGCCTGCTCAGTCGTCTGACTCTGAGACCCCATGAACTGTGGCCCTCCAGGCTTCTCTGTGCATAGAATTATCCAGGCAAGAATACTGGGCTGAGTTGCCATTTCCTCTTCCAGGGGATCTTCCCAATCCGGGGATCTTCCCAACCCAGTGATCAAACCTGCATCTTCTGCTTTGGCAGGCAGATTCTTTACCATTGAGCCACCTGGGAAGCTCACAGTGTTATACAGAATGGTTAACAAAGTTAAAGCCTTTTTCTGGACCAATCTTCAGCAGTACCCAAGAGCAGCTGGGAGCTCAGGCTTTGGGATCAGACAGCGTGGGTTCCACTCCTGCCTCTGGTCAGGTTCAGCTCTGTGAACCTGGGCTCTGAGTTCACCTCCCTGGGTCTCCGAGCCTCCTCTGCTCCGAGCCTCCTCTGCTCCTGTTTGGGTGTTCACTTGCTGAGACCACTTGAATTCCTATCCCACCTCTGCCACCTCCTAGCTGTGAGAGATCCTCAAGAGCGCTATGTCTCTTCATCATGAACCTGAGCACCTTACTGGGCTGTCATGAAGAAATATCTGCCAACTGCTGGGCACAGTGTCTGCCACACAGCCAGGCTCTAGGTCTGGTATGCTTCTTAACTTCCCAACATAATGTTTTCCTGCTACTGCTACAGCTAAGTCACTTCAGTTGTGTCCGACTCTGTGTGACCCCCATAGACGGCAGCCCACCAGGCTTCCCTGTCCCTGGGATTCTCCAGCCAAGAACACTGGAGTGGGTTGCCATTTCCTTCTCCAATGCATGAAAGTGAAAGGTGAAAGTGAAGTCGCTTAGTCATGTCCAATTCTTCACGACCCCATGGACTGCGGCCTACCAGGCTCCTCCTTCCATGGGATTTTCCAGGCAAGAGTACTGGATTGGGGTGCCATTGTCTTCTGTGACTTACATACTAAACCCCCCAAATAAAAACACTTTTAGCTAAAGTTAGGAATAAAAGGGAATTTCCTAATCTGATATAGATTATCTATAAAAAAGGCAATTACAATAATGATACTTGATAAAACAGTGAAAGCATTTCTCTTTAAGACCAGGAACAAGACATGGATGCCCCAAATCCTGATTTTTTTAAATTTAGCTTTGTCCTGGAGGTCTTAACCATGGCAGTGAGAAAAAAAGTATAAAATGTGTAAATATTGAAATAGAAGAAGTAAAACTATTATTATTTGCTAATATGTTTGTCTACCTAGAATACCTCAAAGTATAAACGAATTTGGTAGTCAACAGGACACAAAATCCAGGTGTAAAAATCAATTTTATTTTTATATATCAGAAACAAACAGAAAATGCAGCAGAACAGGATACTACTTACAATATCATCAGCAAATATTAAGTATGTAGGAATAGATCTTAAAAAAAAGATGTTCTGGTACAACCTTGTAAATCAACTATATGTCAATAAAAAGAAAGGTGTTCTACACATGGAGAAAAATAATAAAACCATTGAAACAGGATGTAAATAAGTGGAGAGATATATCGTGTTTGTGAATTGAAAGATTCAATATCATAAAGACTGAATCATAAAGATTTTTATATCATAAATTTATCAGATTGATAAAAATAATTTCCATGTAATTACAATAAAAATCTCAACTTATAAAAGACACAAGGAACACACTCAGCACAGTGCCCGGCAAGAGGTTAACACCTCGATGTCAGTGGTTAAGACTGTGGTTTTCTATTTAATGTCAGCCAGTGCCAGTGACACAGAAAGAGGGCTCAGGTTCCTAAATTGCACCCTGTTCCACTCAGGCAATGAAGATGAAGATCAGAAACTTGGTTCAATATTAAAAGTGATCACTAATGAGAAGAGAATACACCAAGAGCAAGGCAGCCGATTTGCAGAGAGTCCAGAACTTGGGTGGCGTTGTGGCTTTTCTCAGGTGATGCCCAGCTTTTGTGCACAGCCCTCGAGTTATCTCTGTCTTGAATGTGTGGGGCTGTGAATCCAACACCCACGTCAGCCACAACTTAGCCTTCCAGGAAGGGATTTATTCCGTTTCTTTGGATGGAATGTCACAGATGGTTCTAATTCTCAGCTCTGCTTGGTTGTGTGGTTCTCATAACCTGGTGGGACTGTGTGTGAACCAGACAGAACTCTCCCCACCTAGGGCTCACGTGGAAGCTGGCCTTGTTTGGCACAGGCTGTGACAGCTTGTCAGCTGTGCCCCAGCATTTGACAGTAGATCTTTTCAAAGATGTATCTGTCTTAAGTTTGATTTTTTTTTTTTTTTTTTGGCTGTACTCTGTGGCATGTAGGATTTATTTCCCTGATAAGGGATTGAACCCATACCCCCTGCATTGGAAGCATGGAGTCTTAACCACTGGACCACCAGGGTTAAAGGATTCCTTGGACTTAAAACTTTATCATGAGAACAAAAGGATGCACTGAGAATGACTGTACATACTGTACTCTTGCATGGGGAATCCCATGGACGGAGGAGCCTGGTGGGCTGCAGTCCATGGGGTTGTGAAGAGTCGAACACGACTGAGCGACTTCATGTTCACATTTCACTTTCATGTATTGGAGAAGGAAATGGCAACCCACTCCAGTGTTCTTGCCTGGAGAATCCCAGGGATGGGGGAGCCTGGTGGGCTGCCGTCTATGGGGTCGCACACAGTCGGACACGACTGAAGCAACTTAGCAGCAGCAGCAGCAGCACAGGTCAAGAACCACATACGATTTACCTACCAGTGAAGGCCTAGGACTTGTTACCGAGTTTGTTCGTTCCCACCCCCCACCGTCTGCCTCTATAAGAGTCCCACCAAGGCGGCACTTTGCTTCTGATTGCAGAGACTCTTCAGTGGCTCCCACTGCAGTAGCTCAGAACCTGGATTTTATTCACAAACTTTCATCTAGTGGGTTTTTATAGCCTGAGCAGCTGCTCTTCCTAATTCACTGTTCCAGGTTCCTGTAAGACAGGCTGCTAAGAAAGCTCGGGCACCCGCAGTAGATTTGGTGACATGCCTGGGGCAGCTGCTTCCTGCCTGGCCATGGTCTCGCCTCTTTGGAGGCACTGGAAAGGGGTTGTAGGTCATCTGGATTTGGGTAGAAAGATAACTTCCAGGTGGAGTGACACCTGAAATATTTCCCCACATTTTCAGAGGTCAGTAAAAACCACAACATGAGGTCTCTCTCTGGGGTCTTCACTTGTTTAACTGTTTCCCACTCTGGTGGGGGCCACAATGCCATGATGACACATGTGTAATAAACCAGTGGAGATCACTGCTTTTGTTATTTTCATAGATTTAAGAGCAGTACCCTTTTGTTTTTTTAATGGATCTGGTCTCTGCCAAACTATATGTGTTGTTTATACAACGATATATGGAGACCAGGGCTCCCCTGGTAGTCCAGTGGTTAAGAATCTGCGTTCCAACTCCAGGAGATGCAGGTTCAATCCTTGGTTGGGGAACTAAGATTCCACCTGCCTCGGTGCGACTAAACCCTTGCAGCGCAACTAGAGAGAAGCCTGTGCGCCACAACAAAGCCCCAGAGCAGCCAAAACTAAATAAACAAGTAAATACATAAATATTTTAAAAAATATATGGAGACTATTGAAATCTTTGGTCTCAAACTGAGGAGCTTCTCTAAGCGGGGATGTGTCCCACCCCATGGGCTTTCGTTAATCCAGGTCTTGTCATGTCCATTTTCTGCTCCTGCATCTGACCTTATGGCTAGATAACTTAAGACACTTGGCTTTCCCACAGAAACAATGTGATACTGGACTTGAGGACTGACTCTTCTCAGATATAATCCCAATGACCATATTAAAGTCATAACAGATATTACAGCCAATATGTCATACCGTGTCACACCTTGAATGATGTGTAGAAGGTAATAGAACCATGGGGATGCATCAGTAATATATGTATATGGGATACAGCGTGATATAATAAAAAGGAAAATTTTTTTGAGGTTTTGAAACTTCTGCCTCCTGTATGACCCAAATTCCTGAGTGAATACAGAGGGCTTCTCTGAGTTTGATGGACGTGGAAACAGATTTCTTGATAGCTGTTCAATAAATTGATCCAAGGTTGGTTTCTTAATGAAACATTTTTCTTGCCATGAATTTATTTAGAGAAAGTAAACACAAAAGAGCTGTTTTTGTGGGGATGTAAATTGTTGTACCCACTGTAAAGAACAGTATGGAGTTTCCTCAAAAAACTGAAAACAGACTCAGCAATCCCACTCCTGTGCCTACATCCAGAGAAAAACATAATTCAAACAGATCCACGCACCCCAGTGTTCATTGCAGAACTGCTTGCAATAGCCAGGACATAGAAACAATGGAAATGTTCAACAGATGGATGGATAACGAAGATGTGGTACATACATGCTGCTAAGTCACTTCAGTCGTGTCCGACTCCGTGTGACCCCATAGACGGCAACCCACCAGGCTCCCCAATCCCTGGGATTCTCCAGGCAAGAATACTGGAGTGGGTTGCCATTTCCTTCTCCAATGCATGAAAGAGAAAAGTGAAAGTGAAGT